>BLSH010413474.1:889185-929504 GCA_018402905.1 Glandirana rugosa | reverse complement strand
GGGGGGTGGATACGGAGATTAGTGGGGGGTCGTGTGGGTGGATACGGAGATTAGAGGCATAGGTGGGGGGTGTGCTGGGGGGGTGATTGGAGGCATAAGTGGGTGTGCTGGGGGGTGATTAGAGGCATAGGTGGGTGTGCTGGGGGGTGATTAGAGGCATAGGTGGGGGGTTTGATTAGAGGCATAAGTGGGTGTGCTGGGGGGGTGATTAGAGGCATAGGTGGGGGGTGTGCTGGGGGGGTGATTAGAGGCACAAGTGACTTGCAACCGGGCCCTGGCGTTCCGCCACCGGGCTCTGAGGAAAGGGCCCTGTCAGAGGGGGCCCTTCATGGTTTCTTGCATCGGGGCCCTGAGGGTTCTAGTTACGCCACTGGCAAATTCAGAACAATCCCTCCAAGTAATAATAATACAAAGAGGTATTCTCCTGCTGATGTTCCCAAGTTTTATCAGGACAGAATTTAATTAGTGTTCTCTGCTGGTGAATTCTGTTATTGTGGAGCAATTTTAACCAAACCGCACCAGCATTTCACTGATCAGTTTTCAGTTTAAAAGGAACAGTAAGACCGTGGATGTTATTCATTAACAGCTTGCAGGAGATCACTGCGTCTCAATGGTTACTCCTCGAAGAGTCTATGGCCAGATATAACATTTTTCTAGGAGATCACTGTTAAATTTGAATTGGTGTCACCAGAAAATTTATGGCATTGCCAAACCTATTCCTCAAACAACCTGTTGCAATCACAGTTTGGTGCATTCCATGTATGAATGCGCTCCAATTTGTGGTCTATATCTGGAACATGACCATTGCACAATGAGCATCCAACCTCATAAATGCTTTTCTAAAGGCAATGTGTTGGTTTTTTATCTAAATATAAACTTATCCAGAACAAACAGAAGAAAGCTATTGTGGATTTATCATTAACTCATTAGTTGGCAGAAAAACAGACAGTATGAACCACATTGTTTAGATTTATTTCATATTTCATGCTGCCGGACCCACACTTGGCAATAAATATGAAGCTTGTGGCACACACATACATGAATCCTTTTGGCTTAAGAAACAGTTGTATCTAATCTAAACCCAATGTCACTTAACATGAATCTGGTGTTGGCTTAGCATTTGACTGCTATGCTTTCCTCCAACAAAAGATAATGGTTCTCTGTGTGTCTGATATACTTTCTGTTGTTCTGAAATCACTAATCAAATTGTGGAGTACGGGAAAAAGATATATTGCAATAAAAACAGAAAAACCAGCAGACTGTGACATAACAGCAACTGTACTTAGTGAAGGCATTACTAGCAGGCTATAAAAAGAAAAAACTTTAATATACGCAGTGAGTATATGCAACAAAAGACGTATGTAAACCCTAACAATGAATTTATCTCATATGCTTCCTCTTGCTCTGTTGAAGCTGAACTCTGGTTAAAAACAATATTAGGGCATTAGCTAAGTAGCAATACCAATCCCCTAACGAAATGTGTCCCACTAGTGGCTGCTGCTTCACCCCTGAAAACATCCCTGAAAAAATTCATGCACTCCCTGCAAGTGTAGTAAGCACTAAACCTTCTCACAGAAATCACAGCAAGTAGTATAATCTGCAGCTCCTCCATTCATAAAATGCCTTATATTTTTATTCAAAGAATATAAGTGTAGCAACCTGTCCTAAACAGGGCTATTATTCAAATTTAGTCATGATGGGTGGTAGTTAGCCAAGACTGATTTTAGTCTATTAGCTCATATTGTTTTCCTCTAAACTTAGTGGAGCTGTGATTTCTCACTGCTTCAAGTAGGTGTCACTGGTACCTCTGTCATTAGTGTGAGATTCCACAGTAAAATTGAGTTATGCATATACATGCTTACCCTAGCCAGCCAGTAGGACGTACATTGCCACTGGTGCATGCTGGGGTAGAATATGAATACCCAAAAAAAATGCTGCTCCTGTCTCTTTAATATGCAATTAGCAGCATGGCGCTTTTGCTTTTTAAATGATCCCTTTGTATCCCCTAAAATACCTGTTTGATAATGCCCTTTCATGACTTTCCCCCTGAATGCTGACTCCCCTATCATATTAGCTGATCCTGAGAGCCCGGGGTCTGTGCAGTCTGTCCCTAGCAGCTCTCCTATTCTTCTCCGCCTGCCTTCAGCTCCCCCTCCTCCCCCTCCCTTTGCCTGTTAGTATGTAGGGTCTCTTCTCTACTCTCATAATTAACTTTTAAAGCCCCTATGCCCTCTGTATTAGAACAAGAAGTTTGTCTGTGTCATATCATAAATATTCTTATCTGTATAGATAACACACCGGGATTCCTACTCTTGTTCTCTGTCTCCTTTCCAGCTGACATCAGCAGCAGTGCTTGGCCCCACCCTCAGGATTTCTTTGCTGAGCAGAGGACAGAGAAAAAGGACAACTGATCCTAGGAAGCCTGTGTGTAATCTATACAGATAAGTATATATATGTTATAACACAGGCACAGGGGAACATATTGTACGAATACAGAGGGAATGGGAGCATTTTCTACACGTGGCTTAACAACCACTTTAAGGAGGGCCCAATGATCTTTCTCTTCCAAGTAGTAACACACATTAAAGCCTCGTACACACGCGCTGATTGTTCTACAACCGCACGTCCAACTTTTGTCCAAATTGGCTGTCCGTGGTTTTGTCTAGCATACTGACGGTAGTCAAGTAATCGCCCGACAAAAGTGAACGTAGTAACGTGTTAGGAGTGTATAAAGAGTAAGTGCAGGTGAATGTGAATTGTGAATAACGGACGCAAGTTTACGCGACCAAACACTTCCTGAATTTCGAGCATGTGTGATTGTACTTAGAACTTTTGTTGGGCCAACTTCTGTACACATGAGCCGAAAATTGGCCAACGCCTTGTTGGCCAACAAAAGTTTTCTAGTCTTCTCAGACAACTTCTGTTGGATGATAATTGGAAATTGGCTGTTAAATCGTGGATACTAACGGTCGGATTATTGAACAACAGGCTGTTTTACGACTGCTGTTGGCCGATAATCGTACCGTGTGTATGGGCCATTAGTCTCCTGCGCGTGAGAGTGGGCCCAAAGATATCTAGTAAGCTACCCTTCCATCATGGCTTTTATGGATAAGCCTCATCTTGCTGCCCTCATTACATAGTTATATAGTAGTAAGGTTGAATAAAGACAATAGTCCATCCAGTTCAACCTGTGTAGGTGCAAATGTGTCAGTATCTATAATTATTCCCATATGTATGTTGTGTTCTTTTAGATGCACATCCAAGAGTCTTTTAAAAATGTCCAAACTCCCCGTAGCCACCACCAATTGTGGAAGAGAGTTCCACATCCTTATTGCCCTGACAGTGAAAAACCCCCTGCACAGTTTAAGATTAAACCACTTCTCCTCCAGTCTCATTGTGTGGCCTCGTGTCCTCTTACATTCCTTGAGACTGAATCATTTTTTTCCTATGCTCGGATCGCCATTGAGATATTTGTAAATCGCTATCATATGTCCTCTCAAGCGTTGTTTCTCTAGCGAGAATAGATTTAGTGTTTGCAGTCGTTCCTCATAATCAAGATCCTCCAGTCCCCTTATTAGTTTTGTTGCCCTTCTTTGGACTCTCTCCAGTTCCAGCACATCCCTTCTGGGGACTGGTGACAAGAACTGGACAGAATACTGCAGATGAGGTCTAACCAGAGTTTTATAAAGTGGTAGGATCATAGTTTTATCCCTGGAGTATATCCCTTTTTTATGCATGCTAGTATTCTGCTGGCTTTGGTAGCTGTAGCTTGACATTACATACTATTGCTCAATCTGTCATCTATTAGGACCCCCAGATCTTTCTCCATCCTTGATTCCCCAACGGTTCTTCCCCTAGTGATTAGTTTGCCTTTATGTTTTTTTGCCCCCAAGTGCATTACTTTACATTTCTCCACATTAAATCTCATTTGCTATGCATTGGCCCACTCCATTATCTTGTTCATATAAAATTTCTATATCCTGATGTGAAGTTATCGCCCTGCTTATTTTTGTGTCGTCTGCAAAAACTGAGATTGAGCTATTTATCCCATAATCTATATCATTTATGAATAAATTGAATAGAATCGGTCCCAAGGCAGAACCTTGGGGTACCTCACTTACCACTCCAGACCAGTCTAACTAGACGTTATTTATCACCACCCTTTGGATACACCCCTGTAACTAGTTTTTTACCCAAGAACAAACCTTATGGCCTATGCCTGTGGACCTCAGCTTGTCGATTAAGTGCTTATGGGGGACTCTAAGGAATGCCTTTGCAAAATCCAGGTACACCACATCCACAGGCCTCCCCCATCTAGATGGTAGCTCACTTCCTCATAGAATGTTAGTAGATTGGTCTGGCAAGAACGACCTTTCATAAACCAATGCTAATTACAACTAATTATATTTTTTTCCTCAGTAAATTTTTGTATATAATCCCTAATCATCCCCACCAGTATTTTAGCAATGACTGATGTTAGGCTGACTGGCCTGTAGTTGAATATTGGTACCACATTGGCTTTTCTCCAATCAGCTGGTACAATCCCTGACAGTATGCTGTCCGCAAAGATAAGAAACAATGGTCTGGCTAAAACCTGACTGAATTCTCTGAGGACTCTCGGGTATAAGCCATTCAAGTCCTGGTGACTTATATGTATTAAGCTTATCGGGGCGTGACTGGATGTGAGAACGTGCAGCAGCGTGTGCGCCTCCCTCCCCACCCTCCTGGGCGGAGCTCCCTAGACCTAAATGGTTACGAGGCCAGGGACTGGGACGCAAACGCCAGTGCAGCAGTGCCAGAGCCTGTGTCAACTCTAAGCAGCAGCCTGTTGGAGCAGCAGCGGTAGAGTGAGAGACCCGCCGTGCTCGTGGAAAGAAAAGGAGAGCTGCAAAAGTGAGGCGGCGGCGTGAGAGGCTGTCCGCCACATGAAGCGTCATAAGCCAGTGGAGAGGGGAGACTCCATAAGCCCTCAGTGGTGATGGAGGGGTGAGAGACTTCCAGGGTACACCCAGAGCAGGGTCTCTGTTCATCTGACACTGTACAACAGCTACAGAGAGACATCCTTGCTTGCTGATTCTGCTAATTTTGCATGCGGCTGCAGCTGCTTTGCGAAATTGCATCTTGCACTCTGCATTTAGTCTGGGTAGCACTGCACTCAGCTCAGCTCTCTTTCTCTTTTTTTTTTTCTTTAACTGAACAGATTAAATATTCTAACAGACCTTACCCCCCAACTATCTCCTGACACCTGTCCCTCGTATCCTGACAAACTTTGCTGCGTATTAGCTGAGCTAATACCATCTTAAGAGAGGGGCAAAAGGGGCGACCAGAGGTAACCACCATAAAAACAAGAGACAGAAAGATTAAGCTCTGCTTGTGAATGTCCAAAAAAGGAAGTCAAGCTGGGCTGCTAAATTAGAGAAATACGTGCATATCACCACTAAAGGCAGACATGATCACTTTGCAAACAAAAGGTCAGAAGAGGGGTCCCGCAACCAGAAAAAGTCAGGGTCTACAAGACTTGGAGGCAGGCACAACAGAAATAACAGCAACAGAAAATGGCGGATCACTCTCAGAGACAAATAATAAAGGAGAACCCACCTTGAAGGAGGTCTTACAGGCAGTGAACCTATGCAGGGCTTTTTTGCAGGATGTGACTGAGCAGCTGAGGGGGATAAAGGAAGATTTCAACCTTCTGAAACATGACGTGCAAAAAGTGAGACAAAAAGCAAGAGTGGTGGGGATTCTGAATGTATGCCAACATCCCAGAACGTACAAAAATTAGAAGAAACCCTCCAAAGAAAGGGACTTTAGGCATACACAGATTGGAAACATACAGACACCATGGATAGTAAAATATTCTAATATTTATTGTTGCAAATGTGTACAATTAAAACCAGGCAAGAAGGCCAAAATTCAAGCACTGATAAAATTAAGGGACCACATGGACAAAACAAAACAAAGAACACTGAGCAAAGACATATGGTGATATAGGACCCCTGGATTTGGAAAAGAGCTGCAAAATATCCCTGATGCGTTTCGAGATAGTTGATGGACTCTTCCTCAGGGATGTTTGGAATGGTACAGAAGGGGTTTGTTTTCAAACAGGCGGACCAGGCAAAGCACCATATGGCCCTCTCTAGATAGAAAGAGGCTAAATATTCACATATAAAATCCTGAGGTCTAAAGTTCTGGTAGTATTTGAAAGATTTCTCCTGAAGCTGGCTCGATCATGCCATGTCTGTAGAGGCCAGGCCAAGAACAAAGAATGAACGGCCAATATGCCACTTTTGGGTATAGCCACTGGAGGTCAGGCTCGACGAGGAGGAGAGAAAGGCCCGGCTGGGTGTATCCAAAGTATAGACAAATTCTATCAGCGTGCAATTGGCTCAGGCCCAACAAGGGCAGGTGCCCACCATCCACATGGGTCAAAGTGGAGGGGGGATAGAAAGAGAGGAGACACCGAAACAGGGCCAGGCTACAGGCCAGCTATAGGTGCTGGAGCAGGGAGTGCAACATGGTAGCTGCACAACGGTGCTTAGTCCTGGACAGAAGGGCTGTCCACCCACACTGCTGTGGGTGGACAGTGAAGAAAAAACTGCAAATCTTAAAGGTTACCTACACCTATGCTGTACCCCTCAAAATTGCAGGTGGCAGCGTTAGGGGAGACCTTTTTCTTTGGCACCCCGGAGGAAGCCATGACATGGTTGGAAAGAAACGAGAGGAGGATTTTGAAAAAAAAACTAAGATTTAGGAAAAAGGACTTAGGCTGAAAGACATGTAGAAATTATAGAAATCTTCTGTTTTTTTGACTGGTGGGAGGGGGTCGCACTACAGAGGGTGGAAGGTTGAGAATCTACCTGACGGGTTTGATGCACGCTGCGGCCCACCCCCTTTTTTCTGTGGGGGGGTGGGGATGTCAGATTTTTCACAGGAAAGGTTCACTGTCAAGGCCCCTGGAGTGGGCCCTGGAGGGGCCGGGAGTGGAGTACTTTTCATGGATGGATGGTGGGAGGGTGGGTGGAGGGGTAAACACAAATCTAGACACATATTAGTTAAACATAAGCTACTGGGAGGGGACAGGAGGGGAGGGGGGGAGGGATGGAAAGATAAAAATGGTTTGGTAGAATTTCTTGTCACAGTAACCACAATTGAAAAATGGAAGGATCACAGGAAAATACACATGAGACAGCAAAAATCACAAAGACGGGGATACATATCTAAAAATCGGGTTGAGGGTAGAGGGGAAGGAGTTGGTTGGGGAGGGATGAAGCCGTTATTTCCTTTGTTTGTATACAGTCCACCCCAAAGCAGGATGGGATGTTCATGGAACATTCAAGGTTTGAGCGACCCCATAAAGAGGACCGCCATGTTTTCAGCTGTAAAGACTAACCAGGCTGTGGTGCTCTGCCTACAGGAGACACACTTTACAAGGGAGACAATATCTTATTTAAAGAGGAGGAATTTCTGGACTCAATTTCATTCAGTGCACTCTTCATATTCAAGAGGCGTAAGCATTTTAATAGGGACAGGGTGGGGTTCTCCTGTGAGCAGAGCACCATAGATGAAAGGGGTCGTTATGTTTTCTTGTATTGTGCTTTGGGGAAGATGAAATGTATATTAGCTAACGTGTATATCCCCCCTCCATTTGAGACTGAAGTCCTATATCAATTAACAATGTTCATCTCTAACAAATCGGATGTTCCGATACTGATATTAGGTGACTTCAACACGGTTTCGGACAGGACTCTAGATAGAAGGCCCCCCCCCCCCGGATCAGGGACAGGAAGAGGGGGGCAGATGCTCACAAAAATAATGGGAGAATTGGGTTTGGTGGATATATGGAGGGCAAGAAACCCAGGGGCTCTGCAGTACTCCTGTTTCTACAGGAAACATACCACCCTGTCCAAGATTGATCTATTGCTGGGCAGGGGGGGTATTGCTGCCTAGGGTGGAGAATATAGGATACCAATCAAGGGGTCTCTCAGACCCCTCCCCACTGGTAGCAGTATTTAGCCAAGGGGAGAAACCCGGGCAAGGAGAATGGAAAATCAATCCATACTGGCTTGAGATAATAGGGGAGGAGAAAAATCTAATAGCACAGATGAAAGAATTTTTGAACATCAATACAGGTACAGCAAGCGTGGGGGTGGTCTGGGACACCCTCAAAGCCTTCCTAAGTGGACTATTAGTACAACAGGTAACAAAAGTAAAAAAACAGACAAGAGAAAGGGAGAAATTAAGTATGAATAGAGTAGCAAAGGAAGAGAGGAAATATCTTGACAAACCAACCTCAGAGACACTCCATAACTGGGTAAGAGCACAGCAAGAATATAGAGAGCTACTCCTGTCAAAAGCAGAGAATAGGCGCTCCTTCTCAAAGCAAAATTATTTGCAGAGGGATAAAGGGCAGGAGCCCTGCTAGCAAGGGTAGTAAGGGCAAATACCCCACACACTGCTATTTTCGCAGCGGTAAACGGGCAAGGTAAAATCACACCACATCTCCCAGAGATTGTAGATCTTTTTATAGAATACTATGAGACGTTATAAAGCTCTCAAGATACTGGGGGAGTGGGGGAGACAAACGATTTCTTCAGAGATCTGACAATCCCAGGGTTAATGGAAGAAAAGAGGGGGAGCCTGGACAGCCTGATTGAGCTAGAGGAAATAAGACAGGCAGTAGCAGCCCTAACCAATCAAAAATTGCCAGAACCAGACAGTCTTCCAGCAGAAGTATATAAAAAATAGGGGGAAGTACTGCTCCCAGAGCTGCTAAAGACCCTTAATGATGCACAAACAAAGGGGGAGCTACCTACATCTATGAGAGAGTCAACTATTATTGTCCTACCGAAGGAAGGCAAAGATCTGCATAATCCAGCATCATACCGACCAATAGCATCACTATGCACAGATATAAATATATTAGCAAAGATACTGGAAACTAGACTGCAGAAAATAATCCAAAGGATTATACACTCGGATCAGGCAGGGTTTATCCCTAACCGGTCAACAAGTATGAATATAACAAGAGTTTTCTTAAATTTACAAATAAATACAGAGAATGAGAGCTCACAGCGATATTGTTGTTAGACGCGGCCAAGGTCTTTGACAGTTTAGAGTGGCGCTATCTGTGGCAGGCCTTGGCTGCCTTCCAATTTGGTCCTAACTTTGTGAGCTGGGTTAAGCTCCTGTATAACCAACCTAGAGCAAAAATCTAAATCAACAACAAATGCTTGGAAATGTTCTCTTTAAAGCGTGGTATTAGGCAGGGTTGCCCGTTGTTACCCCTGCTGTTCACACTGGCTATGGAACCGCTGGCAATAGCCATAAGAGCATCAACTGGGATTTGGGGCTTTCAAGAACAGTGGGGGAAGAGAAGTTAGCTCTATACAGTATGCCGACGATGTCCTCCTGTTCCTGGGGGACACCAGTGCATCCTTAACTGCAGCAATGGATATAATCAATCGATTTGGTTGGATATCTGGGTTAAAAATCAACACTATTGTCAGTGGATCCTTTGGTATCAGAACTGCCACGAGAAGTGGCTGAACTGAGAATAGCTGATAAAATAAAATATTTAGGAGTTTATTTAACTACAAACCCAATGGACTACATTAATAACAATCTCGCCCCATTGCTGGAAGGCCTTAAAAAAAAAGGGAAGGTGTGGGGCCGATTGCCCCTGTCATTAGTGGGAAGATGTAATCTAATAAAATTGATTTGGATGCCACAACTGATGTATGTACTACACAACTCCCCAGTGTGGATAGGCAAACAGTGGTTTCAAAAACGAGATAATATTTAGGGAGCTAATCTGGAGGAATGGACAACCGAGGGTGCGGTTACGCACACTGCAAGTCCCTAAGGATGGGGGGGCTTGTCAGTCCCGCACCGTGGTGCTATTTCCTGGCAGCGCAATTGCAACACTTATGGGAATGGATTATGAAAATAGGCTCTAACCATAACATGTTAATAGAAGCGCTAGAGGAGGACTCCTTCCCAAGTAAATTCCCAAACAATTGCTTGATTGGAAAAGCATGGAAGGTAGTCAAGGATATATTAGAATACCATGGGTTCACGGAATATTCGCCACTTTGGGATAACAAGTACCTACAGGAAATGCCCAGGATAGAGAAAAGCAGGGAATGGGAGAGTGGTGGTTTGACTAATCTAGCTCAGATGTATAGGGGGAACACACTTAAAACTTTTCAGGATCTTAAGGAGGAATATAATTTGTCAAATCCAACATTTTTTAAGTGCTTACAAGTCAGAGACGCCCCGAACTCGCAATTCAGGGTGAACCCGGTGGAATGGAGTAAGGCTCCCATTCTTCGGAAGGTGATTCACACTGTGACATCTAAGGGGTTAATCTTGCTTATCTATGGGAACATATCTGAAAGAGTAATAGGAGGAAGACAGGAACTCCCATGTAAGAAGGGCTGGGAGGAAGATTTAGGGGCAATATCCAAAAACAATGTAAACAAATACTAGAAGCGGGACCACAGAGCACGTTAACCCCTCCACAAATGGCATCATATATGATGTGGTTGCACAGGGCTTACAGAACCCCCCAAAAACTATTTCTATTTGGAAGGAGACCAGATGCTAGCTGCACTCATTGCGGGGATATAGAAGGGGATTTAATCCACACGGTATGGAGGTGCCCCATATTGGAGGGAAATTATCAATGAAATAAATACCATTTTTGAGGTAGAACTCGATGTGGACCCTAAGTTATGTATACTAGGATATCTAAGGAGGGATCAAAACAGGAAAAATAGGAGGATTGCAATAATCAGATGCCTCTTCTTGGCAAGAAAACTGATAGCTAGGAAATGGATGTCAATGGACCGCCCAACTAAGACACAATGGGAAAAGTAGCTAAATAATACAATAAGGAATGAAAAATTTGTATATAATAAAAGAGGTAAAATTGCTGAGTTTGAAAAGATTTGGGGAAACTGGTTTGATAAGGGGGGTTAGAGGAAAAAGGGGAGGGAGAGGAGATAGGGGGAAGGATGGGAGGAAGACCCTCACCCCTATTACCCCACACTCTATAAAATAAGTCTAAAGTATAAAGGAAAGAAGGAAAAGAATTTAAAAAATTTGTCTCATTACAACACGACAAGGTGGTTAAAATACGCTCTTTATTTTAGCCGTAAAAATTTGAAGATGTATTGCATTGAACTATATCTAGGGTATATGTTATATGTTGGGAGGAAAGCCCATTCAATATATCTGTTTGTATTTATAATATATTTATAAATAAAGATTATACAAATAAAAAAAAAATTTTTAAAAAAAAAGTTTATCAAGTGTTTCCTTCACTCTGGCCTCTGTTAGCCATGAGGGTATGCCCTGTAATGTGTCATTAATAGTACTGTCACGGTCGATATAACCCTACTTTTCCTGCGTAAAAACTGAGAAGAAGGCATTTAGTACAGTTGCCTTCTCTGTGTCATCCGTAACCATCTTCCCATCCTCGACTTTTATGTGGGCAATGTGCTCTGATTTTGCCTTTTTGCTGTTAATGTATCTAAAAAAATTCTTTGGATTTCTTTCACTTTCCTCCGCTATATGTCTCTTGTAGTCTTTTTTGGCCGCCCTGATTGCGTTCTTACACTTCTTATTGCATTCCTTGTAGTGTTGAAATGATGATGGTGACCCACCCCCTTTATATTGTTTAAAGACCATGTTTTTTCTCTTAATGAGGCTTTTTACATTACGATTTAGCCACTCAGGTTTCACCTTCACTCTTTCATATTTATTGCCCATTGGAATGCACTGTGTGATACCCTTGTTTAATATGCTCCTAAAGCATTCCCATTTTTCTTCCATGTTCAATGTATCTAGGATTTGGTCCCAATTGATGTCATGTAGTAATGACCGCAGTTCAGAAAAATGTGCTTGTTTGAAATCTAGTGTTCTTGTGCTTCCCTTGTGCTTCCCTTGTGCCTCCCTTTTTGATGTTTAACGTTGAATGTGATCATCCTGTGATCGCTAGATCCGAAGTTGTCCCATATCTCCACATCTGAGATCAGACTAGGATCATTCGTAATTAATAGATCTAACAGGGCATTCTTTCTAGTTGAGGAATCCACCAATTGGGACATGAGGTTGTCCTGTAAGATATTCATGAAATGACGGGCCTTTATTGAGTGACCTGTCCCCTCTGTCCAGTCAATATTGGGATAATTAAAGTCCCCCATTATGATTACATTTCCCTGCCTCGCTGTCATTTCTAACTGTGATAGTAGATGCTGCTCCACCTCCTCCCTCAGGTTGGGTGGCCTATAACATATCCCCACTATTAATTTCCCGCTTACTGTTTCTTTTTGAAGTTCTACCCACACTGATTCCACCTCCACCCTCATCCCATTCACAGTGTCGCTCCTCTCTACCACCCTTGCATCATTTTTTTAAATATAGACACATCCCTCCCCCTTTTCTACCTTCCCTGTCTTTCCGATACAAGGAATATCCCTGTATATTTGCCAGCCAATCGTGTGAGCTGTCAAACCAAGTTTCAGTTATTCCCACAAAGTCTAAGTCCTCCTCGTGTAACTGCAGCTCAAGTTCCTCCATTTTGTTAGCTAGGCTCTTAGCACTTGTGTATACACCTCTCAGCGTTGTATGGGTGCATATTAACTTCCCCTTAGTTTTCGACGGGCTTTGTTATTGAATTGTCCTAGCATTCTCCCCGGGATTAGAAGTTACATTTGTATTATCACTACCGACTCCATTATTACCCTCTGTCCTTTGCTCACTTCCGGCTATTGCTTCCTCTGATCCCATCCCCCCAATACCTAGTTTAAAAGCCCCTCCAACTTTGTAGCACTCTTACTTCCCAATAGGGCTGTACCATCCCCATTAAAGTGGAGCCCGTCCTTAATAAAGAGCTGGTAACCGACTGAGAAGTCAGCCCAGTTCTCCAGGAACCCCAACTCCTCTTTCCTACACCAATTCCTCAGCCACTTGTTCAGTTCCCTAGGCTCCTGCTGCCTTTCTGGTGTGACTCAAGGTACAGGTAGTGTTCCAGAGAAAACTTCCTTTGGAGATCCTTTTCCTCAATCTATTCCCTAAGTCCCTGAAATAATTTTTTAGGACTCTCCACCTTCCGCTCACTTTGTCATTGGTGCCAACGTGTACCATGACCGCTGGGTCCTCCCCAGCCTCAACCAGTAATCTGTCCACACAATCCGCAAGGTGCCAAACCCGTGTGCCCAGTAAACAACATACTGTTTGGTGACCACGGTCTTTCTGACAGATAGCTCTCTCTGTCCTCCTAATAATTGAGTCACCCACTACCAGAACTTGTCTAGCCTTTCCTGTATGTACGCTCCCCTCCTAACTGGAGCCGTCATTCCCCTGGCAGCTAGGGAAGGGCACCTGCTCCAGCATTGCCACCCCTGAGCTTATATCCCCAGCATTATGCAACCTGGCATATTTGTTGGGGTGTACCAGCTTAGAACTGGCCTCCCTAGCTCTCTTACCCCTACCCCTCCTTCTAGTTGTCACCCAGCTACCTACCTCTGGCTCCTGTGCCTCCATGTCACCAACCTCCTCTTCACTGGCCCCCACCAGCACCTGCTGGGTAATGTCCAATCTCCTTTCCAGGTTGTTGATGCTTCTCAGTGTTGCCATTTGATTCTCCAGAACCAGGATCAGGGCTTCCAGGGAAACAACTTGCACACATCCCACACAGCAGTATTCAACCTTGAATGGCATCACCAATCCCGTTTGACATTTTACCCGCTATTCTATGGGGGATACTTAAGAATACTTACTATTTGTATCTTACACTACTAGGTACTAAGTTCCTCCCAGGTGTTAATGTACTCCCAGGTATTAAGTTACTCCTTGGTACTAAGTTACTTCTGGGTACTAAGTTACTCTCAGGTATTAAGTTACTAGTGATTATTCATTTACTCTTAGGCATTAAGGTACTCCCAGGTGTTACATTAACACCTGAGTTAAGTTAAGTTACTTCCAAGTATTATGTTACTCTTAGGTACTAAGTTACTCCCAGGTATTAGGTTACTCCCTGGTACTAAGTTACTCCGGAGTATTAATTTACTCTTAGATGTTAAGGTACTCCCAGGTGTTAAGTTAAGTTACTCCCAAGTATTATGTTACTCCCAAGGTACTAATTAACTCCCAGGTACTAAGTTACGCACAGGTGTTAATGTACCCCCAGGTATTAAGTTACTCCTTGTATTAATTTACTCTTAGATGTTAAGGTATTCACAGGTGTTAAGTTAAGTTACTCCCAAGTATTATGTTACTTCCAGGTACGAAGTTACTCCCAAGTGTTAATGTACTCCCAGGTATTAAGTTACTCCTGGGTACTAAGTTACTCCCAGGCACTAAAGTACTCCCAGGTATTAAGTCAAGGTACTCCCAGGAATTAAGTTACTCACAGGTCCTAAGGACTCCCAGGTATTAAGTCAAGGTACTCCCAGGTACTAAGGTACTCCCAGGTATTAAGGTACTCCCAGGCACTCCCAGGTATTAAGTTTCTCCCAGGCACCAAGGTACTCCCAGGTATTACGGTACCCCTCAGGCACTAAGGTACTCCCTGGTACTAAGGCACTCCCAGGCACTAAGGTACTCCCAGGCACTAAGGTACTCCCAGGTACTAAGGTAATCCCAGGTATTTAGGTACTCCCAGGTGCTAAGTTACTCCCAGGTACTAAGGTACTCTTAGGTATTAAGGTACTCCCAGGCACTAAGGTACTCCCAGGTATTAAGGTACTTCTAGGTACTAAGGTACTCCCAGGTATTAAGGTACTCCCAGTTGCTAAGTTACTCCCAGGCACTAAGGTACTCCCAGGTATTAAGGTACTCCTGGGTACTAAGGTACTCCCAGGTACTAAGGTACTCCCAGGTATTAGTCAAGGTACTCCCAGATATTAGTCAAGGTACTCCCAGGTACTAAAGGCACCCCCTAGGTGTTCAATATTACTCTACAGTGCTCAGGTCCTCACCAACACAGTCAGCCTGTCAGTCTTTTCTGATAGCCGTGACACTCCGCTCTGCTCCTGCTCACCGTCCCTGTAATCTGACACTTGTGGGGCTTGTCAGACCTTCACTCCGCTGGGCAGCCTGTCTCTCACTGCTCCTGCCGCTTCCCCGGTTTACCCGTCACACGCCTCCACCTTCGGTCCACTTACCTGCCGCCTCTCCCTCTTGGTCTCCCGGTCCTGGTGGTTACACCCCTGCCTCCTCTGTCACAGTCAGAGGGGTGTTCCCTGTCACTCCTGCTCCATGTTGGTCAATACCTGCCTCCGCTCGCTGTCCCTGGATCATCCGTCGCCTCCTGGTCTCTGGTCCCCCCACCTCTCCCAGTCTCAGTAGGGAGGGTCACGATCCTCAGTTCCCCCACTCCTCACACACACACCCCCGGTCTCTGGTTCCCGCCGCCTCTCCCGGTCTCAGTAGGGGGGGTCACAATCCTCAGCTCCCGCACTCCTCACACATACACCACGCTGTCCCACGCTGTCTCAGCCCTGCACTTCCGCGCCAAAGTGTTACAGCACCACCAGTCTTTAGGCTCCATGCACACTGGACGCTCTCTGGGCATCGCATTATGTGGCAGGAGACGCTGCTTAGAAAATGTGCTGTTAGCAGCGTTTTGTAAGCAGAGTTTATGCGCGTTTATCGGCGTCAGCGTTTTTGAGCTTTTCTTTACGTCATTTGCTTCCATTGACCACAAAAAGCGATGGACGCCAATAAACGGCCCCTTAGCAGCGTTTATGAGCGTTTATCTGTGTTTATCAGCGTCCAGCATTTTTTGTGGTTAGAAGAATGACTCCTGAATGCCAATTCAGGGCGATCGGATAACAGCCCATAAACGCCACTGCTGTTAAACAACAATAAACGTCCATGTGTGCATGGAAACTATGGAACCACTGAAACAGCAGTGATCTTTCTCTTTCCGCTGGACTGTTGCCTAGGGAAGGTATCCGAGAAGCAGCTGAATTATAAGGCCTAAGCCTTAGAGATCTGTACATGTACTAGGAGCAGAAGGAGCCTTCCTATCGATTGCTTGAAGCACTGGGCTCAGGGAGACTCACAGGGGACTTAAGAGGACTAGATGATGTCTGCAATGAAATACCAGAGGTTACTCTACTGCTTGAGGCCCTATAGAGGAAAAACTCACAGGGAGGCTGAGGAAGCATCAAGATGGGATAATTGAGGCTACTGCTGTTACTAGGAAAATTATGGTTGCTAACAGAGATGACCGCTACTAAAAAGTACAGGTGCTGGATTTCAGTTTAACCACTTGCCGACCGCCGTATGCAAAATGACGGCCGCAAAGTGGCTTAGTTATCCTGACTGGACGTCATATGACATCCTCAGGATAACAAGCCTCTGCGCGCCCGGGGGGGCGCACATCGCGGCGATCGGTGGTGTGGGAGATCAGTCTGACCCCCCGCAATACCGATCTCAGTAAAGCTCTTCGATCCGAAGCACTTTACCATGTGATCAGCCGTGACCAATCACGGCTGGTCACAGTGTAACACAGGAAAACCGTTTATCGGATTTCCTGTACTCAGGTCTGCAGACCTGAGGAGTGGAGAGCCGATCGGCTGCATCCCTGACAGGGAGGGTTTGTGATGATTTATCAGCACAGCCCTCCCTCGGATCGCCACCCTAGACCACCAGGGAGCCTGCCCAGGGACCACCAGGGATGTGCCCACCCAGGACCACCAGGGAGCCGAACAGGGACCACCAGGGAGCCGAACAGGGACCACCAGGGAGCCGATCTGGACCACCAGGTAGACCCCCCTAGACCACCAGGTAAGTGACATAATGCCCAGTGTGGATGGCACTCAGTGCCACCTTCAGATGCCACCCTAGACCACCAGGGAACGAGCCCCTATCAGTGTATATGCCCACCAGTGCCCACCAGTGCCCCAATCAGTGCCCACCAGTGCCCCTATCAATGCATACCAGTGCCACATATCAGTGCCCACCATTGCCACCTACCAGTGCCCACCTATCAGTGCCCATCAGTGCCACCTATCAGTGCCCAGTGCCGCCTATGAGTGCCAATCAGTGCTGTCTATGAGTGCCCATCAGTGCCGCTTAGCAGTGTCCGTCAGTGCTGCATATCAGTGCCCATCAGTGCTGTATATCAGTGCCACCTCTCCGTACCCGTCAGTGCTGCTTATCAGTGCCGCCTAACAGTGCTCATCATCGCTGCATATAAGTGCCTCATCATCAGTGCCACCTCATCAGTGCCGCCTCATCAGTGCCAATCAGTACTGCCACATCAATGCCCGTCAGTGTAGCCTCATCAGTGCCCACCAGTGATGGATAAAATTTACTTATTTACAAAGTTTTGTGACAAAAATAGAGAATTTTTTTTTTTCAAAATTTTCAGTCTTTTTTTATTTGTAGCGCAAAAAATAAAAACTGCAGGGGTGATCAAATACCACCAAAAGAAAGCTCTATTTGTGGGAACAAGATGATAAAAAATCTGTTTGGGTACAGCGTCGCACGACGCAATTGTTATTCAAAGCGCAACAGCACTGAAAACTGAAAATTTAACTGGTAGTAAAGTGTTCTAAGTGAATAGTATTGAAGTGGTTAAAGGCCCTTGTACTGCATTGGAGTCTGCAGGCCAGTAATGGGTGTTCTAAACTCTGACCATTCTATCTCTGGAGTTCTGAGTATGAGTTTTCACCTGAAATTGACTGGTGCCCATCTGTTCACATTTCCCTGATGTACACCCTGAGGAGAAATGTCAGCCCACCCAGTCTCTGGGGGTACCATTATGCCTCCAGAGGCTGGGGAGGGTACTAGAATTCTGTTATTGGACAAGGGGCTCATGAACATTACAATCTCCCCTTTTACTGACCTAGATGTATGCGGGTATAGGCTGATGCAAGTCAACAAGTCACAAGATAGATCAAAAGCGGTTATGGACACATACAGTATCTCACAAAAGTGAGTACACCCCTCACATGTTTGCAAATATTTTATTATATATTTCCATGTGACAACACTGAAGAAATTACACTTTGCTACAATGTAAAGTAGTGAGTGTACAGCTTGTATAATAGTGTAAATTTGCTGTCCCCTCAAAATAACTCAACACACAGCCATTAATGTCTAAACCGCTGGCAACCAAAATGAGTACACCCTAAGTAAAAAAAGTGACATTTGTGCCCAATTAGCCATTTTCCCACCCTGGTGTCATGTAACTCGTTGGTGTTACAAGGTCTCAGGTGTGATTGGGGAGTAGGTGTGTTAAATTTGGTGTTATCGCTCTCATGCTCTCATACTGGTCACTGGAAGTTCAACATGGCACCTCATGGCAAAGAGCTCTCTGAGGATCTAAAAAAAGAATTGTTGCTCTACATAAAGATGGCCTAGGCTATAAGAAGATTGCCAAGACCCTGAAACTGAACTGCAGCACGGTGGCCAAGACCATAAAGCGGTTTAACAGGACAGGTTCCACTCAGAACAGGCCTCACCATGGTCAACCAAACTAGTTGAGTGCATGTGCTCAGCATCATATCCAGTGGTTGTCTTAGGGAAATAGACGTATGAGTACTGCCAGCATTGCTGTAGAGGTTGAAGGGGTGGGGGGTCAGCCTGTCAGTGTTCAGACCATACGCCGCACACTGCATCAAATTGGTCTGCATGGCTGTCCTCCCAGAAGGAAGCCTCTTCTAAAGATTATGTACAAGAAAGCCCGCAAACTGTTTGCTAAAGACAAGCAGACTAAGGACATGAATTACTGCAGCCATGTCCTGTGGTCTCATGACCAAGATAAACTTATTTGGTTCAAATGGTGTCAAGCTTGTGTGGCGGCAACCAGGTGAGGAGAAAACAGACAAGTGTGTCTTGCCTACAGTCAAGCATGGTGGTGGGAGTGTCATGGTCTGGGGCTGCATGAGTGCTGCCGGCACTGGGGAGCTACAGTTCATTAAGGGAACCATGAATGCCAACATGTGACATTAATCAAATATTTAAATCATAAATCACCGTGCCAATACCATTTGTGTTGAAAATAGCAGCTGCCTAATAATAACGCAATAAACCATAAAAAAGTGAATCAACCATAAAGTGCCTATAAATAATTCACAGCAGCACATGTGTTTAACAAAAAACACTCTAAATATGAAGTGAGTTCATAAAAACATCCTCCACTGTTAAAATATATGTGAAAGCAATAGTTGAAATTAAAAAATAGTCCAATTACAATTGTGATGAAATGATGCAATATACAGTACACCCTTAGTCTTCCACCACCGTGCACTAGTGTCTCCAGCCACCCAAACATACTGAGGCTCACCGAATAAAAAATGACAACCAGCATGTTCAATATCCACCCGAAATAAGCTTCAACCATGCAGATAGGGTGACTCCTTCACTCCAATGGTCTAAAAACATTAGAGTGTCCACTCCTACATAGGGATATATAAAACAGAGCCTTTCATAGTGCAACACCGTTGTAAATTAAAAACCTTTATTCAAACCAAGTATTGCTCTTACATTTCAGAAATAGTAAAATCGCGTATAAGCTGGGATACCAGTATGTTACCGTGCCGCTGAGCCGTCTATCATCACGCTGCTCCGGTCCCACATCCAGCTCCCGTCAATGTTGCCATGTAGTCACACCCTTGGACGCGTTTCGTCACATCGGACTTGTCACCTCACCTCACTCCACCTCTACCTCACTGTTACCGATAAACACAGTTTTACCTCAAGGCTGCTATAAATCATTAAAATGAAGATCAACTTGCTGTGTATTTACCTTGATTAAATCTGTTCCTCAGAGGGGGATCCAAAGCATGAATCAGCATATTTCGTGGTTTCATCAAAGTGATTTCAGGAGCCACTATAGCTATTAGGAAACAAGACCCACTTACAGTGAAATTGATTTGGGTGTTACATACATCTCTAATCAGACAAAGATGACTGCCCCCCTATAAATATATAGAACCACTAATATAATTGTAGTACGTTATGTGAATGTTTGACTTATTAATGCTTCTACCAAATAACTGGTGCTTAGAAAAGAACTCCACGAAACCCATATCTGCAGGATTTAGGGGATCATATACCTCCACAGCATCCTTCACTAGGTAACACCACATCCTATTGTTTTTTCCATGCTTCCAATCCATGCCCTCTGATCTGTTTAATTGGGAAATCTTTAGAGACTTTCCATGGGGCTGGCTGCTTCCATCCATATATAAAACAACCAGGAAAATAGTCTGGCTCAGCAAATTATATGTGAGAAAAAATAGTGGGTGGGACATTTACTACCAAGGTCTACCAAGAAAACCAACATTTATCCAAATGCCTCTCCTTTGGGCGATGGTTATTTGCAACATTAGACTAGTGAACATTGTGAAACACACAAACTTGTGTAGCCAGAAGTGTACAAATATTCCATTGGATAATTGTGGCCATTGCCTAACATGGGGAACTCCCTCTAGTGTTCGTTTGTGGAACAAGACTGTAATTGCAATGAGGATGAAGCATTGTGGGAATTGTGGTGTGGAGAGAAGAAATAGTCAGTAGACTCTGGTATAAAGAACTGAATTTCTCATTGGGCTGTGCTGCGCTGGAGACTTCTGGGAGGTGCAATGCATTGCGGAAGAAACTTATTTAAGTGGGAGGAGGAGCTTATAGCACTCTCTTGGGATGGCGTAATTGATCAGGAAAGAATCCTGTGTGCCTCTGTAACTGGAGCTAGGCCTGCGGCCTACTTACAGTGTTCCAGCCGACTGAATTCTCTGCAGGTGACCCAGCTAGATGCCGCTCTCCAGCAACACAGTGAGTGACCAGCGGAGCCGTCCCATCCTCATCTGAGTCCGAATTGAAGCCACAGCCGTCACAGCAACAGTCGCATATGTCGATCTAGGAGAACTGCAAGGAGTGCATTAGATGCTATCTACTTCCCAGGAGCAAGCCATCTGTGTGAACTAACGGTCCCAGCCTTACCATCATCTTCATCTGAGTGCCAGATCATTTGACTACAGTCAGTCCTTTGGTATTTGTGAGTGGGCTCAAGCCCACATATAAGAGTACTTATGCTGTCTATTCAACATCCTATTATTACATCTTCGAATACAGTTTCTATACATTGGATTGCCGTTTGTGACCAGTTTATTCAAGAAGTCAATGATCACTGAAAGGCTATTTGATTTAGTGGAATTTAACCTCTTTTGTGCCTCATCTCAAGGATTAGAAGGACACAGTGTTTTTAGGTACCTAACTCTTATAGCCGGCAGAAGATTGCTTGAACTTCACAAGACAGGATTGCTGCAAATGCTTCTACTCATCCTTTCCCCAGTCATATACTCAGTGCTATTTACTTGATATTGCTTCATCTCCTAAGAACTCTCTAAGCTAGAACAGGAGATTTAAATAGAAATTCATAGTTATCTAGTGTGATCATACAACACTAATTTAACTGCTAAGTGGTTATACCTTATCTGTGCATTTATAGAACATTGCTATTTGAATTAATCCATTGAGTGTTACCAATTTACACTTCGGGTCATTTATTTTGTATAGGGTCTTACAGTATTATATTCCCTTCTCAATTTCAGTAGATATTATCAAATCACCTTTTCTTATTGAACCCTTGAGTATTGTTTAAACTCAATTGGAGGAATTGTATTCTTTTAAACTGTTTTTGTAGTTGGAGAATACAGGGAGTGGCGGAAGTTAACAAATTGACTACTCCTTTTGTTCACCAGAACAATACGTTTAACTTGCTGATGTGAAGGTTTGTGATATTTATGTCAACAATTTTTGTTAACTAATAACTTTTAGAGGTGTGGCCTATATTTTTGTTACTACAAGGTTATCATTTCTTGCAGAAATAAGTTATGTAAACATTTCTAACTCTAACTGAAACATTACTGAAACAGAGTGATGGTTAATGGAACCTTGCAATATGAGTGAACCCAAAGTGTCAGGGGTGGTGGAGGACTGTCAGAATGGGGAGACTTAAGGGGGAATTGATTATTTAAGCAACCCTCCAGAGGGCAGAGCTACACTTGATTTATAAAGAAGTTGTGGTTTTGCTTTATCACAGTTTAATTACTTGACCTTAAAGTTATTTAAATTAGAAAAGTTGGTCCATTTTTATTATTAAGCAATTAGTGAGTTACTATTTCCATTGTGTTTCTGCATTATGCTTCTTAGTAACCCCCATGTGTACAGAATGTGTGTTGCTGTTTCCTTCTGGCAAGAAACATAGTAAAGAATAAGATATATAAAGTTCATACAGCCTTTCATTTTACTGTTTTGTGAGTTTAACCTCCACTTTTCCTTACACTGCAGAGCCAAAATGTGTCACTATCACCTTACATTTCTCTCTCAATTGTTACTACAGTTGGAGTCGTTTTATTGTATTCTATGTAGTGTAGACAATGTTGTCATTTTACTTGGTTAGTATCTTAAAGTCCAATGCTGGATACACATGGGGAGGTGTTTTTGTTAATCCCAGGGGAATAAATGAAAAAAAAAGGAGGGGTCACCATACTAAAGATGTGATGTTAGTGCAGCCATCTCCCTCGCTGAGCTATTGTATTCTAACAGGGAGCGCTACTCCCCGCCATGACACACTGATCAGCCATAGGCTGCAAGCACTGATCAGATGCCGGTTTTCCAGCATGCCTGTTCGATAAAAGACGGTCGCCAGAATGTCGGCTGGTTTCTGTTGAAGCGGCTCATACCAGCGAATATTTGGCCCTTATTTACAAGCCTTTATTTTGGTTTAAATAAAAAAAGCAGCACAATGGTCATTACCAATGACGTGTTGTCTCCCTTGTGCTGCTGAAATGTCCCTTTTGCTGCTGATCTTTGAAATATTAATTATTTTTCTCACAATATTGAGTTTTTTAACTAGGTTGGAGTTCTTTTTCAAAGTCTAAGTAATTAAAATCATCACAGGGTATATTACTTGTAATTAGTGTGATCTCTCCCTTGTGCTGCTGTCTCCTTGTTTTGTTGAAATATTTCTCCTTCTTCCTAAGAATGCCCTGATTGGGTGATATGCATTAAGCTGGGACCGGTCGCTGACATCACATCATGTGATGTAATTTCTTGTGTTTGGAGTGCATGCTGGACCCAGACGTGGGGGAGCAATCAGCTATTACTGTTTATTAGTTGCTAGAAACACTTCATGTCATGTGAGTTTACATCTGAATTTTTTTAAATGGGGAAATCTTTTTACTATTAATAAAGTGTGGTACGCAATTATCTTTTGTTTGATGTTTTCCTATTTGATGTACTGAACTGTGGTGAGGAGGCACCTGGAGCAGAGTGCTTGGTTAGCCAAGTGGTGGAATGTGACAAAAAGTCTATGGTCCATGTAATTAAGTGCAATTTGATCCAAATTAGATAAAGGATCACAATCTCTCTGGTAAGACATTACCATTAAAGTGGGAGTGTGGCATATCACACATTTGGAGCACCTTTGTTTGATCAATCAAGCATGTGCACAGTGAAGTGTTCACCGTTGTGTTTGGGACTATAATTTCTTTGTTTTATGTATATGGACTGAACATATGCTTGTTATAAGAGTATTACGGATAAAATAATGCACAACACACAGTGGTATAGCATTATTTGTTTGTTGGTAGCACATCCAATAGCGCTGATCAATTTTGAATTCAAACATAAGCAACATTTTGTTTATCCAGGAAGACTCTACATTTGCTAAAGACAGATTGTGGCCAGAAAGCCACTTTTAAAGTAATTTGGATGTTCTCCACATGAGTAAGTCCTAGTATTCTGGTAATACTGTCAAAGGGAATGCCCAATGTAATTAGATTGTAAATTACTCCTATGTTTTAGTTAAATGTTTTGCAGAAAGGTATTTTAAAGCAGAACCAAACCCCATTGCAACAGAACATTAAAAAGCATCACAAGGCTTATGTATGAATGTCAACATGATGTCTGATAGTTGCTGTTATGTCTGGCCTTTAACACTACATGTTCAGAAGGACAGCAACTATCAGACTTAAAGTGATACTAAAGTCTTGTTTTTTCTTGGTTAAAAATAACAAACATGTTATACTTACCTGCTCTTTGCAGTGGTTATGCATGGAGAAGGCCCGATTCTCCACTTCTCGGGTCCCTCTTTGGCACTGCTGGCTCCTCCCTCCTGTTGAGTGCCCCCACAGCAAGCAGCTTGCTATGGGGGCACCTGAGCCGAGCCGCAGCTTTGTGTGTCCATTTAGACATGGAGCCGCGTTTCAGGCTGCCCCTCTCTCTCCTAATTGGCTAACTGATCTTGATCGATAGCAGCAGGAGCCAATGGCACCAATGCTGTGTCTCAGCCAATCAGAAGGGAGAGTCCCATGTGGCCAAGGCACTTGTGCACATCACTGCTACATAGAATGCATTAAGATAAAATAAAAACCTTCTGCCTTTACAATCACTTCAAATGACCTCTGTCAACAATTAAAAATTTCAGGCCCCTACAGAAGATACATAAGGGGGACAGAGATAGATTAAATCTTAGATAAGGAATCATGATGTCACAGCAAGTAAAACTAAAGGTTTCCTTAACTACGTTAGGTTATTGAAAACATTTTTGTTGCACATGGGTGATGGAACGTTATAATAAAAATTGAGCTCATACTGGAATTCAGCTTTACATAACCACATGAAGCTGAAGGAACCAGGCATTCAATATATTAGTAATAATGAAAATGTTATAATCCATAATTCATAAAGGCAATGTGTATCAATTCAGCTTTAAAGAAAATTGGTGAGAGGTTATCTTAATGGGGACACTGATATACCATGTTCCCTTTGCCAGAGCCCTAAGTCTGTTCCCTGTGTAAGCTTTTTCTGTTTGTCTGTGCTAACACAGGGTTAACAACTTTCTTCTCTCCGCCCATGTAACAGTGTTTGGCTTGCCAATTGGCTGATTATGTCTGAGCACTGCATCTTGGGAGGAAGAGGAGAATTTGGATGCCCACCCATACCCAAAAGTATTGGGTGTTTATCAGGACCCTGAACAATACATAGAGCAGCAGGAGAGTGTTTTGAAGGTCACCTTTAGGTGGTGAACGTTATTAGAAAAAAGTCACTTTGATCTACATGGGTGATAAGACAAGTTCCTTTTAGGCTATAGTTTACTGTGACTTTTTTTGAACATTCCTACCATGTGATATATGTACTGTAGATAAGCATGTATATTGAAATGTGGAAACTGTGAAAACTGGAATTCTCAAAAACTGACATACAAAATTAAATCAACACTCCAAGCATAGCACACGAAAACTCCAACACAACAAAACAAAACTTGAATGTGACATTTAAACTGGGTTACAGTTTCTAATGGATTATGTGAATGCATTACTTAATAGTAGTAGCTTGGACAAGTTATGTGCAAAGATGTATGAAACATTCATAATAATATTGATTTTGGATAACAGAGAAATTTTGCTTCCCAAAAAAGGTACAGTGTGAAGTGAATTTCTGTGAGCAAAGAATAAAGGACAGCATAGGCGATAACCTTGTTCTTAGTAATATGTTTAGAAAATACATCTGTTCACATTTACAGCATAAACGTGTTCTACAATGTAATTAATTTAAACAAAACATCAAGGTAGGGGAACAAAATGCAACCAATCTCACAGAAATAGACTGGCAGCCACATAGACATTGTATTAAAAAATCCATATCTATAGTCTTACCTCCACTTATTTGGCATGGCAATTATGTGTTTTTTCTTAATATGACTGGACAGTCCATAAGTGACCACAATTGGATCCAGTATTTTCATTAATCAGCTCTCAGTAACAGAATTTGTCTGATGCATCCTTCCCCTACTCTGCAGTATATGCCTGTGTTAGGACACTGGTGCTGAGGGGTGTGACTGTTACTCAGCTATGCCAGCACAGAACACTGGTGTGGGAGCAAAGAAGGCCGCATTTTCACAAAAGTTAAAAGGTATTTTAAAACATTTTAGAGCAAAAATCGTTCACAAATCAAAACATATGGAGGAACACATCTATAAAGAAGGTAGAAGGTGGGTGAATTTAAATTGACTTTAATGGCATGGCCTCTGACAATTGTTGTACCATGTGTCTGTAACTCTCGCATAGTGAATAGGTGCTTAGGTGATAGATTTTTGCTAGGAGAGGCAAATTTATTTAGTCCTGACTGTTGTGCAGGCCCGAATGTTTTGATTTGGGCAGCGGAGTGGCCCAGGAAGATCTGGAGACTGCAAAGAGGAACACCCCTTGGTTACCCTCCCCTTTGTGTCCAGAAGGTTCAGGAAAAGGGGATGGGAGAGGAGGTGGGACTTTCTGAGGTATGTTAAGGAGCCCTGACCAATCCCAAACCTGGATTGGCAGGGGGCAGGCCTCCTTAAATACTGTAGTCTGCCCAGCTGGGGGAGGAGATTGTCGGGTGGAAGAGTGGAGATGTAGCAGAGGTTGTGGAGGCCTCACCTGGGAGCCCCCAGTCTGGGGACATGACCTTGAGGCCTGGGAGCTCAGGTGCAGCCAGGAGGAGAGCGAGAGATCCTGGAGCAGCACAAGGGAGCAGGAGAACAACAGAGAGGCTACAGGAAAGACTCTTTAACCACTTGCTTACTGGACACTTAAACCCCTCTCCTGCCCAGACCAATTTTCGGCTTTCAGCGCTGTCGCACAAAATGTTTATAATTTTTTTCCCATAAATAGAGCTTTCTTTTGGTGGTATTTGGTCACCTCTGCATCATTTCTCATTGCCGCTATAAACAAACGAAGAGCGACGATTTTGAAAAACTAACAATATTTTTTACTTTTTGCTATAATACAAATTAAAAAAAATGTATAAAAAAAAAATTATTCGTCGAGTTTGGCCAATTTATATTCTTCTACATATTTTTGGGAAAAAAATTTCAATCGGCGTATATTGATTGGTTTGCGCAAAAGTTATCGCGTCTACAAACTATGGGAATTGATTTATGGCGTTTTTATTATTATTATTTTTTTTTACTAGTAATGGCAGCGATCTGCGATTTTTATCGGGACTGCGATAATGGAGCTGACATGTCAGACATTTTTTACACTTTTTTGGGAGGAATGACATTTATACAGCGATCAGAAATTTAAATAGCCACTCATTACTGTATAAATGTCCTTGGCAGTGGAGGGGTTAACCCTAAGGGGGCAGTGAAGGGGTTAACTGTGTTCCCTGCATGTGTTCTAACTGTGTGGGGGCTGGGCTGGCCCGGACATAACATATCTAACTGATCCCAGTGACAGGGATCAGTAGATCTGTCATTTCCCCTGTCACAGAACGGAGAACAGCCGTGTTTACATCGGCGGTTCCCCGTTCTGGAGCTCTGACAGGCGATCGCGGGTCTCGAGCGGACATTGAGTCCGCCCGACCCGCGGGAGCCAGGAGCGTGCACAGGGGACAACGTCCCTGGAAGTCATCACGAAAATACAGATCCGCGTTGGAGCCGTACTTCGGGTGACATACCCTGTGAGCTGGAGAAGGTTGACTAGAGGAGTCTAGGAGGATACAGTGGACAGTCTGTGGTGGTCAGAGGAGTCAGTCAGGGAAGTGGTGTCACTGGGCAGTGGAGCAGGCCAGAGCAGCCAGGAGGGCTGAGGGGGCCTGGGAGAGGATGGGCTGGGAGCAGTAGCCCATCAAACCCTAGCTAGCACCAACGTACTCAGCTACACTTTGAAGGTCCATGGCCCTTGCCTGTAATGGGCGATCCAGAGGTCCTGCCAGCAAAAACGCAGGCTTAACCATGTGCTAACCACGTCGGAAGAAGATGTCTGAAATCTGATAAATTTCCCTTTGGGTCTCACTGGAAAGAAGCAAATGCTGTGCAGGAGGAAGTCTGAGGAGTGAAACGTTCAGCAAGTGTTAGTGCTGGAGGAAGAAGGTGTGTATGTATGGAGGTGTATATTTTCTTGATCTTTTGGGCATCCCACAGTCACACCTATCCCATCCAAGTTTGTTCCCCTAATGAACAATTAAAAAAAAAAACAGAGTACCGGCCTGTTCATTGACTCTAGATGAAAGGAAATGTGTGATTAAGGGCAGAGTGGCAGGTGGACCACATCAACCAGCCACCCCTAAGGGGGCCATAAGCTACATGTCAATAATTTAAGTGTTGTGTACTTTACTGTAAATTAAAAATAATTATTATAAACCAAACCAAAATTGTAATTCACCAAAATCTATTATTACACTGGAAATGTTTTTCTACTGTGTAATTTATGAAAATTATAAGTAGTATAGATTAATTCAATTTTTTAATAGGTTTCTTAGCAAACACAATGTACAGGGATAGTTAAATTGGTAATAACATAAACATACGTATACACACACACAGGTTGAACTGGATGGACTGGCATCTTTATTCAACCTTATCATGGGTTTGTAAATTGAGAATTTGTAAAGAATTGAGATGTAGTGGCATTTTCATCTTTATTGAAAAATATATCCCTTTGTATAACCAGCATAGCAAGTGATTTCCACTTCTATTCAGCAGTAAAACAAATAATTAAAATCATTGGAGAAGTAACAGGGAAAGGAGAATTTGAACCTAAGAAGATATTTATGCATAAGCTGCCCATAGTCATATACCTGGATGTCAGCAGTTTCAGATGATATTAAAGGCAATTTTTTTATTTGAATAAAAAAGATATTATACTTCCCCGCTTTGTGCAACAATATTGCACAGAGCGGTCCCTTACCTCTTCTTTGGTGGTCCTCCACTGGTGCTGTCAGCTTTTTCATCTTCTGAGTTCCCCCATAGCAAGTTGTGTGCTATGGGGGGCACCTGCGCAGGAGCTGGGCTGTGTGCATCTATAGAAATGGAGATTGCTGTAGTAGCAGTGCCAAATACAGGAATGTCCAGCTTCCAAAGGGACTGGGCAGGTATGGTATATTTACAGAAAAATACAGAAAATTACCCCTGCACTACCTATGTGCAAAATGTCCTCTAAATAAAATTTGATTTCCAACAAAAGATAAGTGTAAATATTAAAAAATGGTTGCTGCAACACGTAATGTGTTCCCGCAATGTGATAATATATCAGTGTAATTGGAGTTGCGCAGGCTATAATTGAATTATTAAAAAAAAACAATATCTATAATCCACCATTCACACATACAATCGAATAATCATTAATAAAATATATTTAAAAAAGATATAAATATAATTGCAGTGTCCATAAACCACACAACTAATCAGTGCTGAGAGTATAATAAGTGGTAAGTCAATGATTTCCAATATTGATAAAAATTCCACTTCTGTGATACACTTACATCCATACTTGTAAATAAGAAACTGTGTTGTGCACTTCTACCTCTGCTTGTCACCTCATTGCTCACAGAACTCTCACCTTAATAAACACTCAGATATGCCATATAATAAATGTCGTGTTCATCAACATGTTAGGATAAAACATATATACAGCATAATGCCTCCCATCGTGTAGTAGTTTATTATCACAAGTTTATTTAGCAAAAATAATGCTTACATCAACAAACTGTAATTATTGAATCCAAGATAGTAAAGTACTTGGCAGTAACTGCCTCTCACATCACTTCTGGTCTGCTGTTTACTCTGAGAAGCCCTACGTGTTATGCCACACCACGTGACTTCTTCAGGGGAACTGGATTTGTTGTTTGTGTATCTTATTTATGTGCTGGGGACAGGAAATGTGGCCGTTGCCATTTTATTGAAGCCACTATAGGGAAATGCTCGACTGCCATTTTTGATGGGACCAACATGATGTAGTCGATACACTAGAGCAGTGTTTCTCAACTCCAGTCCTCAAGGCGCCCCAACAGGTCATGTTTTCAGGCTTTCCATTATTTTGCACAGGTGATTTGATCTGTTTCACTGCCTTAGTAATTACCACAGCCATTTCATCTGAGGGAAATCCTGAAAACATGACCTGTTGGGGTGCCTTGAGGACTGGAGTTTATTAACACTGCACTAGAGGCCCTGGATACAGATACTTAGTGGCCATTTTGCTTTGGATTTGACTATGCAGCCGGCCAATAGCTGAACTGCCGGATTATAAGGTTAAAAAAACAGCCTAATAAAATTAAATAAAATCAAACAAAACCTATAGGAACACTGTGCCTCCCGAAATATGGTATATTTATAGTTACATTGGTCTAAGCTGGACCAATGTAACTATGTCAAAATACCTGGAATTCACTTTATTGTATACCATCAAATAGAGGATCCTTAAAAACTTTCCCAAACATGACATTTCTAGTTCTAAATAAATAGCTCTTCTCTGCAGTTGGACAAATAGTCATCTCTAAGCTGAACCCAAGAGAAACAGCTAAATACACAGCTGAAATCAGTAACGATAGCTGTTTTACCTGTTAAGGATTTATGTTCTGCCATTTCATTGAAGAGATGTACAGGGTGGGCCATTTATATGGATACACCTTAATAAAATGGGAATGGTTGGTGATATTAACTTCCTGTTTGTGGCACATTAGTATATGTGAGGGGGGAAACTTTTCAAGATGGGTGGTGACCATGGCGGTCATTTTGAAGTCGGCCATTTTGAATCCAACTTTTGTTTTTTCAATAGGAAGAGGGTCATGTGACACATCAAACTTATTGGAAATTTCACAAGAAAAACAATGGTGTGCTTGGTTTTAACGTAACGTTATTCTTTCATGAGTTATTTACAAGTTTCTGACCACTTATAAAATGTGTTCAATGTGCTGCCCATTGTGTTGGATTGTCAATGCAACCCTCTTCTCCCACTCTTCACACACTGATAGCAACACCGCAGGAGAAATGCTAGCACAGGCTTCCAGTATGCGTAGTTTCAGGTGCTGCACATCTCGTATCTTCACAGGATAGACAATTGCCTTCAGATTACCCCAAATATAAAAGTCTAAGGGGGTCAAATCGGGAGACCTTGGGGGCCATTCAACTGGCCCACGACGACCAATCCACTTTCCAGGAAACTGTTCATCTAGGAATGCTCAGACCTGACACCCATAATGTGGTGGTGCACCATCTTGCTGGAACTATGATGTCGGTGATAGGGATACCTCCTGGAAGGAGCACCTCACCCGGAATATTGTCCATGGAATATTTTATATTTATCCACAAGTTTCTGGAAAATGAAAACATTTTTTTTTTAAACAAAGTTGTCACTAAACGATATATTGCTCAAATATGTCATGGATATATATGGAATTACACCCCAAAATACATTCTGCTGCTTCTCCTGAGTACGGGGATACCACATGTATGCGACTTTCTAGGAGCCTAGCCGTGTACAGTACCCTGAAATCGAATCACCGCTTACAGAATTTCTAAGGGTGTAAATTTTCAAATTCACTCCTCGATACCTATCACAGTTTCGGAGGCCATGAAATGCCCAAATAGCACAAACCTCCCCCAAATGACCCCATTTTGGAAAGTAGACACTCCCAGCTATTTAGCAAATACCTTGGGATGTCTACTATCTGAAAAGGGGTCATTTGGGGGGGGGGGGGTTCGTGCTATCTTGGCAATTCATGGCCTCCGAAACTGTGATAGGTAGTGAGGGGTGAAATCAAAAATTTACACCCCTGAAAGCCTGAAAGCGGTGATTGGTTTTCAGGGTCCTATAAGAAGCTAGACTGCCAAAAAGTCTCACACTTGTGAGCTGCAGTAGAGAAGGAGAAGCAGCAGAATGTATTTTGGGGTGTAATTCCATATATCTCCATGGCATGTGTGAGCAATATATCATTTAAGTGACAACTTTGTGTGAAAAAGAAAATATTGTAATTTTCCTGAAATTTCCTGTGGCAAAATATAAACTATTCCATGCACTAAAAATGCCTCTCAGCAAATAGCTTGGAGTATCTACTTTCCAAAATGGGGTCATATGGGGGGGGGGTTGTGCTATCTTAAAATTTCAGGGCCCCCGAAATTGTGATAGGTAGTGTGGAGTGAAATCACCAACTTACGCCCTTAGAAAGTTTTTCGGGGTCATGTACACTGCTAGGCTCCCAAAAAGTCTCACACATGTGGTATCCCCATACTCAGGAGAAGCAACAGAATGTATTTTTGGGTGTAATTCCACATATACCCATGGCATGCGTGAGCAATATAAAAAAATAAATAAGTAAAAAAAAATGTTTAATTATCCCAAAACTTGTGATAAAATATAAAATATTCCATGGACTCAACATGTCTCTTAGCAAATAGTTTGGGGTGTCTACTTTCCAAAATGGGGTAATTTGGGGGGGGGGGGGGTTGAACTGTCCTGGCATTTTATGCCCAACATTAGAAGCTTATGCCTCACATCACCCACTCTTCTAACCACTTGAACCACCAAGTTCCTTTCCAACACTTTTTTATATATTTGTTTTAAAGCAGAGGCCCTACAGATTAAAATGGTGGGTGTTGCATTTTTTTTTTCACACAGTATTTGCGCAGCGATTTTCCAAATGCAATTTTTTTTTTGAAAAAAAAATGCTTTTTTGAATTTGAATGCACAAAACCACACTATATTGCCCAAATGTTTGGCAAAAAAATAGATGATCTTATGCTGAGTAGATAGATACCAAATACAACATGTTTTAAAATTACACTCACCCATGCAGCGACGACAAACTACATACATTTTTAAAAGCCTTTACAGGTTGCCACTTTAGATTTACAGAGGAGTTCTACTGCGCTCACTGCCCTGCTTTAATGTTTTTTTAAATATTTATTTTGCTTTTTTATTTTTACACTGTCCCTTTCTTTTTTTTTTTTTCATAATTTTTATTGTTATGACAGGGAATGTAAATATCTCCAGTGATAGCAATAGGCAGTGACAGGAACTCTTTTTTGAATTTGGGGTCTATTAGACTCTAGATCTTTAAGATGCTAAGATAAGATGCTTTCCCAATTTCCCAGTGGAGCTGTTTATATCCAGCGAAACCGAAGTCGTAAAATGCTCAAAGCTTCCAGTTTCTTAGGCCATAGAGATGATTGGAGCCGTTCTGGTGTCTGATCAGCTCTATGGTCAGCTGTCAGAACCACCAGCTGCATTCTCAGGTTCCCCGGTGGGACAGGAGAGCCTGAGAAAACCATTTAAGATGGCAGGAGGGCTTTCCCTCCCACTGCTTGTAAAAGCAGTCTAGCAGCTAATTAGCTGCTAGGATTGCTTCTACATGAAAGTCGACCGCCGGCTGAAAAGAACGATACCAAGATGATACCTAAACCTGCGGGGATCATTCCAGTATAACCACTCAAAGTCCAGCAACATACAGTCAGGTCCATAAATATTGGGACATGAACACAATTCTAATCTTTTTGGCTCTATACACCACCACAATGGATTTGAAATGAAACAAACAAGATGTGCTTTAACTGCAGACTTTCAGCTTTAATTTGAGGGTATTTACATCTAAATCAGGTGAACAGTGTAGAAATTACAACAGTTTGTATATGTGCCTCTCACTTTTTAAGAGACCAAAAGTAATGGGACATATTAACATTCATAAATCAAACTTTCACTTTTTAATACTTGGTTGCAAATCCTTTGCAGTCAATTACAACCTGAAGTCTGGAACACATAGACATCACCAGACGCTGGGTTTCATCCCTGGTGATGCTCTACCAGGCCTCTACTGCAACTGTCTTCAGTCCCTGCTTGTTCTTGGGGCATTTTCCCTTCAGTTTTGTCTTCAGCAAGTGAAATGCATGCTCAATCGGAATCAGGTCATGTGATTGACTTGGCCACTGCATAACATTCCACTTCTTTCCCTTAAAAAACTCTTTGGTTGCTTTCGCAGTATGCTTCGGGTCATTGTCCATCTGCACTGTGAAGCGCCGTCCAATGAGTTCTGAAGCATTTGGCTGAATATGAGCAGATAATATTGCCAGAAACACTTCAGAATTCATCCTGCTGCTTTTGTCAGCAGTCACATCATCAATAAATACAAGAGAACCAGTTCCATTGGCAGCCATATATGCCCACGCCATGACACTACCACCACCATGCTTCACTGATGAGGTGGGATGCCGTGGATCATGAGCAGTTCCTTTCCTTCTCCATACTCTTCTCTTCCCATCACTCTGGTACAAGTTGATCTTGGTCTCATCTGTCCATATGATGTTGTTCCAGAACTGTGAAGGCTTTTTTTAGATGTTGTTTGGCAAACTCTAATCTGGCCTTCCTGTTTTTGAGGCTCACCATTGATTTACATCTTGTGGTGGACCCTCTGTATTCACTCTGGTGAAGTCTTCTCTTGATTGTTGACTTTGACACACATACACCTACTTCCTGGAGAGTGTTCTTGATCTTGCCAACTGTTGTGAAGGGTGTTTTCTTCACCAGGGAAAGAATTCTTCAGTCATCCACCACAGTTGTTTTCTGTGGTCTTCCGTGTCTTTTGGTGTTGCTGAGCTCACCGGTGCGGTCTTTCTTTTTAAGGATGTTCCAAACAGTTGATTTGGCCACACCTAATGTTTTTGCTATCTCTCTCATGGGTTTGTTTTGTTTTCTTCAGCCTAATGAGGGCTTGCTTCACTGATAGTGACAGCTCTTTGGATCTCATATTGAGAGTTGACAGCAACAGATTCCAAATTAACTCTGGACCTTTTATCTGCTCCTTGTAAATGGGATAATGAGGGAATACCACACACCTGGCCATGGAACAGCTGAGCAGCCAATTGTCCCATTACTTTTGGTCCCTTAAAAAGTGGGAGGCACATATACAAATTGTTGTAATTTCTACACCGTTCACCTGATTTGGATGTAAATACCCTCAAATTAAAGCTGAAAGTCTGCAGTTAAAGCACATCTTGTTTGTTTCATTTCAAATCCATTGTGGTGGTATATACACCTCGATCGATGTGGATGAAGAAATCTCTGCCAAGAACGGGCATACATGCACCGTTCTTTTTTTTGGGCTGAACATAAAAAAGATCCTAACAGATTCCTCTATTCACATCGATCAATGTGGATGAAGAAATTTCTGCCAAGAAAGGTAAATAAAAATATATGCTGAAGCATAGGAGCAATTCGCCCCATGTCCACCCCTGCCACTATGATTCAGCATACAGTTGTGCTCATAAGTTTACATGCCCTGGCAGAATTTATGATTCCTTGGCCATTTTTCAGAGAATATGAATGATAACACAAAAACATTTCTTTCAGTCATGGTTAGTGTTTGGCTGAAGCTATTTATAATCAATCAACTACTCTTTTTAAATCATAATGATAACAGAAACTACCCAAATGACCCTGATCAAGAGTCTACATACCCTGGTGATTTTGGCCTGATAACATGCACACAAGTTGACACAAAGGGGTTTGAATGGCTATTAAACCATCCTCACCTGTGATCTATTTGCTTGTAATTAGTGTGTGTGTATAAAAGTTTCTGGGCTCCTGACAGACCCTTGCATCTTTCATTCAGTGCTGCACTGACTTTTCTGTATTCTGAGTCATGGGGAAAGCAAAAGAATCATCAAAGGATCTGTGGGAAAAGGTAGTTGAACTGTATAAAACAGGAAAGGGATTTAAAAAGATATCCAAGGAATTGAGAATGCAAATCAGCAATGTTCAAACGCTAATCAAGAAGTGGAAAATGAGGGGTTCTGTTGAAACCAAACCACGGTCTGGTAGAGGTAATACTCCACTAGTGTGTGACAGTGACGGAAGCAGTCCCGATGCAAAGACCAGGTTGGTCAGGACAGGAGGGAGGGTGTCACGACTATGTCCGCATTTTCTACAGACACGACATCTTCTTTGGGGTGATCTTTTGGTAGGGGTACCAGGGAGGACATCTGGAAAATGCCTCTCAGGCAGCCGGTTCACTGCATTTTTATTGGGCCACAGCACCTTCTGGATACAGAAGGGCTGTGATGATCTCTTCCTGGAATTTTAGGAAGGATCCAGTTTGTCCAGAAACTTTGTATAGTACATAAGCATTGAACAGGGCCAATTGGAATAGGTATACAGACACTTTTTTGTACCATCGCCTGGCCTTACGGGAAATTAAGTACAGCGCAATCATCTGGTTGTTGAAGTCCACCCCTCCCATTTTAAGGTTGTATTCATGGACACAGAGGGGCTTCTCAACAACACCAGTCGCCGTAGTAATTTGGACTGCCGTGTCATGCGTGAATGAAAGACAGAGCGAAAACGTTAAGTTTGTTCTTCCATCTCACAGCAAGCAATTCATTGGATCTCAAGCAGGCTCACTCCCCCTGTCTAAGTCGGGTATCTACAAGTCGTTGGGGGAAGCTCTGGCGATTAGATCGCATGGGCCACATGCTCCAATTCCTAATTGAAAGAGGTGTCTAAAAAGTGGCACGCTTGTATAAAAATTGTCCACATATAAATGGTACCCCTTTCAGAATAAGGGTGACACTAAGTCCAAACAATCTTGCTCCCTGTGTAGTTTGGGCAGATGGGGGGCTCCACGCTTCTATCTTTTCCCTTCGTAAACCAGGAAACTATATGTATAGCCTTTGGCCCTGTCACAGAGCTTATACATCTTGACCCCATATCTGGCATGCTTGCTGAGGAGAAACTGTTTGAACACAAGACGGCCAGAAAACGTAATCAAGGACTAATCAATGCAGACATCTTGATTGGGAATAACCAAGGCTGCAAATTGTTGGTTGAAGTGGTTTATGAGGGGCCGAATTTTATGGAGCTGATCATATTCAGGGTGACCCCGATGACGACAGAGTTGATTGTTCATTGAAGTGCATGAACCGCAAGATTTGCTCGTATCGAGTCCTGGCCATGGCAGCAGAGAACATGGGCATATGGTGAATTGGGTCAGTGGACCAATATGACCGCAACTCACTCTTTTTAGTGATGTAAATGAGGAGGGATAGGCCCAGAAAGGTTTTAAATTCGGGAACAGTTATAGGTTTCCAGCAAAATTCTCTTCCAAGGGTCAAATGAATTTGCAGAGATAAATTGACCAGCATATATTGTTTTGGTCCACAGTAGATCTGTATGGATCTTCCCTGAAAAACAACTCAAGGGAAGTTAAATTTGCTGTTTCCACCAGAATTCCGGGTTGGCCAGTGAATTGGGGAAGTACGGGAGCTGCAGAAGTGGTGGGCTGCCAATCAGGATCTGCAAACACATCAGGAAGGGTACTATGGGCTCTACGGGCCTGTGTTTGAACTCTTGGTGGCTGCGGGACACTACTTGTGCTAGCCACTGCACGAGCTTGAACTGCACTTATGGGACTTGCTACGTCCCCAAGTGTTAATGCAGTGCTGGTTTGTCTACGACCTGGACATACTAGGCTGCTGATGCTTGCCAGTTCACCAGAAGGTTGAGCAGCACTAGTACTGGCTCTCTGCTGCATACGAGAGCCATGTGGTTGTTGCACCTCAGCAACAGAAGAACAGGGTTGGGTACGCCTGACCTTCGCAGGGACCGCTACCCCGTAGTAAAAGCTATCTGTCAGGGTGCCGCTGCTCTCTACAGGTTCGTAGAGTGAGCCTGAATCAGATTGTGATTCTGACAGTGAGGCTTCCCCTGCGCTCTCATCCATCATGCTCAGTATCCTGTAGGCCTCGTCACTAGTGTACCTTTCGTTTGACATTTTGGTCACTAAATTTACATGTACAGCTAGTGCGTGTAAAAAAAGCACCTGTTTGTCAGAGACTGCTTGAATCGCTACAACAAAAATTAACTGTTAACATTAGCAGGGATCAGGTGTGACTCTGCTAACACTGCAGTTTTGTGTGCTGTGTTTTGCAAAGTGACAGTGATCTATTGATCCTGCAGTTTGGGTGGGCTGGGCTGGGCTGAGCGGAGGGGCTAAACGCAAGTGCTGCCAGGTGTCTGGGCTGATCGTGCTAACACTGTGTTTTTGGGAACACTATACTACTGGGGATGCTAATATAGTTCTGATCAGATCAAAGATATTGATCCTTTCAGACACTATACTAGTAATGGAGCTTTATAGTGTGTGTGTGTGTGTGTTAGTGTTCCTGGCACTAATCTGATGCTGTTTGGGATTGACGCTACCACTAACTGACGCCAACACCTAACTGATGCCACCCATGACACTAATACGGTGATCAGAAAATAGATCTGTACACTATACTAGTGACACTGTGACAGGGAGTGAAAGGGTTAACTAGGAGGCGATCAGGGGTTTAAACCTTTATTAGGGAATATGTGGTGGGAACTCTGACGCTATACAGAACTGACAGAAACTCTAACTGGCTAACTAGTGTAGCCCGTGACACTAATACGTTGATCAGAAAAAAGATCTATACACTACACTAGTAACACTGTGATAGGGAATGAACGGGTTAACTGTGATCAGGGGGTTAAACCTCTATTAGGGAATATGTGGCAGGTACCCTATACCTTTCTGGGGCTACCACTAACTGCCACAAGTGACACCAATACAGTGATCAGTGAAAAATCTGAAAACTGCACTTGGCAACACTGTGACAGGGAGTGAAAGGGTTAATTGGGGGGGGGGTGATCAAAGGGTTAAAAGTGTGCCTATGAGTCCTGGTGTCAGTGTAGTGCTTGGTGTACTCACAGTAGATGTCTTCTCCTCTCACACTGGAACCGAAAAGGCCTCCATGAGGGGAGATGACATCACTTCCTCTGCTTGTGTTTACATTACACAGGCAGAGGACAGTCTGTCATTCACCAAAACCAATCAGCAGGTCCAGGCCAGAAATCATTGGCCTGGACCTGAAGACTTATCGGTTCTGTAACAAATCCAATTGCCGCGGGGACACGCGTGCATGCTCCCTTCCCTGTGGGCCGTACCAGTACGGCGATTCGCGCAGCCGAGCCACCTTGCCGCAGTATACCTGCGGCGGGTGGTCGGCAAGTGGTTAAAGGAGTTAAAGGACTCTTGTGATTTTTCACCTTTGTGCATTGTATGCATTAAGGTGAAAAAACTTCTGTGCTGCAGCTGCCCCCCAGAGCCCCCCTTTTTCTTATCTGAACCGATCATTCCAGCGAAGAGCACATGCCCAGCAGCTCCAGCCACTGTCTTGGGTCCTCATTGGATAGACTGATAGCAGCAGAAGCCATTGGCTCCAGCTGCTGTCAATCAAATCCAGTGACACGGAAGCTGGGGGTGGGGGCGAGTCTTGCTGTCTGTGTCAATGGACGCAGCAGCAGGACTCAGAAGCACACCCGCATGGGTGCCCCCATGGAATTCAGCTCTCCGCGGGGGCACCCGATAAAGAGGAGGAGCGCCGCCGGGGGACCACACAAAAGGAGGATCGGGAACGCTTTGTGCAAAACCCTTGCACAGAGCAGGTACATATGACATGCTTGTTACTTAAAAAAAAAAAAAACTTTACAATCGCTTAAACCACTTGACGACGGCTGATCGGCATTTGATGGCGACAGAGTGGCTCTGTAACGCGTATCGCCGTCATATGACGGCAGCCGCGAGATCGCGCCCAGTGAGCGTGCGCGCACCGCCGGAGGCGCGCCCGCGTGCTCACTGTGTTCGGGGAGGGCCAGGGAGCAGGTGCGGCAGAGTCAATCTCCGCCGGCCACCCGCGATGCCCCCCCGGAGTGAAAAAACAGAGGTCCGTGTAAGTAAGCACGGACCTCCCTTCTGTGAGGGGGGAAGGGCTGTGATCAGCCTTCCTCTACACGGAAGCTGTGATCACTTCCCTTCCCCTGCTAGGGCAGTCCCCCCAGAGTAATAACACGCCCAGGGAACACAGTTAACCCTTAGAGCGCCCCCTGCAGGTTAACCCCTTCACTGCCAATGGCATTTACACAGTAATCAGTGCATTTTTATAGCACTGATCGCTGTATAAATGCCAATGGTCCCAAAAAAGTGTCAAAATGTTCCGACATGTCCGCTGAAATATCCCAGTACCGCTAAAAATCGCAGATCGCCGCCATTACTAGTAAAAAATAAAAAAAATAAAAACCCCAGAAATGAATTCTCATCATCCGTAAAAGCAACCACTTTTGCGCAAACCAATCAATAAACGCCGATTGCGATTTTTTTATCACAAATATGAGGAAGAATATAAATCGGCCAAAACCGATGAAAAAAAATGTTTTTTTATATTTTTTTTTGGATTTGTATTTTAACAAAAAGTAAGAAATTTGGAACCGGCTAAATATAAGAAGGAGTATAAACACTATTTTTTTAGCGTTAGCCGCAAATAACTAACCAAACGCGTTTTCACCAACGAAAATGCCTACTACTCTTAAGTAAAGACCCCAAAAATAAAAAAAATAAAAAATGATCATTACCGCCGCTAGACGCTAAAAATCGCCATGACCCTATAAAGTCGCCTGTACAGCCTTGTAAAACTGTGAAAAAACCCTGGTAACCGTAAATATGTCGCTAGTCACGATATTTTTACGTGA
>BLSH010413474.1:876377-888278 GCA_018402905.1 Glandirana rugosa | reverse complement strand
GATTTCCAGCTTTAGGACCGGAGCCCTTTTTGCGATTCGGCGCTGCGCCGCTTTAACTGACAATTGCGCGGTCGTGCGACGTTGTACCCAAACGAAATTTGCGTCCTTTTTTTCCCACAAATAGAGCTTTCTTTTGGTGGTATTTGATCACCGCTGCATCATTTCTGGTCGCCGCTATAAACAAAAGAAGAGCGACAATTTTGCAAAAAAACCCAAATTTCTTACTTTTTGCTAAAATACAAATCCAAAAAAAATATAAAAAAACATTTTTTTCATCGGTTTTGGCCGATTTATATTCTTCCTCATATTTGTGATAAAAAAATCGCAATCGGCGTTCATTGATTGGTTTGCGCAAAAGTGGTCGCGTTTACGGATGATGAGAATTCATTTTTGGGGTTTTTATTTATTTTATTTTTTTTTACTAGTAACGGCGGTGATCTGCGATTTTTAGCGGTACTGCGATATTTCAGCGGACATGTCGGACCATTTTGACACTTTTTTGGGACCATTGGCATTTATACAGCGATCAGTGCTATAAAAATGCACTGATTACTGTGTAAATGCCATTGGCAGTGAAGGGGTTAACATGCAGGGGGCGCTCTAAGGGTTAACTGTGTTCCCTGGGCGTGTTCTAACTGTGGGGGGACTGCCCTAGCTGGGGAAGGGAAGTGGTCACAGCCTTCGTATACAGGAAGGCTGTGATCACAGCCCTTCCCCCTCACACAGAACGGAGGTCTGTGTTTACATACACGGACCTCCGTTCCTTCGCTCCGGGGGGGCCATCGTGGGTAGCCGGCGGCAATCTAAGCCGCCGCACCCGCTCCCTGGCCCTCTCCGAACACAGTGAGTGCGCCTCCGGCGGTGCGCGCGTGCTCACTAGGCTCGTGAGCGCGGCCGCCGTCGTATGACGGCGATTTGCGCTCACGAGCCACCTTGTCGCAGTCAATTGCCGATCGGCGGTCGGCAAGGAGTTAACTAAGACCCCTGTTGCAGCTGAAGAAAACAGCCCCAAAACATGATGCTACCACCACCATGCTTCACAGTGGGTATGGTGTTCTTTTGGTGATGTGCAGTGTTGTTTTTGTGCCAAACATATTTTTTGGAATTATAGTCAAAAGGTTCAACCTTGGTTTCATCAGACCATGACACATTTTACCACATGCTTTTGGGAAACGTCAGATGTGAGTTTGCAAAATTTAGCCGGTGCTTGGATGTTTTTCTTGGTAAGAAAAGGCTTCTGTCTTGCCACTCTACCCCATAGCCCAGACATACACAAAGAATATGGGAGAGCCCGGTGCACCCCTGTTCTCTGTTTTAGGTCCAATTTCAGTCCGAATTTTTTCGGACCTAAAACGGACCAGAAGACACACAGAACTGCTGTACAATTCGCAGCTCAGAAATGCGTGAACTGGCTCCATTGAGAGCCAGTCACAGTCTCCTGACATGCGAATTGGATGCGATGAAACCCACATCCAATTCGCAATAGTGTGAACCCAGCCTAAAATAATGTCTTTCCACAAAAAGGAATGAGTGGAGCATCGGCACAGATTCTGTCAGTAACTACAAAATAGAATGAAGTCTGCACACTTTTGAAAATCACAAATGCAATATGTGAACTGTGCTTGTGAAGTTTTAGAAGCCATTCTCTGTTTACCAGGGAGCAATGCACCTATTGAACACATGTTCTCCATTATGAATGATGTCTGACCATCAGAAAAATCAAGATTATTGCTCTCTATGTAATCTCTTTATCATTACAGCAATTCCCATTGTTAAAGAGAAGCTTCACCAACAGAAAAGTTGTTCAAAAAAAGAATTTATCTGAAAAGCATGTCTTCCTGAAGGGGATTGCATTGGCAGCACAGCTACCTCTGTTCTCATTATAACTCAAAACATATATCAGTGGGTTCTATGGACGTGTCCAATTGTTTTTCCATACTTGTTTTGTAAGGCTCTTTTCATTCCGTTTACATAGCGAGCCATTGTACATTACGTGAGACAACCTGTCTATATTCTCATATATCCAAGAGAGATAAAAATGTTATTAATGTACATATTACTTTGCACAGCATTGCATGCCATGTAAAAGTATCCAAAAGCAGATTTTCTCCATCTGTAAACTTTTTCCCATTGGGGAGAATTCCTTTCACTTCCTGCCACATAGCCACAACAGGAAGTGAGAGGAAATCTCTCCAAAGTGAGAAAAATCCATGGTTACCATCAAGGTCACCAGAGCTAGTGTCCCCATCGGAAGATTTCCCTCTATTCCTGTTCTGGTGACAAACTATAATTAAGGATTTGTTTCACTTTCACTCTCGGTGACAACAGTCACCATAGTTATTAAAGAGGGTGAATCTCCCTAACAGGGGCACAGAAAGCAATAAAAACCTGACAGGTGTTGTAATCCCTCTTCACCCTATTCAGTACTAAAAGTTTCTAAAGGTACACTTTATTATGCTAAAGGTATACTTTAAAAACTCAGATCTGAACTCCAGGATTGGCAAATAGTATCTACTGTACATGCAAGAGAGACATGTGTAATGTGTATTTTCTTGATGTATTTCTTCCAGATCTGTGCAGTAATCCAGTGTGAGACATTTCCTCTGTGCGGGAGCTTTCTGTAATTGAGACTGGTCAATTCTGTACTCTCCTTATGCAAGACGACTGGTCTTGTATCCGCCCCCTGTAGTTTTCTGCAGGTAGCCTATAGTGGAAAGAGGTTCTGGGTCTTGCCCATGAGTCTTTGCTTTGTACACAGGCTATGTGATGATATCTAACAGTGTAATTAGTGCAGAGCAAACATAGTCTCTGGTTGAAGACGCAAAATGAACAGTCTCTTAAATCAATAGTTCTGGAATCCCATCATGGTGAAGCAAAGGTGCACAAATATCAAAAGCATGCAGGTGAACAAATCGTGGGTCCAGCCACCAATGACACTCAAAGCCTCTCACCTCCTTCCCAAGACCTGGAAAGGTCATAAAGCATGTTTCTAATCTCCCTGCTTGGGAACAACTGATACAATCTCGCTCCCATTGTCTCGGCTACTCTTCAAAGTGTATAAACCTCAAAGGTATGTAGAGAAAAAGGGAAGAAAAACATCTAGTGCTCTCTGTCTATAAAATTCAGTTTTTATTAAAATGAATAATTACTCACAAGGCTCTGCACCTCCACTGGTGCCAGTATTCAAGCATAACAACAGATGCAGCCTTTTAAAGGTAGCGGTGCTGGTGACGACTAACGTGGCGTCTCCGTACGCGTTACATCCTGTGGGCGGAACTTCTTCAGCGTTTTATAGATATGTGATGATATCACCACAACCTTTTACAAATAAAATTGATATTGAGGAATATATTGAAATTAGAGTTTTGGTGCCCAGAGTTCAGCTTCAACATTATTATGTATTTATGTTTATTTTTTATTCATGGTGATGTATTGTATTTTTCAATTACTGCTATAACTTTTGTTTTTAATATATATATATATATATATATATTTATATGTGTGTGAGGGATCTCATTGTTAAAAGGTATCAGTCAGGAGAAGGGTACAAAAGAATTTCCAAGGCATTAGATATACCATGGAACACAGTGAAGACAGTCATCATCAAATGGAGAAAATATGGCACAACAGTGACATTGCCAAGAACTGGACGTCCCTATAAAATTGATGGAAAGACGAGAAGGAAACTGATCAGGGAGCCTGCCAAGAGGCCTACAGCAACATTAAAGGAGCTGAAGCAATATCTGGCAAGTACTGGCTGTGTGGTACATGTGACAACAATCTCCCGTATTCTTTGTGTATGTCTGGGCTATGGGGTAGAGTGGCAAGACAGAAGCCTTTTCTTACCAAGAAAAACATCCAAGCACCAGCTAAATTTTGCAAAAACCCATCTGAAGTTTCCCAAAAGCATGTGGGAAAATGCGTTATGGTCTGATGAAACCAAGGTTGAACCTTTTGGCCATAATTCCAAAAGATATGTTTGGCACAAAAACAACACTGCACATCACCAAAAGAACATCATACCCACTGTGAAGCATGGTGGTTTTAGCATCATGCTTTGGGGCTGTTTTTCTTCAGCTGCAACAGTGGTCTTAGTTAAGGTAAAGGGAGTTATGAACAGTTCCAAATACCAGTCAATATTGGCCCAAAACCTTCAGGCTTCTACTAGAAAGCTGAACATGAAGAGGAACTTCAACTTTCAGCATGACAATGACCCAAAGCTTACATCCAAATCAACAAACAAATGGCTTCACCAAAAGAGGATTAAAGTTTTGGAATGGCCCAGCCAGAGTGCAGACCTGAATCCGATTGAAAATCTGTGGACTGATCTGAAGAGGGCTGTGCACAGGAGATGCCTTAGCAATCTGACAGATTTGGAGTGTTTTTGCAAAGAAGAGTGGGCAAATATTGCCAAGTCAAGATGTGCTGATAAACTCATACAAAATAAGACTGAGTGCTGTAATAAAATCAAAAGTGCTTCAACAAAGTATTAGTTTAAGGGTGTGTAAACTTATGCAACCATATTATTTTAGTTTTTTTTTTTTTTAATTCCCTCCACCTAAAATATTTCAGACTGTAGTTCAACTTAGTTGTATAGTTTATAGGTCCCCTTAACCTCCCTGGGGGTATTCCCGAGTGTGGCTCGGGGTGAATTTTCATTATCAAAAGCGGTAACCCCGAGCCACACTCGGGATTGCATAGCTGGATCCAGGCAGCGTTACTTACCTTGTCCCCTGGACCCAGTGATGTCCTCCCGCTGTGTCAGCGGGCTGTGTCTTCTGCCTGATTCACTGTGATGCCGGACTCCATTCCCTGCGAGTGTCGCATCGCATGGGGGTGGAGCTCAGCGGCAAATTCAAAATGTGAAACACACAACACATACAGTATACTGTACTGTATGAAATCATTTCACATCCCTTTTGTCCCTAGTGCTTTGTCCAGTGCCCTGCATGCACTTTTATATTATATATGCCATTCTTTCTGCCTGGAAACTTGAGAATGTCCATGGCATCCAAAAAGCATCCCTTTACATGAAAAGTGTTTTTTGACCAGCTAGAAAACAGCGATAGTAAATAAGATCACTTGCAGAATTGAGTGATACTGATTTGTGGGGAAATTCGTCATCAGACACTGAAAGTGACGACAACGCCAATTCTGCAACTGAGCAAATTTCAGTGTTTTTAACTTGATTACATTATTGAATACATTTTGTTATTACTATATTATTATTTTTAAGTGAATTATTCCTAATAATTACAGGCCTACAATATAGAACGCCAAATTTCTATGAGACAATGTACCGCTTTGAGACTCATACTGCCAGGGAGGTTAAAGGTGGAAAAGGTTATGAAATGATTTATCTTTGCCTCATTTTTTGTATCCACTATATATGTATATACAGTATCTCACAAAAGTGAGTACACCCCTCACATTTTTGTAAATATTTTATTATACCTTTTCAAGTGGCAATACTGAAGAAATGACCCTTTGCTACAATGTAAACTAGTGAGCGTACAGCTTGTATAACAGTGTAAATTTGCTGTCCCCTCAAAATAGCTCAACACACAGCCATTAATGTCTAAACCGCTGGCAACAAAAGTGAGTACACCCCTAAGTGAAAATGTCCAATCTGGGCCCCAGTAGCCATTTTCCCTCCCTGGTGTCATGTGACTCATTAGTGTCACAAGGTCTCAGGTGTGAATGGGGAGCAGGTGTGTTAAATTTGGTGTTATCACTCTCACTCTCTCATACTGGTCACTGGAAGTTAAACATGGCACGCCATGGCAAAGAACTCTCCGAGGATCTGAAAAAAGGAATTGTTGCTCTACATAAAGATGGTCTAGGCTATAAGAAGATTGCCAAGACCCTGAAACTGAGCTGCAGCATGGTGGCCAAGACCATACAGCGGTTTGACAGGATAGGTTCCACTCAGAACAGACCTCGCCATGGTCGACCAAAGAAGTTGAGTGCACGTGCTCAACATCATATCCAAAGGTTGTCTTTGGGAAATAGACATATGAATGCTGCCAGTATTGCTGAAGAGGTTGAAGAGGTGGGGGATCAGCCTGTCAGTGCTCAGACCATATGCCGCACACTGCATCAAATTGGTCTGCATGACTGCTATCCCAGAAGGAAGCCTCTTCTAAAGATGATGCACAAGAAACCCCGCAAACAGTTTGCTGAAGACAAGCAGACTAAGGACAAGAATTACTGGAAATATGTCCTTTGGTCTGATGAGACCAAGATAAATGTATTTGGTTCAAATGATGTCAAGCGTGTGTGGTGGCAACCAGGTGAGGAGTACAAAGACAAGTGTGTCTTGTCAAGCATGGTGGTGGGAGTATCATGGTCTGGGGCTGCATGAGTGCTGCCAACACTGGGGAGCTACAGTTCATTGAGGAAACCATGAATGTCAACAAGTACTGTGACATACTGAAGCAGAGCATAATCCCCTCCCTTCAGAGACTGGACCGCAGGGCAGTATTCCAACATAATAATGACCCCAAACACACCTCCAAGATTACCACTTGCTAAAGAAGCTGAGGGTAAAGGTGATGGACTGGCCAAGCATGTCTTCAGACCTAAATCCTATTGAGCATCTGTAGGGCAGCCTCAAACGGAAGGTGGAGGAGCGCAAAGCCTTTAACATCCACCAACTCCGTAATGTCGTCATGGAGGAGTGGAAGGGCACTGCAGTGGCAACCTGTGAAGCTCTGGTGATCTCCATGCCTAAGAGGGTTAAGGCAGTGCTGGAAAAAAATAGTGGCCACAAAAATATTGACACTGTCAGCCAAATTTGAAAATTTTCCCTTAGAGGTGTACTCACTTTTGTTGCCAGTGGTTTAGACATTAATGGCTGTGTGTTGAGTTATTTTGAGGGGGCAGCAAATTTACACTGTTATACAAGCTGTACACTCACTGCTTTACATTGTAGCAAAGTATAATTTCTTCAGTGTTGTCACGTGAAAAGATGTAATAAAATATTTACAAAAATGTGAGAAGTGTACTCACTATTGTGAGATACTGTATATATATTTTATATATACAGTATATATAGATATATATATCAGATACTTGTATATTTTTTGTATATTGGTTTCTGAGCTGTTGGCTTGGGAATAAATATGTTAGAAGACCCATTATGATCTTCTCTTTTTAATTACATATTTTTTTAGCTGTCCTGGGTTTTTTATCTGTTTCTTTTGTCTTTATAACTACAATATTTGTCTTTGCTTTGAAATATATAAACAATTAGGGTGTGATACTTGTCAGAAGATGTAGAGTAACAATGGTCACATTCTTTATCATTTTACTTTGTATTCTTGTGAACTTATAATAAAGTATTTATTGAAAAATGTGGGTGTGATTTGGTGGGTGTAGCTACAATTATGGGCATGGGCATAATTGTGTAGGTGTTTGGAAGTAAGCATGGTATATTGGGTGTCCCCGGATTTCATTTGGAAAATCTGGTCACCATAAGCCCTGTACACACGGGCCGAATGTCAGACCGCATTGACCGGTTCAATAGAAATCAGCTGACATTCAGCCCGTGTGTATGTCAGCCGGTATGACAGAAGCCAGCTGTTTGGGAATGACCAATAAAGGTCTGCTGGTGGGTTTCTGATCAGCGCTCTCAGCCAATGGCTGAGAGCGTTGACCGGAGTGCGGGTTGAACGGAAAAAACCTGACAGCTCTGGTTGGAGCTGCAATACTAACAATCCGATGTTAGTACAGCAAGCTCCCCTGCTGTTCTATTGTGTTCTGACAGGGGGGAGACCCCCTCGCCAGAACAGTCTGGTGAGCGCTCTCAGCCATTGGCTGAGAGTGCTGATTGGGAGCCAGCCAGCTGCTGATTTTCCAGCATGCTTCCATACACACAGGCCAAATGTCACTCAACATTCAGCCCATGTGTTCTAGGCTTTACTCTGTTTACTGTCTGATGTTCTGTGTTAACACAGAAAGATTGCAGCACAACTGGTTGGTTCATAGGACTTCCACTCCCTCTCCCAGTCTGAGCTCTGCAGGTGATTGCAAAAGACTAATTACAAGTCAAATTCAGATATTTACAATGGTTACTTTTCACAATATACTTAAAGAAGAAATATTGTCATAGTCTGTTAAACATCTTACTGGTTGTTTTGCAAAAAACAGTGAGGAAGTTGAGATATCTACTTTGTCCCCTGCAGCTGGAAGCTCTCATATATACTTCCCTTACTGAAGAGACAACATTACTTCCTGGTTTTCTAATTGCCTGTTGCTCCCTTTTGCGTGCTGCCTCTCTGAAGAGCTGCCCTGACATCACTGGGTAGGTGCTCGTATAGTCCATGGGAAGCTCAGTCATTTCATTCTAAACAGAAGATTAGAATGAGGCTCCGCCCACAATTGGCCTGTGAAGTCCCACCCACTCCCACCTATGTCTCGCCTTTGCCCGCCCACTGTTCTGTCTATACAGGCTGATCCTAGCTTGCCTTTTCTTCTGTCAGTTTACCAATTACCAAAGGAGAACAGGCAGAGAGAAGCACCCAAATTAATATAAAAATCTGTGTGCAAACTAACCTGTATTGACTTGTACTGTTTTACATAGCACACACCCAGCTATTGATTGGCAGGTGGGTGTGTGTTATGTAAAATAGATTGAGCATGATAGAAGGCAGGAGGACTCTGGGGAATGTCGTTTCTTATGGGAGATATAGAAGCAGGTTCACTGAAAGGAAATGACATACTAGATCTGCTGAACTCCTCCCATCATCACTAGTAGTATACAGCAAAGGAGAACTGGTGGAGGGGAGACCACAATTGCAGCTATATGGTAGGAAAATAATCATTTCAGTTATTATGTTTATTACCATGTGTAACGTTCAGGCATTTTATATGAGGATATACTAAAATGTGTATGTTGCCTTTAGTTGTACTTTAATGATTTTTAAAGAACATATACCTAGATGAATTGGCGTTTTGTCTGCCCGGAGTTCAAATTTAAAAAAAAACAAATTGTAGAGATAAATGACATCCTTCAGGGCATCATATGATGTCACCCAATTAACGGGAAACTAATTATCATAGGTTCTTCAACATAATTCTTTTAGCAGTGTCCATAGAAACCTCTCTGGCTCCTGCACTGTCTAAGTACACGTCCTTAGGCCAATTGAAAGTACTTTGATCCCCTGTGTCAAGTTGCAGTGTCTCCTCTCAAGTTTCCTACTTGCAATGTGTGTATGTGGAGCTAAATTGTCACACATTTATCATTGCCACCACAAGCCACAGTCACTGAAAAGTGATTACCACTTTTTTCCTGTATCACATAACTCATTTTCAGGAAATTTAAAATCATGATTAACTGGTTAAGAAGAAGTAACGTATTTGCTTGCTTTATCATTTAAGCCACCATTACACATGTTGTTTAAATAATGCACTTAAATTGCTTTACTAGTAATCTGAGCAGCCACATTTGTTTAAAAAGATTGGGTTACTTTAGTAAAAACAACATTTACAGATGAAGGTGGACAATGGTATTGCCAAGAAAATAGATGGTTTTACTGTGGAGCAGCAGTTTAAGCACATTAGGTTTTGTAAGTGATGGGACATCCCTGGAGAGCTAGAAGGAAGTCAGACCAAACTGGACCATCACTGGCAGCACTTATACATGCATGCAAGTTACCTACAAGGGACCGGTGAATAACTCAGAGGAAAAGGGAAGGGTGGAGGACAGTTACATCCTAATCATTATATCCTAATTGTATTTAAAACTAAAAGAAAGGCTACAAACTGACCTTATGTACAAAGGTGAATTTCAAAGTTAGGAGGTGTCAACCGTTAAGCTTATTTTGCTAATTATGCTATTAATGGCATACTGACATTTAGAAATGGAAAGAAATGTCCCTGTGCATCCGTGTGTATGCCGAATGCTAGATAATGCACACTTGTAGATGTGAGTGTATAGAGCTTCCTTTTGTCTTTCACAATATACTGCAGAGCATGAATGTGATTCGTGCCACATAAGAAAGAATAGGATTTCTACTTGACATGCATTTTCATGCAGCAAAATGCAACAGTTTTTGCCGCATCAAATTGGAAAGTGTATTTAAAGCTAAAACATTTTTTTTACATTTTGGATAGAGTAGGGAAAGATTTATTTTTTTGCTGTCTGCATATTGTTGGGGAGATTGCCCTTTATTTCCTGTTGCTGAGATTTAACAATATGTTAAAAACTCCAAGTCAGGATAATTCTCCCTTAGGCAGTTGTCACAGAGGGATTATCCTTCTGTTTCATGTCTGGTGACTCATGTGCATCCCGGTAGGGGGAGTTACATTCAGAGGGCTACACTTCATGGTTTTTATCCATTCATCTCTATGGCACATATCCAGTGACAGGTGAGGATACCTAGAAGGTCTGGATCGTTGGCTTGGTTATTGTAAACAAAGCGAAGTAGACCACACTTATTAAGGGGTCACAGGTCCTCTGGTAAGCATGGTTGTGCTTTCTGGCTGGTGACCCTTACCCTGTCTTATCTTCATCACGTTCAAGGCTTGAGGGACTTTTCATTTTTTTTTTGTATGCAATTGCATAGATTGTTAATGGGCATTTCTATAGAATTACACTTATTTGTGGATTTGGAATAATTGTGTGCATGTTTATGTCATGTTTCTTTTAGCTCTGCACTATTTTTTTTACATATAATTTACTAAAACTGGAAAGTGCAAAATCTGGTACAGCTCTGCTTGGTAGCCAATCATCTTCTAACTTCAGTTTGTTCAGTTAAACTTTGACAATGAAACCTAGAAGCCAATTGGTTCCTATGGAGAGCTGCACCAGATTTTGCACTCTCCAGTTTTAGTAAATCAACCCCAGATATCCTTGTTGGAGATTTTCCCTAACTTCTTCTGGTGACAACAAAATTATGAATTTCCCATTACTTTCCATCTCAATACCAATGGTAACTAGGGCAAACAGAAGAGTGAATCTCCCCAACAGGGGCACAAACAGCAATACATATAAATAAATAGTCTTAGATGTAGAAATAATCATACTTTTAAACATTTTTCCACCTCAAATGTAAAGCAAGTAAATCATGACAATCTACTTAGATTGTCATGATTTACTTGCTTTACATAAGATATCCTTCTTCTGTCAATCCTACCATTGCAGTCTGAATAAGGAAACCAGACCTGGCCATACTCTGAAGGAAATTTGAACAGTGTGTGGGCTACCCTGCTCAAAAGAGGTCAATTGTTTCATCGACTTCTGTCAAAGGGATGTGTTGAGAAATTTGCCATTGATTATACCTGAAATGGCTTTCATGAGCAATGCTGTAGGATTTACTTGAATAGTGTTTTTAATGCTGGCCATACACAGTTAGCTTCTTTATTGTTCAGTCAGCCACACATACAAGATGGATGGAGGAATCCCCCCACTGGGATAATGTCTTCTGACAGGGACACCGGTGGCTGTCAAAATACGGTGCTCAGCAGCTGCAGCCACTAATCGATGGAAGATTTCCCTACACAACCCTTTAGAAGGTAGCTAATCACCGACGTCGACGACTCGTGGCATAAAACTGTCGGTGGCCACAGGGACAGTCTTCTGTAATAGGGTCACCCCCCTAAGGAGGTAGGTAGAACATACACACCGACTGACTTGTTATTTCTTCGATTGACACATACCGGTCGTAATTTTTGTGATAAGTTCATTTAGGATGTCGTAACGAGTACTTTCGGTAAAGTCCATATTAGTTACCGTTTAAAGAGTTGTGTAGGGAAACTGTCTTCAGCTACTTTGTTAACTGGAGAAAACTCGTCCCATCGGGTGTGTGACAAGTTTAAAGGAAGTCTCATACCGGTCCAGACCAAAGGAATAAGTCTGACGTTACCATCCTAACTGTCTTCTTCCTATAGAATACATTT
>BLSH010413474.1:832864-857402 GCA_018402905.1 Glandirana rugosa | reverse complement strand
GGTCCCCATTGACTTCAATGGGGTTCGGGGTCCGGGGTAAGGTTCGGGTCAAGTTCGGTACCGAACCCGAACTTTTTTGCGAAGTTCCGCCGGACCCGCCGAACCCGAACATCCAGGTGTCCGCTCATCTCTAGTGATAACATTTGTTATCTGTGGGTAACACTTGTACCTGTGAAAACATCATATTAAATCCAGGACTGTTGCTCCAAAGGTGTGTTCCTGACACTATGCATTCTCTTTTCTCCTGTAAAATGTATCATCTAAGATCTAAGGAGTTTGCATGTTCTTCCTGTGCCTGCAAGGGTACACTTCTGGGTACTCCGGTTTCCTCCCACACTCCAAAGACATTCTGGTAGGCTAATTGGCTCCTGTCTAAGTGGGCCCTAGTACATTTATCAATAGAATTGCACAGAGCAGCCCAGATCCTCCTCTTCTCAGGTCCCCCGCCGGCGCTCCAGGCTCCTCCACTCTTCCTGGTGCCCCCAATAATAAACCCATTCCCATGGAGGCACCCGTATGGGCTCGCTCTCGTGCCTTGCTGCTGCGTCCATTGACACAAAGAGCAGGACTCAGCTCCGCCCCCCTGCTCCCTAGTCACTGGAGTTGATTGACAGGAGCAGGAGCCAATGGCTCCCACTGCTATCAATTTGCCCAATGAGGAGGGAGACAGTGGTGAAAGAAAATGTATTTAGCTTATCGAGCTCAGGTAAGCTGGAGAGATCCTGCAGCAGAGAAGGTTTTTTTTTACCTTAATGCACAGAATGCAAGTGTTACTAAACCCAGGACCCTACATTCACTATTTCTGGTCTCCCATAGTACACAGAACATGGAAATGCAATTATTTTAGTAAATATAAACTGCTAAATACCTTTTCTCATCAGTAGTATATAGCAGTCTTATGACTTCTGTCGGTGTCTGAGTAAAGTTTGTAGGAGGAGCTTTCATTCTATTCTGACTGTCCTATGATGCTGCAGCACCCCTTACCCTCGGTCTGGACAGTGCTGATTGGCCCTGAACTGATCACATGCACCCATTCCAAGAAAAAAAAAATCTCTCTAGCAATACACACCTAACTGAGCATGTGCAGAGTGCCCCCAATGCTCTGTTCTATCCAGAGATAGATTGGGGACAGCAGAGGAAGGGGAGGACAGGATCTAACAGCCTTTTTATATAATGAGCAGGATTAACCCCTTAGGTTTCATAGTGAGTATAACAAGCATGCTTTACTGCAAATACAGACTGATTTTACTGTTAAGGTAAAAGACCTTGAGGCTTTAGAACCACTTTAAACATGAATTCAGTGAAGGGGAAAGCTGGCTGCAGAGGCAGCAAGGAAGAAGCTAAGTACTGTATATCATCTTATTCTTCATACCCTAGGCAAATTCAGTAGTCAACCTTTGCGGTTAGGAAGGGAACCCACCGCAAAAGGTGGATCCTTTTTTTCCCCAGAGCTTTTTAATTAAAATAGTAAAATAAATAATGCAAATATTTTTTTGTGACTCAACAACCAAACAGTATAATTGTTATTTTAACTTGCATGTTTACATACTGTATATGTATTTTAATTTCTTTATTCAAGGTATTAATAAAACCTTCTGCAGCCACTGTGCTAAACCCTTGTTTAATTATTTTACTACAGAGTGCAAGTACAACAGCGACATCTGCAGGAGGAAAGGATGCCACACCACAGTGAAGAGTAGTAGAAAAGATGAAAAGCCTATTTGTTAATAAAATTAATCACAATGCCCAGCTACTTTTTGTTTACACAATATATTTATTGACCTATAACTAAACATTAGAAAATCCACTCCACTCTATTGAACAATTCTTTGCAGCCTCTATAGCAGCGGTTCTCAACTCCTGTTCTCGGGACCCACTAACAGGCCAGGTTTGCAGGATAACTGAAATACATCACAGGTGATATCATTTGCTGCTCAGTGATTGCAGTATTCTAGTCTGCATCTCCCCAAGGTAATACTTAAAATCTGGCCTGTTGGTGGGTCCTGAGGACCGAAGTTGAGAACCACTGCTCTATAGCTTCCCAAGCAGCTTCAAAAGTGCCAGCTAATTGTACCTGCTGTGTAGCTTTCTACAAGATTGTCAGACATGGCAAAACCACAGATTTTCCTCTGGTAATTACAAACCAATTAATTAAAATGAATAATATTACTACACTGTCTCAATCTGCTTTGCAACATTGTCATTTTGCTTTTAAATTTAGTCCATTGCAATGACTGTTCATTGGGAATACACATGCAAACGTGTCTTTAACTGTTCCCAATGCACAGCATGTAAAACATGGCATTACCCAGAAATCCTTTCTTCCTTTAGATCTGGCTAATTTTACTAAAGGGAGAATTATCTTAAATTATCTCTAATTGCACAAAATACCCTACCACGAATTATAAAAGATTACAGCGGTAACCAATTTGTTGTATAAAAATATCAAAAGTTTATTGTGCAATGTAAAAACATGAAAGATATAAGACAACACATAGGATGCATGATAAAAACAAACAGAACACTGTAACGTTCTTCTGTAGTGTGGTCTCACCAGCCCCACTCTAGTGGGGGATGGGTGACTTGTTTGACTCTTCCGACGCAGATTGCGTTTCACGGGGAACTTTAACTCAGCAGGCAGCCAGCTGAACCGAGCAGGAAAGCACTCTGTAGTAAGGAAAAACAGCGGCGCCTCTAAGTGCAATATGCTGGTTTATTTGGCACACACACACGGTGATAATATGAACTCACAATGGTAGAAGGGATTCAAGCATCAAGGAGAAGGGATTATCCGCTGATCACCGGAGTGATAACCGCTCGAAGCCGCTGTCTGAGGCCGGGAGTAAACACACTGGTGGTATCCAGCGCAGCTACGGAACGAAGCCTTCAGTGGAGAAGCGAGGTGGCACAACGAACGAACGTCACTTCCGGGAAGCTATGCGGGAGGTGTGCGCATTCGGATCATCCATGATGCTTCCTCAGTTTCAAGTGGGGCCATCTTGGATGTTCAGCGGCTTAAATACACACCTAACCATGGTGTATGGGCAACAATCAAATAAGATAAACAATGGGGAACAATATATGGACACTATACTACATATTAAAAACATATTAAAAACAAGAACGCATAACAGAAATTACATTATAATTATTGCATCACTCAAGGAGATAAGCATATCCACATGCATCATAAGGCATCATTGTCTGCAAGAGTAATGATAATTACAGCTAATGATGATTCCACATATCTAGTTCTAGCCTATGAAGGCTAGAAAGTCAAGGAATATATGGCTGTGGGGCCCCTCATTACCAACTACACCCCTACTCCCCATATTTTTGTGGTAAACACCATTGAAATTACCTCTGTTGACACCATGTACATTCACCAAGTGTTCTCATACCATGGAATCCTATTCAACCCTCATTCTCAAGGATAAATAATTTAAAGAGTTTGTGCACCAGTTACCTTTAAGTTTTGGATAGACTAGGGAATGTTAAAGCCCCTATTGTCCTATTGGGGTGATTTCTCTTCTCTTCCTGTCCCAGAAATGCAGAGGAAATCTCTATAAAGAGAGGAGAATTCCCCACTTAAACTTCTAATAAATTAACAATTAAGACAACTATCACATGAACATTTTGGAAAATTTACCACCACCTCCTATTCTGGTGACAACTCTAGAATTTATTTCTTTCTTTTCACATGCTGTCTTGGTGACAATGATGAACAGGATTTTTAGTAAGTCATCCCGAGATGGCCCTGTCCTAGACTGCATTCCAGAAATCAGAGTCGTGGGGACAGTAGCAGCCCTGTCTGCTCTCTCCTGGCCAATGCATCATCACCCACTTCGCTTCCTCTCTTTGCACCATCTCCAACATCCAAACCCCCCTCCCCCCACTGCGTTTCTCTGCCCCCTCTTGCAGCACCAATGCCCTCCCCTGGCAGCACCAATACCTTCTGGCTCCCCTGCTGCCAGCTTCTCCTCCTCTCCTCTCCTGCCAGATTCAGTTGCTGCAGGGCAGTCACAGGAGGATCAAGCTCAGTAAAACCTCCAGCAGCACTGATCTCCTGCTGGCCAGCTTCCCCTCCCGGCTGCAGGAAAAAAACAAGTGTTCCATGCATCCCCGCACAGGCGGTCTCATTGGGAAGACAGAGCCACTGCTCCCAATTTGACATCCATGTGGGTGCATATGAATGTCCCCAAACACATACCGTCTGCTTTCAAGGCCAGGCACCCACAGCCTCTGCGTCCCCATTGACATCAACGAGACTTCATGCACAGCGATGCACAAAACAACAGTGCATCCCCATGTGGGTAAATATGGCCCTCTATGAGCAGGTGCCCCCCTGAAAAAGACCTTCATGACTATGTTTCTGTCCTTATTATGAGAAATCTTCCTATACACATATTATTTTAAAAATAAATTGTTACATATATATACTTATATATATATATATATATATATATATATATATATACACACACACAGTATTTCACAAAAGTGAGTGCACCCCTCACATTTTTGTAAATATTTTATTATATTGTTTCATGTGACAACAAGAAGTAGAAATAACACTTTGCTACAATGTAAAGTAGTGAGTGTACAGCTTGTATAACAGTGTAAATTAGCTGTCCCTTCAAAATAAATAACTCAACATACAGCCATTAATGTCTAAGCCGCTGACAACAAAAGTGAGTACACCCCTAAGTAAAAATGTCCAAAGTGTTAATATTTTGTGAGGCCACCATTATTTTCCAGCATTGCCTTAACCCTTTTGAGTTCACCAGAGCTTCACATGTTGCCACTGGAGTCCTCTTCCACTCCTCCATAACATCATCACGGAGCTGGTGGATGTTAGAGACCTTGCGCTCTTCCACCTTTCGTTTGAGGATGCCCCACAGATGCTCAATAGGGTTTAGGTCTGGAGACATGCTTGGCCAGTCCATCGTCCTTTACCCTCAGCTTCTGCAGCAAGGCAATGGTTGTCTTGGAGGTGTGTATCATGTTGGAATACTGCCCTATGGCCCAGTCTCTGAAGGGAAGGGATCATACTCTGCTTCAGTATGTCACAGGAGATGTTGGCATTCATGGTTCCCTCATTGAACTGTAGCTTCCCAGTGCCGGCAGCAATCATGCAACCCCACACCATGCCACTCCCACCACCATGCTTGACTGTAGGCAAGACACACTTGTCTTTGTACTCCTCACCTGGTTTTCGCCACACACAGTTGACACCATGTAAACCAAATAAGTTTATCTTGGTCTCATCAGACCACAGGACAGGGTACTAGTAATCCATGTCCTTAGACTGCTTGTCTTCAGCAAACTGTTTGCGGGCTTTCTTGTGCATCATCTTTAGAAGAGGCTTCCTTCTGGGACAACAGCCATGCAGACCAATTTGATGCAGTGTGCGGTGTATGGTCTGAGCACCGACAGGCTGTACCCCCACCCCTTCAGCCTCTGCAGCAATGCTGGCAGCACTTATACATCTATTTCCCAAAAATAAACCTCTGGATGTGACACTGAGCACATGCACTCAACTTCTTTGGTCAACCATGGCGAGGCATGTTCTGAGTGGAACCTGTCCTGTTAAACCACTGTATGGTCTTGGCCACCATGCTGTAGCTCAGTTTCAGGGTCTTGTCAATCTTCTTATAGCCTAGGCCATCTTTATGTAGAGCAATAATTATTTTTTTAAGATTCTCAGAGAGTTCTTTGCCATGATGTGCCATGTAGAACTTCCAGTGACCAGTATGAGAGAGTGAGAGCGATAACACTAAATCTAACACACCTGCTCCCCATTCAGACCTGAGACCTTGTAATACTAACAAGTTACATGACACCAGGGAGGGAAAATGGCTAATTGGGCCCAGTTTGGACATTTTCACTTAGGGGTGTACTCACTTTTGTTGCCAGCGGTTTCGACATTAATGGCTGTGTGTTGAGCTATTTTGAGGGGACAGCAAATTTACACTGTTATACAAGCTGTACACTCATACTTTACATTGCAGCAAATAATCATTTGTTCAGTGTTGTTGCATGAAAAGATATAATAAAATATTTAAAAAAATATGAGGAGTGTACTCACTTTTGTGAGATACTGTATATATAAATTGCATTAATGTCTTTTATATCTGAAGCTCTGCTTAAAGCTAACATTGTTCTACATTTGGGACATTATGTAGAGTTTCTAATCCATGAGTTGCTTTATGTAATAAATCTATTAAAAGGTTAATGATATGCTCCTTGTAAAACCATGCCCATTTTAAAATGCCCCATCCCTAATCAAAGTACATTCTCTGCCTACAACAGCTTGCTGGACACACAGAAAAAAAGGTGTCCCTGCAAACTTTTTTGAAATGTTGGCAACTATGCTATACATATACACTAAAACTGAAACTTAGTTAAAAATGTTTTTGGTATACACTTTCAGTCACATAACTTCACACCTGTGAGGGGGATCTGGCATTACTGAAGAGAGGATCTTTTACAGTAATCAGCTTGTGAGGAAGGCCCCCTAACACCCGGGTTGTTAGGCCAGGAAAACTCTAGTACATCCTACAGGTTTTCATGGCAGGTTAGATCAGAGGTCACCATCCTTTATACTCTAATTGAACCACCTTCCCCACTCCTCTCCTCCAAAAGAAGACACATTACTCTAGATTGGCGCCAAAATGGCCATATCAGCCTTTTGTTATAATTAAAACAATAATTTAAATAACAATCGTAACATGACAAATCAAACAAGGTTGCAGGTCCTTGAAGACCTCAAATAACCATACCAAAACCATGTGTCTGTGGTGCCTATAAGCTATGGTATGCCCCCAGCCGCAAAACAATTTCAGGTGACCTTTGGCATGTACTGATCTACAACTAGCTGGTCACTACAAGTTGACTGAACCAACTAGAGGACACTACATTGAAGATGGGTCCCCAGCTGTTTATTCCAAAACACCACCTTCAAAGGTCCCAAATCGCCAATGTCCACTATGACCAAAATCCAGGCCTACAAGAGTCAATAACTGTAGTGAGAGGGAGGAACACTCACTTAACAACTGCAGATCTCCAGCTGGAGCTTCTTTACTCTTCCCCATCAACTTGCTTCTTCTGATCAATCTGTGCCACTACTTTGCATTTCTTACGAAACGAATTAACCCGAATTAACCCCACATTGCCTAGTTTCCCGTTCACATAGTCATATAGGCCCTACACTTTTCACCTCCCTCACAGCTATGGGCCTGTCTCTACAGTCACTCGCCATTTCTATTTGCAGGCCATATTTCTAATTAGGAGTACTTCACATCCTAATGCAGAGGTCTCATTTACTATGGTGGTCCACATGCAATTAACACTCAGTCAGGACTACAGCTTGGGCCAGTGCGACAGGGGGCAGGGGCCCCGGTGAACCTACATGTCACCGGTTCCACTGAATAATGTAATTGATCATCATCAATCCTATCCCCAAACTGGATACTCGTGGGTATAGTCCAGGCTTGACTGTCATTCTAGGGCTTTAATAATTCTTCCTAACATCAAAACATAGTACATAGCTTCAGAGTAACATTCTGAAGTAAATATTAAAGTACTGTACAAATCTGTGGTAACGTTAGTCCCAAACTTAGGGATACAGTCCATAACTATGAAAGAAGAACTTACAGTTCATAACTGGTCCCATCCAAGGTTAGTGACAAAGAGTGGGGTTGCTCTGTGCCATCATGTCCCCCATGTCATTGTTATGGCTTCTTTCTATTCCATAGCCCTTACCACATGGATGCCACTGTACAATCAGCACTCTCCTCCATCTTGCCTTCTTCTCTACACTCTCTGAACTCCCAGACTTCTCCCCTACTATATCTAGACCTACTTTTCACTGAGACCCAGTGGACAAAAGAAAACTAACCAGAGTTGAAACCCATCTTACAAGCATCTAGCAGGACTTTGTTATAGGTAAGTTAAGTGAATGCAGCTGTATACCAAAACCAATTTTAACTAAACTTCAGCTTTAAAAATGTAGGTGGTTACCAAGGGCATAATTTCCCCCTTAATATTTTATTTTTATAATTCTGTAAGCAATAAACCAAATTATTATTTTATTCTGAAATATGTTTACAAAAAAATGTATAACATTTTGCTGATAAACTAGAGAATACAAAATCTGGTGCAGCCGTGCATGGTAGCCAATCAGTTTCTAACTTCCGCTTGTTCAATTAAGCTTTGACAAAAAAAAAAACTGTAAGCTGATTGGTTTCTATGCAGAGCTACACAATCTCCTGGTTTAGTAAATCTACCCCAATGTATAAGATATGCGGTGTCACTTCAGTGCCCTATGAAGAAACCTGTACCATAGGATGTTGGGAATTGCAAACCGCTCACCTCCCCCATTTTTTCCCATGACATTTCAATTTGACTTTGATATTTTTGTGTGTGTTTCCTGTATTTCCTGTAAAAGGTACAACAGTCTAGTCACAGGGGAACCTTATTGCCGACATCAGTTGTTGTGACTTAATACTATTGTTTCCTCCGTCTGTTCTCAACCTCTTGTAAAAATCCATTTCCCTTTTTCTCATGAATGATGGGAATATGCACAAAATATCCTGGTGCTGGTGATCTGTGTTACAGTGAGCTTTTGTAAGGATCTTTTTATAGACTTACCCAGAATCCGTTATACCACCCACCCCAGGTACTAAAATAACAGTCTGTCATCTGACCACATCTTCATTATCAAAAGATTCTGAGAAAATACGGTATAATTGTGAATGCAGTTCTAGTAAATCCCTTACATACTATATATAGAACATTCACTTTAGTCAATGCTCTAAAGCCTGCAGTCTCTGGTCTTGATCGCTAGGGACCCGTAATGTAAACATTACATAAGGGATATACTGTATTACACCAACGTAAAATACCAAACATCATAGTGGTATTAATATACCAATATCACAGTTGTATTAAAGAGCAATAATAATACTCATAAAGTCTTGACAATAACTATACATCACACAAGGGAGAAAAGATTTGGGGCTTTAAATGAGATCTGCCACCATGTCTGATATTGTATGAAACGGTGTAAAAAATAGACCATATATGTATCAACTCGCCATGATTGAAGCACATAGATCATAGTCACAAAAAATCATATAAATGGTCATAAAGCATACATAGGTTTATTATACGTCAAAGACAACCTCTCATGTATAAAACATGATACCATGATCAAATGATTCTTCATATACTATGTGCATGCTACAGTAATCCAAAGGCATGATGAAAAGCAACCATACAATAATCAGTATAAATGCATGAATAACATGATTCAAAAATGGCTCGTTCATCCTATATAGGTATAAAATCAATAAAAATAGGACTTGTCCGGGTGTCCTGGATCAATATATTTAATAAGAGCCCCAATATTGAAACTCTGTATAGGGGAGCCCTGGGTACGGAACTCAACACGTTTCGTGGTATTTCAACCACTCATCAGGAGTTTCAAGTAAAGATGATACTGAAAGAATTAAAAAAAAATTCAAAAATAGCTATTCGTATATAGGATCCACTCACATCCTCTAAAAAAATATATATATTATGTGAGAGAATATGTCAAACATTGCTATAACTCACAAAGCTCCTGCCAATGCTTGAATAGCCCAGAATAGAGAGCCAGGGGAGTCCCGGACATGCGTCCAGATCGGAGCTGAGGCGGGAGGTCCCCCCAAGGAGCCAAGGGACATGGGCAAGAGACAGGCCGGGTCGCCACATCACAGTTCCCATGTGTGATGGATACGTGTGGATCTGGAACTACATAGTCTGCAAAACAACCAAAATCATGAATGGATGATGCATGTCCATGAATGTAGCTATGTATGAGTGTTTATATGTTAATGTATATGGATGACCTATGTGTTCCCTAAAGGGAACTATAGAGTGTCTGCATGTGAATGTGTGGTCTGAAGGGAACAACCAAATTTGTGAATGGATGTCTGAAAGTGTAACTGTATGTATGGGAAAGTGTGTGTGTATATGAAATGGAAGCGGATGGAATGGCCTATATGTTCCCATGAAGGGACTAAGGAGTGTAAATATACCTGTGTAGATCCCTCATAATGTTAGATGAATGAAAAACTAATCCCAAGAAACAGAATGGATATTCGTATATAGGATTCACTCACATCCTCTAAAAAAATATATATATTATGTGAAAGAATATGTCAAACATTGCTGTAACTCACAAAGCTCTCATCCATTCACGATTTTGGTTGTTTTACAGACTATATAGTTCCAGATCCACACGTATCCATCACACATGGGAACTGTGATGTGGCGACCCGACCTTTCTCTTGCCCATGTCCCTTGGCTCCTTGAGGGGACCTCCCGCCTCAGCTCCGATCTGGACGCATGTCCAAGACTCCTCTGGCTCTCTATTCTGGGCTATTCAAGCATTGGCAGGAACTTTGTGAGTTACAGCAATGTTTGACATATTTTCTCACATAATATATATATTTTTTTTAGAGGATGTGAGTGGATCCTATATACGAATAGCTATTTTTGAATTCTTTCAGTATCATCTTTCCTTAAAACTCCTGATGAGTGGTTGAAATACCACGAAACGTGTTGAGTTCCGTACCCAGGGCTCCCCTATACAGAGTTCCAATATTGGGGCTCTTATTGCATATATTGATCCAGGACACCCGGACAAGTCCTATTTTTATTGATTTTATACCTATATAGGATGAACGAGCCATTTTTGAATCATGTTATTCATGCATTTATACTGATTATTGTATGGCTGCTTTTCATCATGCCTTTGGATTACTGTAGCATGCACATAGTATATGAAGGATCATTTAATCATTGTATCATGTTTTATACATAAGAGGTTGTCTTTGACGTATAATAAACCTATGTATGCTTTATGACCATTTATGTGCTTCAATCATGGCAAGTTGATACATATATGGCCTATTTTTTACACAGTTCCATGCAATATCAGACATGGTGGCAGATCTCATTTAAAGCCCCAAATCTTTTCTCTCTTTCTCTCTTTTTTTTTTTTGTGCATCCAATATAGAGGGGTGGAGACCTGCCACCACGGGACGCACCAGATCACATGCCTTTGTTCTATACATCACACAAATTTAAGTGAATTGGGCAAGGCCACCACTTTTACACATTTTATTTAAAGCATATCTCTGTCAAAAAATTAATTCTCCCATGCAATGGGGTTCTGCCCACACTGCATGGGTTAACAGCTCATTTTGTCTAGGGGTGCATGGAAAAGCTGTACTTACCCGGTCCTTCGACCCTCCGGAAAACTACGCTCCCCCACTTCCAGCAGTGGACTGTTCCTGTCGTCCTCATGTCCAGAGCCGGTCTATGGGTGTGATGATGTCAGGAACAGTCCATTCACAAGACCAATAGAGTGCGGGGGACAGGAGCGGCAGGGACCGTCCTTGCGCTCAGGGCATTGGCAGATTAGGTAAGTATATCTCGACTCCAAAATCCCCTAGACAAAAATGAGCAGTTAACCCATGCAGTGCAGGCAAAGCCTATATGGGAAAATACATTTATTCTTTAAAAACAAATATACGGATTACATTTGCCTAACAGTTACTAAAAATGCCAGCCAATGACTACATAAAAGTTTAATACCACAGTAAGGTAGGTCTGGCCAACAAATGGGAGAGCTGTGTTCCCTGGGGTTGAACCATCAAAGTTCAGGATGTAATTGCAAGGTCCTTTGGTGGGGAGCGGGTTGGTGAGAGAATTTTTCATTATGGGACAACTTACATCCCCCCTTAGGGTTGGAAGACACTGGGACACCCTTCTTGTGGGTATGGGCCTCTACTCATGTCTCTACTTTCTCTGAACTCTTTTTTGGGTTGTTTGCAACCCTAAAGCTGTGTGCTGTCACCTCTTGCGGGAGGCTGACTAGCACTTTACCTAATTAACTTAGTAAACTCTTGAAAAGAAAATGTATTTTCTAATCTATATAAGGGCATCTTCTAGAAATGACACTTTGCATTGGAGCTTAGTGTGGTCTTTTAAAGCTACCTGCATGGGCTGCCTACTGCATCTAAATCCCACCAAGAAGGTGCATGACCATTCTTGTTATATAATGTCACAACAAGAAATATGGTACTTTGTTACCATGTGTTTTGGCACACAATTTCTCATGCCCTTTGCCAAGGAGTGTTGGGGTGCGTTTAAGACTTAATGGCGCCACAGCTTGCCTGCAAAAAAAGTGTTTTTGTGCATCACAGGAATGTGCATGATTTTGCTCACATTTCTGCACCGCACAGGTGTGAACAGGCCCTGAGAAGCCAAATACAGTATGGTAGATGTGCTCATTTATATGTCGCAGAGTCATAATAAAGAGCAAACTCATGAGAATAGCATCAAAGTAAACAACCATAGTTACTACAGCAGTCATTTTCTTCTCACTGTCCTTCATTTCCCTATTCAAGCAATGGCAATGCCCTCATTCCTTCTATCTCCAGTGGCTGCTGTATTCCATGGTATGTTTAGTGTTGAACCACAAAGGGTGTGGTGCGTTTTGTGGCTGAAAAACTATTTTTTTAAAAATGCTGCCCTAAAGGTTACTGTGTGTTACTGATATTACTGATGTATGGGACACACAGTTATACTGTGTTAGTAGTGCACTACCTTGGATTGGGAAGTTGCATAATTCTCAGATAAAACACCCCTACTTGTGAATATTCAGTAAAATAAAAAAAAATAAAAATGATGGACCTCCATTCCTATTGATTTTTATCCATTATGCACCAGCAACTCTTTCTAAGATGACAGCTTATGTATCAAAGAAACCCACACTTAAAATAGTTTGTGTCAAGTCTTTCTTGACTCTTGCAGGCCCCATGGATTTAGTTTGAAGTGGAAATTTCACTTTTCAAACATGCACTTGATTTTTTTTTCCGTGCTTCAGTTTTTTACTTAGTGATAACAACAGAACATTACAATGCCTGTTAGGGTGATTAATGTCATAGCTGTAGTTAATTGGAAACACTGTCTGTGAACCAGAAATGTCTGGTTTCTTCCGTTTACTTAGTAAAATGAATGAAATTCAGTAAAAGAAGCAGGGAGTTAATTTACAAAGAGGAAACCATTAACAACTCAAGCTGGTGCACCTTAATGAGTAAAACATAACCAGATGGCAGAAGTTCATCATCAAGGGAATAAACACTTTGTAATACAACTTATTGAGTTTTTAAGGAGCAATTCCAGCCAATGGTTGAAAGTGTTCAATGAGCTGCTAATGCTATCTAGTAAAAACAGCAATTGCTCCAAAGTCAGAAATGTCACTCAGTTGTGACAAAATTAGCACACACAACTATGTGAAGGATTAGTGGGTCAGTAGGAGTATATTCCATGTATATCTGCTTCCTGCTTCACTAATCACATTTAAACTTCCAAAGAGGGTTTGGATCTGCTTGGTGGTTGTGAAATTTATATTGACACAGCAGTGGGCTTCCCGGCTATTCTTGACAGTCAAAGAGAATAGCCTTTTGTTGCCTGCACTTGTATGCCCACCTTGTTTCACTCTTGTTTATCAATGACAGGTTACATTTAAGGCCATTCAATTTAAATACAGATATGGCATTCCTCCTACATTAAGATTTTGAGTTAAATGTCTAAAAACAACCCGATAGTGGCTATAGGGAACTATGAATGTGAAGGTTGATACTATAAGCCTTGACTAGTGTTTTACATCTAGTAGGTCAATAGTTCTGTCCTTTATTCTGATACCTAGAAAAAAATGAAAACAAAGTATGCCCATGTATCTGTGAAGATTTTCATTTATCTAGGTCAGGGTTTCTCAACCAGGGTTTCGTGGAACCCTAGGGTTCCTCCAGAGGTTGCTAGGGGTTCCTTGAGCAATGGTCAATTTCTACCTCTCAGATAAATTCCCAATGACACCATTGATCTTTTTAGCTATCTGTAAGGGGGTAATTCTTCCCAATGACCTCAAGTGTAAGGAAAATTCTTCCCATTGACCATCACACTAATGTATTATGAGTTGTAGATTTTTAATTTTTAGCAGGGGTTCCCAGAGACCGGAGAACTATCTCAATGGTTCCTCTGTGTTGAAAAGTTTGAGAAAGGCTGATCTAGGTAATAGTATAGTAAGTAGTAGTTAGTCACATCAAACTGGATTTATTCTGTAATGTTGAGGATGTTTTACAGCCCATCCAAGCCACTTCTTCAGCTCCAATTAGTGTCAACAATACACCCCAGAATTTCTATCCACACAAGTACTCAGTCTCCACCATGCAACATGTCAAGCAGATGTTAAACGCCCAAGAACAGGGTGTGAGATGTGAAAATTTGGGGAAGTACCCTTCTCTAATTACATAATTCAATCCCTTGGTGGCAGGATGTCCACTTCATGGCTAAAGATGTGCGTTATTGTCAATTCACCAGGGTAGACATGCTAAAAGATCATTACATGATCCTGTACCTTAACCCCTTGGAGTCAGCAGGGTTTATGATAATGTGACTAGATTGAAAAGCTCACAATTGTAAGCAGCGATCAGGAGCTTTCTGTTAACCACCAGAAACTGTGCCAGGAGTGCGCAGGGAGCACTGTTTTTGCACTAATAAACATAAATATGCGGCTGCTCGGTGCCAAGGCCCACCCGCCAAGAGGCTGCATATTCCTGTGTGGCCGGCCGGTGCCAAGAGTTTAAAGTAAAGGGACATTCTTTTGAGGGCAGTGAAATGCACATTTTGAACAGAGAGGACAACTGTTTTACAAGAGGCATGAAAGAGACCATCTAAGTCCAATTGAAATAACAATCCCTAGACAGGGGAGGGGCTTTGACACTAACCTGTCACCCCAAACCACAGTTGTCTGTGTGTAGTATTCAACAACAGTCCCAATATATCACCACGTGTTGCTCCAAACCTCCATTTCATCATAAATTACATCATCACCCCTGATGATGTAATTTGTGACGAAACGATCGTCAGGTTGGACACGTACACACACTACTGCGCATGCGCGATCGCTTTCTGGCCATTTTACTCAAGGCAAAAAAATCTTGTTGGATGCTACGAGACTGTAATTTCAAACTCTATGTAAGTGCATTCATTTTTAATTAATTGAATGCTGTTGCAGTACTATACCATCTGGAGCTTCTTTGTTTTATATATACTCCGGCACTGAAGTTCCTGTTCCTTTTGAGATTTCTCCTTAGACCTATTTGGTTGTCACCGGGAGACAATATCCGTGCTTTCCTCTAGTGGATCATAGATCCGATCAAGCTCTGTTTGACCTCCCTGAGTAAGGGGGGTCGCTGGCTTTCTGGTAAGCCTTCATTTTTACCTCTGGTGTTGGGCGTCACACCACCGGGTGTCTGATCATCATCTTTCAGCACATTTCTCCTCTATGAACTTTCTCTAATGGACTTCTATGAATTTTTTGTTCCTATATATTTTTTTTTTTTTGTTCTTATATTAATTATTGCTATTCATCTTCATGAAATATTTATTGTCACATGCATTTATGATTTATGTAATAGATTTTTGTATTTTTCACTGATCGTGATTTTGATTGCACTTATAGCACTTTATTGGAATATTTAAAAATTTTTCTCATATTGTGTGATAGCACTCATTGCACTTTAATCAATTCCAGCGCTGCATTTTAATTATTTATTGTTGTTGTGCCTAGTATCTGGGTATAGTGTACAGCTGCTACTTGTTTGTTTTTCTAGCACAGATATATTTTTACCATTTTTTAATGAAAAACAAAGCCATCTACAATTTTCTCAGCATTCACCATTGGTAGAAATCAGTGTTCAGAATGAATTTGTTATTTATAAAGAACACAGTACCAAAGTTGTCTCTTTCCCAGGACAGTTTAAATAAGGCAGGGGACTGGGACCTTTTTAGGACACTGCTCGGTGCAATCAATTAGGAAAGGACTACTTGAGACTTTGGAACAGAGTTTGTCATTTTTGGCATTGTGTACGGTTTTAAGGGTGTGTGGTATCTCCACCTCTGGAAGCCGTACAAAACTTCCAACATCAAAAATATAACATAAAACAGTAACAGTTTAGATATTAAAGTTCACATGAGCAAGACAATGGGGAACATTTTACATTTGAAAAATGTTCCTGCCTTCCCAATATTTTTTAATGTCTAAAATGAATTAGATTGACTTTGAAAATGGCTAATTTTCAAATAGTGCTTTGTGTAATTATTGATTTTTGTGAAGCTGTATTTTATGCTTTGGCACATTCCTGAGGCCAATTGATTGAACATGTATTCGTACTATTATATTTTGATAATGTAAAACTCTTGCGATCATATGTGAAATACAAAATCTCATGTATGTTTATCTCTCAATATATTTTTAAAAATGTAATAAAAATGATTGACACTTTTAATACTAAAAGATGTCACCTTCAGGAATACACAACAAGGACATAATAAGTTTTAAAGTTCTGTTATTTGTCAGTACTTTGTTCACTGTTTTTTGGACAGTATCAAGTTTCATACTCCTTATAGCAAGGGATGGGAGAGTTGTGATCACAGTAAGAGGTGTGTTTATAAAAAAAATTGCATACTTTTTTGTCCATCAAAACTGCATATACATTTTTTTAGTGCGGTTGGGGCAATATGACATTATGGCCACTAAATTAAGGTTAGAAGCATATCTTTTTTCCATGATAGTGTTATGTTGTGGTTATAATTCAGTATTTTCTGCATTCACACTTAAGCTGCCTTTTTTATAAGCAAGTTATTTTGTTTTCCTGAATGAATGGGGATGGGCAAACGGTCCTGCCTGAGCATAAGTTTGGACCGAACTTTTGCTGTTCGGTCATTCGGCAAACATCTGAAAAAATGGGGCGTTCAACTGTTTGTTCAGCCCTGTCATCATGACTTTATGCAATCATGGGTCATTCCCGCCACACAGTATAAAAGCATTCTTTCAATGGCAGCCATTTTCAGTGTGATTTCGGCTGGAGAGAGATAGAACAGGGCTCTGTTCAATGCTATTAGTTAATTTGCTATACTGTGCTATTGTGCTTCAATTATCAGTGTAGAATAATAGTTTAGTGTCAGTCTAGGGATAGTGTAAGTGTAGTGAGGAGGACCACCATTCAGCTTTGCATAGTGTGCAGCTAGAGTAGGGACAGCTCAGATAGTTTCACTGTAGTGTAGTGAGACTATGTCATTCATACATACATTACTGTATCTGTAGAGTAGAGAAAGCTCAGACAGTTTCAGTGTAGTAAAAGATAGAGGAGAAGCGCCACCTGCTGTATAAAATACTATCAGGTCGCTGCACCTAATCTGCAAAATGCTTTAAAGAGTATATTATTATAGGTTCAGTGTAGTGTAGTGAGGCTGTGTCACTAATCTTTACAATAGTGTATAGCTAGAGTAGGGACAGTTCAGATAGTGTCAGTGTAGTGACAGTTGAACACCGTCTATTTGATTGCGTTACTGTAAGTGTAACGCTATTTACTTCTGTGTGTGTTACTGCCAGTTTAACGCCATATAGTTCTGTGTGCGTTACTGCCAGTTTAACGCCATATAGTTCTGTGTGCGTTACTAATGGTTTAACGCCTTATAGTTCTGTGTGCGTTACTGCCAGTTTAATGTCATATAGTTTTGTGCGTTACTGCCAGTTTAACACCATTTACTTCTGTGTGCGTTACTGCCAGTTTAACGCCATATAGTTCTGTACGTCACTGAACGTTTGACGCATTATATTGCAGTATAATATACTGTATCCCTGAAGTGTGTCTGTGTAGTGTGAGTACTCAAATTAAAGTGGACCAAACACCATTTTACATTGATTAAAGTGCATCTACGTACACATTTCCAATTCTTCTTTACATTTGCTAATAAGCACCGCCCCCTCCCTCCCAATATTGTCTGGGAGAACAACAAGGAGAAGCAGACATTCCCTTGGCACTGTAAGGGGGCCAGCAAGAAATGTTTCCACAGGCAAAGGTGGACGTGGTGGTCATCATTTCACATCGGAGGATTTGGTGGACTGGCTTACTAAACCTTCCTCATCCTCCTCATCCTCTGTCACACAAGCAGAAACAAGTGTGTAGTCCCCTGCAGTTGCCAGAGTGGATAAACCTACCTCCTTATCCACATCTATTCCTGCCATAGCCACAACATCAGCCATGTAGGAGTCAGCTGAATTATTTGACCACAGCATCAGCCACTTGCACCTTGTTGATGCACAGCCATTATTGGATTCAGATGTTGGTTCTGAGGTTGAGGATGACAGGAACATGAGCCTAGAGAGAGGGGAGAACACTGGTAGACAAACTGACATTCATGTTCCCCTAGCCGCAGTGTATTGCCAAGTTGTCTCCAGTGGTATTGATGATGATGAAGATGGAGGAGATGGCAATTAAAAATGACATAGGGTTCCCCCTCCAAGACCATACCAGAAAAACGGTGTGGGTTACCCCCCGGAATCCATACCAGACCCTTATCCGAGCATGCAGCCTGGCAGGTCAGGAAAGGGGGTGGAGATGAGCAAACGCCCCCCCTCCTGAACCATACCGGGTCACATGCCCTCAACATGGGGGTGGGTGCTTTGGGGCAGGGGGGGCTCTGCCCCCCACCCCAAAGCACTTTGTCCCCATGTTGATGAGGACAAGGGCCTCTTCCCAACAACCCTGGCAGGGGGCTTATCGGAATCTGGAAGCACCCTTTGATGAGGGGTCCTCCAGATCCTGGCCCCACCCTATATGAATGAGTATGGGGTACATTGTACCCTTAGCCATGCTCCTGAAAAAAAGTGTCAAAAATAAAAACAGCACACAGGTTTCTGAAAAAGTAGTTTATTAAAGCAGCTCCGGTTTCTCTTTTCTTTTTTCTCCCTCCTCTGCTTTTCCCTCATCTGCTGATGTCTTCTCCCTTCTCTGGCTCTTCTCCCTCCTCCCCTGATGTCTTCTCCATCCTCCGCTGATGTCTACTCCCCTCTCTGGTTCTTTTCCTCTCTCCGCTGTCTTCTCTCTCTGCCGGGTGTCCTCTCTCCATTGTCTTCTCCCTCTGTTCTTCCTCCGATGTTCTCTCAATGTTCCCTCCCGCTGTAATGCTAGGTCCGCCATGTGCCATCACTTATATAGCCATGGGGCGTGGCCACCCGGCGACGTCATCCAGAGGCCACGTTCCCTTGTGATGTCACAGCCCGGGGCTTAAATTTGGCGTGGAGATTCCCCTAAAGATTCATACAGGACACAAAGTGCCTGGTATTGTTGGGATCAAAGTTGGATCCCGTTCATTGAATTCGGATGGAAGTCGGACTTCAAGTTGCAGGGCAAAGTCAGATCCAAAGTCGTACAACTGTTGTGTCGTACCAGTGTGAACCCAGCCTGATAGCCACCTCACAACAATCCAGTCATTGGGCACATGCAGCTCCGAGCCATGTGCAGGTTTAGCAGTAACAGCCCTGGATGGCATTGGGCAGCCTAAGAAGCTTTACGCCTTGGAACACATATGACTCTTAAAACCAATCTTTGTCTGGCATCACTGTGGTAGCCAACAGTCTTTCTCCTGTCAGGGGGAGGACATGGGCTTATGTATGCTTTTTGCCCTTAGGGAATTCACTGCTGCAAAAGGGTTGAGTCCTTCTAGGGCTTTACATACATCCTGTTATGTGGCCATGTGTTGGAAGGTCTCTCTCCTTAACTGCAGCATGTGGGTGCTTCCCCTTTTAGGAGAATGACACTTTAGGGTAAGGACATGTTGGGACTATGTTTTTCCCAATTGCTTTCTCCCTCTCTTAAGGGAGTCCTGGTATAGTTTTCCGTTGGAACCAAATTTGAAGAAGCGTCCTTTCCCCAGCCACCATCTTGGAGATAAATGCTCTGCCCTGCCCATGCTTGTGACCTGTCTTGGGTGAAGGGAAACGTTTCTCGGGAAATGGGTAGTCCGCTTCCAGAGAGTTTAGCTGTTGTTCCTTAGGATGCAATGTGGCTCAGTCATATGTGCTTCCCCCTCTGCCTGTTGTGGCAAGGTTGGAGCCAGCTGCTGTTGGGTGAGATGTTGTGTGAAAAGCCTGTGCTATGATCCCCCCTCCCCCCTTTGTACCAGGTAACCTGGCAGAGAAGGGGGTCACTCCTCTTACTGAGCTTATGGGTCTCTTTTTTCGACCAGATATATTTCCATTGGGGGGTTGCAAATGGGACCCAATGGTGTCTTGCCTCCATTGAAGGTGGATAGGTTGTGTCCAGGACCAAAGCATACACCACGCATACAGAAGAAGAGAAGTGGTACTGTGCAGAATCCATTTATAATAAGAACAGATACTGAAAATTACACCAAGCATACAGAACATGAGATGTAGTACTGTGCAGGATCAATACATAAAGAATAAAAACAGATACTGAGAATTACACCCAGCATACAAAATAAGAGGAGTGGTGCTGTGTTCTTCTATACATTCAGAATAGGAAAACATATTGAGAATTACACCCATCAAGAGATGTTCTACAGTGCAGGGTTCATGTATACAGAATAGGAATAGATATTGAGAATTGCACCCAGTATACAGGACCAGCTATGCACTACTATACAGGATCCATACATACAGAATAATAACAGATACCGAGACTTACACCCAGCATACAGGACAAAGAAGTGTTAATCTATACATAATGAATAACAACAGATACTGAGAATTACACCCAGCATGCAAAACGAGAAAAATAGTGCTGTGCAGGGTCTATACATACAGCATAGGAGCAGATACTGAGAATTACACACAATGTACAGAACAAGAGGTGTTCTACTGCATCTATACACACAGAACAAAAACAGATACTGGTAACTACATCCAGCATAAAGAACAAGAGAAGTGCTACTGTGCAGTATACATACAGAACAGTAAACCAGTTGACTTGCAAGATATTAAATTAAAGAGCATGTTACCTCAACATTTCATATTCCTGATATGTGCCTGTTGTACAATATACTTGTGTTAAAAAGTAAACTGTTTTCTTTGCATTACTTCTTTTGTGTGGAATACCTTGTGATCCTGCCAGTCCCCTAGCTTTCTGGTTTAAAACTGACCGCGCCAGGCGTGAAAGCTCATTCATCCCAGCGTAGTGAGTGTTCTGGCTGTGCTAGCAGAACAGCCTGCCTATCCTCCAATGGTCAAACTTGTGTTGACATGCCGATATGCCCCACACACAGCTATTTACTGGGAAGAACAGTGTACTGCTGTTTCTTCACCTCCATATCTGTGTGCAGCTATGGAAAGAGATTATGTGATCATAAGAAAATACATTTTGTCTTTCATTTACATTTTAAACTGAATGGAATGTTCATATATGCTTTAACTGGCAAGACTGAGACACTTCTTGGGGTATTGAAATATAACCCCCCCCATGCCAGAACTTTCGAACATCGCAAAAGTTTGTACCCAAACCGTGAACCCTATTAAAGTCTATGGGACCCGAACTTGAAAAATCAAAAGTGCCAATTTGGAAGGTTTACATGCAAGTTATTGGCCATAAAAAGGGTATAGGGGCACGGGTATTGCCCTGGCGGTCAATGCAAAACATTATTTTTTTTAAAATATTGATTTTAAAGGAGCAGTAATTTTAACAATGCAATAAAATAAAAAAATCCTTTAAAGCGCCTGGAGGGTCCTCTTAATCAGCCTGCAAAGTGGCACATCTGTACCGTGTATAGAACCTGCAGCAGCAAAACATAAAGAATGAAAACATAAACAAAAAAAATGACATTTAAATTGCCGGCGATACAATAGCATTTCCGGCAATACAAAAATGCTAAAAAAACGGTGTGGCCCTCACCCCTCCCCCCCAATCCATACCAGGCCCTTTGGGTCTGGTATGGATTGTAAGGGGAACCCCACACCAAAATAAAAAAAATGGTGTGGGGTCTCCCCAAAAATTTATACCAGACCCTTATCAGAACATGCAGCCGGGCAGGTCAGGAAAGGGGGGAGCGAGCAGCCCCCCCTCCTGAACTATATCAGGCCACATGCCCTCAACATGGGGGGGTGCTTTGGGCAGGGGACGCTCTGCCCCCCCACCCCAAAGCACCTTGTCCCCATATTGATGAGGACAAGGGCCTCTTTCCAACAACCCTGGGCAGTGGTTATGGGGGTCTGCGGACAGGGGGCTTATCGGAATCTGGAAGACCCCTTTAATAAAGTGGCCCCCATGTCCCAGCCCCCTCCCTATGTGAATGCGTATGGGGCATATCGCACCCCTACTCATTCACCGAAAAAAAAAAGTCTTGAGGCAGTATTTGACAATTCCTTTATTAAAAAATCAAAAATTGAGGAAATACCGTGCTTACTAGCCTATTACACAATTAATAGCTGCTAGCACAACAATTAGACAAATAATTGTGACATAAAATAAAATATATAGTGCAGTGCTTCAAATATATGTTGAATACAAAAACTGTCCTCTCAGAGGACGTCTACAGCAGACGAAACGCATCAGGTTTTGTTCCCCCCAGGTCACTGCGACATATCTCATGGGCCCAATATTCATATTGATGATGTAAATGTTTTTAACCATTTTTTAATAAATTGAGTTAATGGTTTTACACTATGACGAGATTCTGTTTTATTGTATGATTCGTTGAAAACTCCTATGGAGGGATACTGGTAGAGTGTATACGTACCATCTATAAGGAATATTGTCTGTAAAGTGGTCACATGCAGAGATCCTGGATGATGACCCTAGAACTTTCTAATAGAAGATATCTGTGACACATGTCTTTTGCTGGTTTCTTACCAGCTTCTGGTAAGCACATACTATCTTCGGTGGAGGATTTTCACTTGCTTTGCTGGCTGACACCTGTCACTTAACAACTAAAGTTTACAAGCACAAGTCACTTTTTCACAGAGTTTATAAGCACTTGGATACTTTAATTAGTATTGATCGTTTGAGCACTAGACACTTTAACTGGTGTCTTCTATTTGGACTTTTGTATTTAGATGTATTTATCACATAAAGGAAATATTTGAAGTATTAGATTGTATATCTATTGGCAACAATATAGGCATTGGACACTTCAGTATCATCAGTTGTGGCTGACAAGCCCGTCACATCCTGTCGAGCGCCCCACAAATTCGGGTGTTCGCCGAATGGGCAAACAGATGATGTTTGGGCTGGACTTTTGCTCAACTCGAACTGTTCACCTAACTCTAATAGGCTGGGTTGGGCACACCTCACTACTTAGTGCCATTCGTGTCTTTAGAAAATTCCGTCTTGTTACATGGCTGGGGCATTTTCCAGCCAGTGCCTCTCCCGTGGGAATTAATGGGACTGTATGTAAAGCACATTAAAAAAAGCACCATGACAAATAAAAAACACAGAGGTGTGCATGGGTGCTTAGATACACTCCTTGGTCATGGCGGCTTCCTATTGGCTGCAGTCAGTCAGTCACAGTCCCAGTCATCCATAAGCCTACACAGCACTAGTTTTTTGGGTTGAACGAAAAAAAACTGACAGCTCAGGTCAGAAGTGCTGTACTAACAATCCCAATGTTAGCACAACGATCTCCCCTGCTGTGCTATTGTGTTTTGACAGGGGGGACTCACCAGAACACTCCAGTCAGTGCTCTCAGCCAAATGACCAGCTTCTGTCACACTGGCTGCTATACGCACAGGCCGAATGTCAGCCGGTTTCTAGTGTACAAAGCTTTAGGGTCAAGTCATCATTAGGTTCATGTCACATAGGAGATGCAATTATTGGCAGCCACATAATCTCTCTATTTTCTAATCAACTGACAGTGCAACTGCAGATAATAATGACACAGCAGTCATTTTCATCTGCTTAGATGCACCCTGTAGTCGAATACAGCACAGATTTTTATGCCAGCTAAAGATTTGAGTGAAATGACCCTAAAGCTGGTCATACAATTTTTGATCAATTTAAACCATTTGCAATAGACCTGGAATTAAACACATGATGGGAAGTAAAGCAATTCAATCTTTCTCAAGGATGGTTCAGTTTACCATTTCATTTATTGGGTTGCTTTGTGATTAGTGTTGAGCGAACCCGGACTGTAACGTTCGGGTCCGTACCCAACTTTCGGGTGTCCGTGGCACGGACCCAGACATTTCAAAAATCGTTCGGGTTCGGTCCGGGGTTCTGCTATTTTACTCCACGTGTTGAGAAGCTGCAGGGCAGCCAATCAACAAGCGTTTCACTGGTTTGCCCTTAGAAGCCATCACAGCCATGCCTACTAATGGCATGGCTGTGATTGGCCAGTGCATCATGTGACCCAGCCTCTTTATAAGCTGGAGTCACAGTGCTGCAGTCACATGCTCCTTGGGTTAGTGTAGGGAAAGGAAGCTGAAAGCTTGAGGGAGAGATTTGAGACATTTTAAGACCTGATCCTGCATCCTGAGATAGATTACTTTACTACTGCTGTCTGTGCTGTTGCTCTGAGAACAGATAGCAGAAATTAGAGATTTTACATACCGCTGCTTTGAGTTGCAGATCAAGCTCTGCATAAAACAACGATCGCTACGATCATGCTCAACGATCAGATTGTT
>BLSH010413474.1:817916-828471 GCA_018402905.1 Glandirana rugosa | reverse complement strand
GTTACCTGTGTGTCGAGTCCTCGCTCGCCTACGGTATATGGGGGTATCGTTTACCGAACGGTACCCCTGTGTCCTCCTCCTCGGTTCTAATGGTCACCCCCTGGACTCTTCTCCTCCTAGTTCCGGTGAGACCCGTTATGGTAACGTGTCTCGTCCACTCATATTGTACAAACAATAAAATTAATCTTTTTTTCTTAATCTGAAATCATTGTGGAATTCGACCGGTATGTGAACCGTTAAAATACCTTACTAGGATGAAATAAGGTAAAAACAACTTTAGTGTTTATCTCAACTCGCTTGGAGACCTTCAAGCCCAAATGGGGTTCGGTGTCCGTGCGATCGTTCGGGTTCCGTCCGGACCCGGACTTTGTCCTGAAGTTCGGCCGGACCAGCAGAACCCGAACTTCCAGAGGTTCGCTCAACTCTATTTGTGATTTCAACAAAAATGGAATAAAGTAGGATCATTCCATAAAATTGCCAAGTGTATGGCCAGCTTAAGGTGTTACTAAAGTCTAATTCTTTTTTTCTAATTAAAATAACAAACATGTTATACTCACCTGCTCTGTGCAATGGTATTGCCCAGAGTGGCCTTGATCCTCCTCTTCTCAGGTCCCCCACTGGTAATCTTGGCTCCTCCTCCTGTGTCCCCATGGCAAGCCATTTGCTATGGGGGTATATGGCATCCGCTCGCTCCTGAGCTGTGTGTCCATTGAGCCAAGCTCCATAGACACACACAGCGGGACATAGCCCTACCCCCCACTTCCTCCTCACTGCATTTGATTGACAATCAAGGCAATCACATAAGAAGTCTGACGCTTGCTCGAGTCCCTGTGTGAAGAGGAAGAGAAGGGAGAAGAGATGCAGCCATGCACACAGAGTGCTGGATCTCTTTCCCCCTCTCTTCCTTTCACACAGGGAAGGGGAGGACAGAGAAATATAAACATTTTCCCTAATGCAAGGAATGTATAAGGATAAAAAAAATGTTGAGCTTTAGTATAATTTTAAGAGGCGCCATTCATAAGCCTGTTATATTGACTTTGTTGAGCAAACTAGTTTATATCAATGAAATATAGAGTCATCTTTTCAGCCAGTTTGATTTGCAGAAAGGTCACTGATAATGAGTGATCCAGATCTGTCAGATCTGCCGCAATTGTGTAGTGTTGGAATCACCATCATGATTGTTGCATCTAGGTGAAGATCCCCATAATTCATTGGATCCTCTGATCCAGCATACAGCTTGATCAGAACCTACAGCAACTAGAAGTGCTCTCCTCTTCAAAAAGATGCACATGTCTGCTGGATGCACATGTGTAAGCAGGGGTTAATATCCCTTTTATAAAGACACCTCCCCTGGGTTGGTATTGTGGGTGGGGTTAGATTAAGCCTTTAAAATCTTAAGCTGGAACAGATTTGGGCAGAAGGTGATGGGAAAAGGCTACCCCAAGTATACTGCCATGAAGCTAACCCTTCGGTGTAGGTCCAGTTCAGGCTCCATTGGAGAACCCACCTATAGGATCCTACAGTGAGGACAATGGAAGAGTTGGTTGGCCATCCCATGTTAATGTTGGGCTTGCACTGTGCAGAGTTATTGATGTCGGGACTAAAGGCCAAGGGTGTCCTGGCCAAGAACTGTACATTATGTTTCTGCTACTACAGTAAAAACATTAAAAGGCTGGACATTTCTTATTTCTGGAGGTGGGCTTTAGGTCAGGAGAATGTCAGTGGTCAAAGATGGCAGAGTTTTTCCACATTACAGGTGTACCCTATCCCATTCCTGTGGAGAAGGATAGTGGGAGGAGCCCTTGGCCAGCATGGTCATTGCTGGCAGTGAATAGGGGCCCTGCTAACAGTGTGGGCTTGGAGAAAAGAAGGTATGTAGGCTGATCTTAATATTTGCATTGTATGTCTTTAAATTTGGGACTTTTCAATTAGCCTATTTGGGGGTGTTTAGGCCTCTAGATGTGGTGTCTTCATAATGTGTTATTATACTTACGTTCCCATCTCTTTAAATCGAATGCCCTGTTTTATGTTATATACGAGCCCTTTAAAGGAAATCTTTGGTGAAAGAGCTATGGGGGCTGCCATTGTTGATCCTCCTGAAAATGCTGACTGTCTGGCTGTCTTGTCCTCATTCTTCTTATTCATTGACCTGGAATGTGAATGCATCAAGTGATGTCTGTTGTCTATTGCTAAAAGCAACAGATCATATTGATTTATCACAATGATCTATTGCAAAAGAAGTGTGTAGGACTTAACTGGCCTCATCTGACCTGATTGTCTCTGTAAAGTAAAACATTTTAACCAACAGAAAGTTTGAAAAGTGATAAATGAACATAAAAAAGGTATTAATGAAATAATAAGACATTCATTCCCACTACTGTTACATTTATAGTTGTACTTATTACAGTCTGGGAGAATGTCTGAACATCTATAACATTGGCTGCAGCTATGATTCATCCTAACCTATGTCTGGATATTCACATCATTGATAATATACTTGAGTAGATTAATAAATTAGCTGAAATAAATAGCTGTACTGTAGATATAAATTGTTATACTTTGCCTGTGATAAAGCTGGAAAAATATAGCAGGAGTAATACCATTTCTTGGCTAACATGCAAAGTGCAATCATTCAGTTTGCTTTGTATATCAGGTATATATATCATAGAGCCTCGGCATCATGAACTGTATGTCTCAGTCAGACCTTAGCCTGCAAAGCTTGCAATAGTAATCTGCTTAGTTAAGCAGTGAGCTTACTGTCACATTTTTGTCTACTTTACCAGTTGTCTTCCTTCCCAACAATGCATGTACAGTTTTATAAAGCAAGGCCTTACATCAATCATATGTTCACATCAAGTATGTTAATATAGAAAGGGAAGGGAAGTGTGTCATATTTTAAATCTCAAACAATCCATGTATTGGTCTTATGTGGAATGATTAATTGTCGGCTATTGTAAAAAGCAAACAGGGCACATAACCTTGAACTACAGTTAGGCCAGTGAATAGCTAAACGTTTCCGCTTCTGAATTATAGTATATGACTTACCAGAAGTATTTCATTTTTCTAGTTTCATCATTTGGATCTTGCTGTTACAAAAACTAAAAGAATAGTACTTTTAAAGCTGAACTTCAAACCACTAATTACACCCATCAAATGCATATATGGGGGTTGTATTACTTGATAAAGGATTTATACAGTACTTGGAATATATATTATATATACTTGGAAATGTATTCATACCCCTTTAAATTTTCCACATTTTGTCATGTTACAACCAAAAACGTACCGTATTTGCCGGCGTATAAGACGACTTTTTCCCCCTGAAAAACATGCCTCCCAGTGGGAGGGTCGTCTTATATCGCCGGGTGCGCTCCGCTCTATACCACCGCTGCGGAGGTATAGAGCCACATTAGCCGCTGCTCCATCTTTAGTGCCAGCTCCCGCGCCGGCGGAGTGATATGCAGCTGCACTCCGCCCTCTCACTGTGTTCGGGGAGGGCCAGGGAGCAGGTCCGACGGACTCGATCGCCGCCGGCTACCCGCGATGCCCCCCCCGAGTGAAAGAACGGAGGTCCGTGTAAGTAAACACGGACCTCCGTTCTGTGAGAGGGGGAAGGGCTGTGATCACAGCCTTCCTCTACATGGAAGCTGTGATCACTTCCCTTCCCCTGCTAGGGCAGTCCCCCCACAGTTAGAACACGCCCAGGGAACACAGTTAACCCTTAGAGCGCCCCCTGCAGGTTAACCCCTTCACTGCCAATGGCATTTACTCAGTAATCAGTGCATTTTTATAGCACTGATCGCTGTATAAATGCCAATGGTCCCAAAAAAGTGTCAAAATGGTGCGACATGTCCGCCCCAATATCGCAGTACCTAAAAATCGCAGATCGCCCCCATTACTAGTAAAAAATAAAAAAAAAATAAAAAACCCCAAAAATGAATTCTCATCATCCGTAAACGCGGGCACTTTTGCGCAAACCGATCAATAAACGCTGATTGCGATTTTTTTTCAACATGTTGAAGTCAAATCTGATGTTCTTTTACGTTTTATTTGGTGTGTGGAAGGTGTGCGGAAGAGAGGGGTAGTCTTATATGGCGAGTATATAACAAACTCTAGATTTTGAGTGGAAATGTTGGGAGGTCGTCCGGCAAATACGGTAAATGTATTTTATTGGGATTTAAAGTGATAGATCAACACAAATGGCACATAATTGTGAAGTGGAAGGAAAATGATAAATGGTTTTCACATTTTTTACAAATAAATATGTGAAAAGTGTGGCGTACATTTTTATTCAGCCCCCCTGAGTCAATACTTTGTAGAACCACCTTTCCCTGCAAGTCTTTTTTGGGATGTCTCTACCAGCTTTGCACATCCAGAGAGTAAAATTGTTGCCCATTCTTCTTTGCAAAATAGCTCAAGCTCTGTCACATTGGATGGAGAGCGTCTGTGAATAGCAATTTTCAAGCCTTGCCACAGATTCTCAATTGGATTTAGGTCTGGGCTTTGACTGGGCCATTCTAACACATGAATATGCTTTGATCTAAACCATTCCATTGTAGCTCTGGCTGTATGTTTAGGGTCGTGGTCCAGCTGGAAGGTGAACCTCCGCCCCAGTCTGAAGTCTTTTGCAGAAAACAGGTTTTCTTTTAAGATTGCCCTGTATTTGGCTCCATCCATCTTCCCATCAACTCTGACCAGCTTCCTTGTCCCTGCTGAAGTAAAGCATCCGCACAACATGATTCTGCCACCACCATGTTTCACGGTCAGGATGGTGTGTGCAGGGTGATGTGCAGTGTTAGTTTTGCACCACAGATAGCATTTTGCTTTTAGGGCAAAAAGTTCAATTTTGGTTTCATCTGACCAGAGCACCTTCTTCCACATGTTTGCTGTGTCCCCCACATGGCTTCTCTCAAACTGCAAATGTGACTTCTCATGGCTTTCTTTCAACAATGACTTTCTTCTTGCCACTCTTCCATAAAAGCCAGATTTGTGGAGTGCACGACTAGTTGTCCTGTGGACAGATTCTCCCACCTAAGCTGTGGACCTCGGCAGCTCCTCCAGAGTTACAATGGTCCCCTTAGCTGATTCTCTGATTAGTGCACTCCTTGCCCAGTCTGTCAGTTTAGGTAGAGGGCCAAGTCTTAGTAGGTTTGCAGTTGTGCCCTACTCTTTTCATTTTCAGGATTGGATTGAACAGTGCTCCGTGAGATGTTCAAAGCTTTGAATATTTTTTTATAACCTAACCCTGCTTTCTCCACAACTTTATCCCTGACCTGTCTGGTGTGTTCCTTGGCCTCCATGGTGCTATTTGTTCACTAAGATTCTCTAACAAACCTCTGAGGGATTCACAGAACAGCTGCATTTATACTGATATAAAATTACACACAGGTGGACTCTATTTACTAATTAGGTTACTTCTGAAGGCAGTTGGTTCCACTAGATTGTAGTTAGGGGTATCAGAGTAAAGGGGGCTGAATACAAATGCACGCCACACTTTTCAAATATTTATTTGTAAAATATTGTGAAAATCATTTATCATTTTCCTTCCCCTTCACAATTATGTGCCCCTTTGTGTTGGTTTATCACATACAATCCCAATAAAATACATTTACGTTTTTGGTTATAACATGACAAAATGTGGAAAATTTTAAGGGGTATGAATACTTTTTCAAGGCAATGTATTTCTGTCCAGCCAGTTCTGAGATTTACACAACTCCATTACACAGAGTAGCCCAATCTGGCAGGACAGCAGACTGTATTTTACTGTACTGCAGTTAAGTACCACTTAATGCAGAAATACGCCTTTATAGGGATGGGCCCAACACCCCCTGGTTCGGTTCGCAGCAGAACTTTCGAACAGGGGAAATGTTCTAAACCGAACAGTGAAACCCCATTGAAGTCTATGTGAGCAGAACAGGCAAAATAAATCAAAATGCCCATTTTGAAGGCTTATATGCAAGTAATTGTCCATGAAAGGAGTACGGAGGTCTGGGTCCTGCCCTGGGGTACATGTACACTTAAAAAAAAAAGCAATAATTTTTTCAGGAGCATTGATTTTATTGTTACTTATAGTGAAACAATAAAAATGAAAAATTCCTTTAAATATCATGCCTGGGGGGTTTACCTTAGTCTGCCTGTAAAGTGGTGCATCTGTGTGATGTATAGAACCTGCCGCAGCAATAATGACATTTCTAAAGGAAAAATAATCATTTTAAACTTGTTCGCGGCTGTAATGTATTGCCGGCTTCCGGCAATACAGATTTAAAAAATTTTTAAAAAAATGATGTGGGGTCCCCTCCAAAATCCATACCAGACCCTTATCCGAGTATGCAGCCTTGCAGGTCAGGGTGGGGGTAATGAGCAAGCGTCCCCCCCAAAACCATACCAGGCCACATGCCCTCAACATGGGTGCTTTGGAGCAGAGGGGGCCCCCTTATCAAAGGGGGCTTCCAGATTCCGATAAGCCCCCACCTGCTGACCCTGACAATCACAGCCCAGGGTTGTCTGGAAGAGGCCCTTGTCCCGATCTACATGGAGACAAGGTGCTTTGGAGTGGGGGGGCGCAAAGCTCCCCCATGTTGAGAGCATGTGGCTTGGTATCCTGACCTGCCAGGCTACATGCTCGGATAAGGGTCTGGTATGGACTTTTTTTTTTTAATTTTTTTAAATTTCTCCCGGCAATACATTACAGGCGCGAGCAAGTTTAAGTTACATTTTTTTTTTCTTTAGAAATGTGATTATTGCTGAGGCATGTTCTATACATTACACAGATGCGTCACTTTACAGGCAGACTAAGGAGACCCCCCAGGCACGATATTTAAAGGATTTTTTCATTTTTATTGTTTCACTTTAAGCATCATTAACCTGTACAGAACCGCGCTATAGCCGAAAGACGGCTACAGCGCGGCTCTGAAAATCCGGGAGGACGTCCATGGACGTCCTCCCTCATGCGCGCCCCCCGCGCGCACTTGCAGCCTGCGGCGGCACGCTCTCGCAGCCGCCGCACGCTGCGTGGGCGTGTCCGCGGGTCGGGCTGACTCGATGTCCGCCCGAGACCCGCCGATCACCTGTAGCAGCCTCAGAACGGGGAACCGCCGATGTAAACACGGCGGTTCCCCGTTCTGTGAATGGGACACGACAGATCTACTGATCCCTGTCACTGGGATCAGTTAGATCTGTTATTTCCCGACCAGCCCCGCCCCCCCACAGTTAGAACACACCCAGGGAACATTTGTTAACCCCTTCACTGCCCCTGCAGGTTAACCCCTTCACTGCCAATGACATTTACACAGTAATCAGTGGACATTTAAATTTCTGATCGCTGTATAAATGTCATTGGTCCCAAAAAAGTGTCAAAAACGTACGACATGTCCGCCCCGATATCGCAGTCCCAATAAAAATCGCAGATCGCCGACATTACCAGTAAAAAAAAATAAATAAAATAAAAACGCCATAAATCAATGTCCATAGTTTGTAGGCGCTATAACTTTTGCGCAATCCAATCAATAAATGCAGATTGCAATTTTTTTTACCAAAAATATGTAGAAGAATATATGTCGGCCAAAACTGATCAAAAATTTGTTTTTTTATTTTTTATTTTTGGATATTTATTATAGCAAAAAGTAAAAAATATTGTTTTTTTCAAAATTGTCGCTCTTTTTTTGTTTATAGCGGCGATCAGAAATGACGCAGAGGGGATCAAATACCACCAAAAGAAAGCTCTATTTGTGGGGAAAAAAGGACGCAAATTTTGTTTGGGTACAACGTTGCACCACCGTGCAATTGTCATTCAAAGAGCGACAGTGCTGAAAACTGAAAATTGGTTCGGGCAGGAGGGGGGTTTAAGTGCCCAGTAAGGAAGTGGTTAAATTCACTGCTCCTGAAAAAAATGTTAGTTTTTTTTTTATTATTGGTATATGTCTCCCAGGGCAGGACCCAGACCCTCATACCACTTTTATAGCCAATTACTTTTTATATACCCCTTGCTTTTTTTATTCCGCTGTCAGTGATACCCATTGACAGCTGATGACTCATCAGTTGTTAAGGACGCGGCGGCCGGCTTCCCGACATCCGTTCTTTAACATCAGTTACACTGTGCCCTGATTGGGCAAAGCTTTGCCCAATCAGGGCACAGAATGCACTGTGCAGCGCTCAGTGCATGGCAGAGTGTTCAGTGCAAATTTGGATGTTCAGTGAACGGCCCAACAGGCAAATGTTCAGCCTGAACTCATACTTGGGCCTAACCGTTCACCCATCCCTACACCTTCGCTCCAGTGCTGCGGTGTCCCGGAGCTGCCTGCCGACCACTGACATCTTCAACCCACCCTCTTCCTGGTACCGATCTTCGATTGTTTTCATTAGGCTAACTAAGATGACATCACTCCCAAACATGCGGCGCAGTTCTGTGTACAGTGTGGACATGCAGGTAAGAAACTTTAATGCAGAAGAAACATAGCATGCCTCTTCTGTATTAAAAATCCTTCACTGATTGACACTATTTCTAAAGTTCAAATTTAAAGGTCTTTTCCCTCCCACTCCCTGTTGCTGGACAGTGAAAAGAGCAGCCACAGGCTGATAAGCTTGCCTCCCTGCCATGGTTCTCTTTCCTCTTATCATCACGATAGGACATTAATATTACAGCATGGCTGATTGGCTCTTTGTGCTGCTTTTTCTCTTCTAGTCTGAGCTCTGCTGTATAGGGTATTAAAAGAGGCTGATTCAAAGCCGAATTTAGCTATCCGACATAAGCTATCTTCTAATATCTTTAACAGAGCTGTTCAGGGTTATTTCTCCATAGACACTTTAGGGTTGATTTACTAAAATGAAAGAGTGCAAAATTTGGCGCAGCTGTGCATGGTAGTCAATCAGCTTTTTCTAGTTCAAGAATTTTATTTGAAATAACAAATGAAACAAAACAAGAAAAAACAGAGACAGAAAGTATACATCATACAAATGCAGTCATACAAATAATGATGTGGTGGAGTGGATTCAACGATCAGGGGTTCATTGAAAAACCTAAATCATAACTCACTAGGATCACTGTTGCTATAGCGAAGTATAGGGTTATCACAATTGACCAGTCTCCCCGGACACCCCGTCTGGGAACAATCTGTGTCGTGGGGGGAGTCGCTCAATCAGTGCAAGGATCTAGGCTCCAATATGACCTACAGGAGTGTAGTAACTTAGGTTGCATTTAAAGATGTGAATTACAGAAGGAAATTTTCAATTTAGACTGGCTGTCTCAAAGAGCTGTGGTAGTTAAACCACGGGTAAGAAAAGAAAGTGGGATAGAATTCCAGAAGAGAAGGAACTTAGGTATAAGAGAGGGGAAAAGGAGAGTGGGAGAGAGGGAGAAGGGGAGGGGTGGGGGCGTCATGTTCCTCGCCGGGGGGGAATCGTTTAGTGGTGAACAGACAATATAAGTATAAGGGGATGAAGGCATCATTTTATGGGAGAAGTAGTGAGTGATCAAAGTTGGCAGGAAGAAAATGTTCGGTCCAGGGGAGCCAAACTTTCTCGAATTTGGGAACATTATTAAGTATCGTGGCTTCTATCTTGGCATGGATCATTGCCTTTGTCACTCTTTGGTTTGTCTCGGGAAGAGATAGATGGGGGGATTTCCAGGCCCTAGCGATTGTTTGTTTGGCTGCAGTGGTTATTTGTAACAGTAGTTTGAAGGAGTTTTTATTTATGCCAATTGGTTTTACATTAAGTAGGGCTACATCTGGAGAAGGTTTTATATTAATTTTAGCAACTGTCGAGATCTGTCTAAACACCTCAGACCAAAATTTGGTGGCAACTGGGCAGAACCACCATATATGGCTATGAGTGCCTGCTTCCAAGCACCCTCGGAAGCAATTTGGTGAGTGTGCAGGAGCAAATTTGGCTATACGTTTGGGTACTAAGTACCAGCGAAGCAGGACCTTGTAATTTGTTTCTAGTGCGGTAATGTTTTGCGATGCTGATTTGGTGTTCTGCCAGATCTCAGACCAGCTGTTAATGTCTAAGTCAAGATTCAAATCTTGTTCCCATTTGGCCGTATAAGGAGGAGGCAGATCAGATGATGGATTTAGAAGATTGCCATAAATCATAGAAATTAGTCCACGGGCATGCGGATCTTTACGACAGATGTGCTCGAAATTAGTCAAACTGGGAAGAGATGAGTCTAGGCGTTATAAAGCGATGGAAGTCGAATTCGTAAAGAAACGAGGTACGTTTGCGGATCTGAGTAGAGAAGGGTCAAACTGATTAAAGCTCGTGTAGACAGCATTTCTAGGCGTACGGGCACCTGATTAAAGATACTAAATACCGTTAGAAGATTTAGGTAGTAGACTAGACGGAGGAGGAATATGCCGGTTTACCCTTGTTCTAAACTTAGAACTGAATCTGTAATTGTCGACCAGACTCTAGACCGTCTTGTGGTTTAGTCGTAGCGTTTTGTAATGGCGTGATCTTTGTTTAATGTTCCAGGACGAAGCGACCATGAATCATGGGTTTGCATATCGGTTTAAACGAGGACGTGTGAGTGGTTTAACGAAGGCTCCCACGAACCTTC
>BLSH010413474.1:780378-795522 GCA_018402905.1 Glandirana rugosa | reverse complement strand
GTAATTAATAATTCTGCCTGATAGAGTATAGCATGTTATGTCATCTGTGCCTAGTCTTGCCACAAAGAGTTAATCCAACTGTGAGTAATGAGCTTATCTTTTTTCAGGAAGGAAAGTCCGACTAACAGGGAAATACACAGTCGATCCGCCCCTTGCTCTGTAAGTGACAAGCAACTTGCTTATCTCCTTCACACAGCAGAGAAAGTTTTACACGCCCCCCTCCCTCCCTCCTCAATGTCTCAGTATAGAGGTGGGTGGGGAGGCTTGTGACATCACAACTCCACCCTCCAAACTCCAGCAAACACAGATACCCACTGATTTCAGAGTTTTACAGAGCTGCTTACAGGAAGGACATTTGAAAGGTAGGGATAGATGCAGGAGGCTTGTATGTATATATACATTAATACTGTGTCATTAGCCCCGGAAGGATTTCACACTTTAGGACCAGAGCACTTTTTGCGATTCGGCACTGCATCGCTTTAACTGACAATTGTGCGGTCGTGCGACGTTGTACCCAAACAAAATTTGTGTCCTTTTTTTCCCACAAATAGAGCTTTCTTTTGGTGGTATTTGATCACCTCTGCGTCATTTCTGATCACCGCTATAAACAAAAGAAGAGCGACAATTTTGCAAAAAAAAACAAATTTCTTACTTTTTGCTAAAATACAAATCCAAAAAAAAAATATAAAAAAACATTTTTTTTCATCGGTTTTGGCCGATTTATATTCTTCCTCATATTTGTGATTAAAAAAATCGCAATCGGCATTTATTGATTAGTTTGCGCAAAAGTGGCCGCATTTACGGACGATGAGAATTCATTTCTGGGGTTTTTATTTTTTTTTTATTTTTTACTAGTAATGACGGCGATCTGCGATTTTTAGCGGTACTGCGATATTAGGGCGGACATGTCAGAACATTTTGACACTTTTTTGGGACCATTGGCATTTATACAGCGATCAGTGCTATAAAAATGCACTGATTACTGTGTAAATGCCATTGGCAGTGAAGGGATTAACCTGCAGGGGGTGCTCTAAGGGTTAACTGTGTTCCCTGGGCGTGTTCTTACTGTATGGGTGCTGTCCTAGCAGGGGAAGGATAGTGATCACAGCTTCCGTGTAAAGGAAGGCTGTGATCACAGTCCTTCCCCCTCTCACGGAACGGAGGTCCGTGTTTACTTACACGGACCTCCGTTCTTTCACTCCGGGGGGGGCATCGCGGGTAGCCAGCGGCAATCGAAGCCGCCACACCCGCTCCCTGGCCCTCCCCGAACACAGTGAGCGTGCAGGCGCGCCTCCGGCGGTGCGCACGCGCTCACTGTGCGCGATCTGGCAACCGCCGTCATATGAGCCACTCTGTCGCCGTCAGATGCTGATCGGCGGTCGGCAAGCGGTTAAGAACTTAAAGTGGATGTAAACCCGAAAAAAAAATGTAATTAATAATTCTGCCTGGTAGAGTATAGCATGTCACCTGTGCCCAGTCTTGCCACAAAGAGTTAATCCAACTGTGAGTAATGAGCTTATCTTTTTTCAGGAAGAAAAAGTCTGACTGACAGGGAAATACACAGTCGATCTGCCCCTTGCTCTGTGAGTGACAAGCAATTTGCTTATCTCCGTCACACAGCAGAGAAAGTTTTACACGCCCCCCTCCCTCCCTCCTCAATGTCTCAGTATAGAGGTGGGTGGGGAGACTTGTGACATCACAACTCCACCCACCAAACTCCAGCAAACACAGACACCCTCTGATTTCAGAGTTTTACAGAGCTGCTGGTGCTTACAGGAAGGACATTTGAAAGGTAGGGATAGATGCAGTAGGCTTGCATGTATATATATATATTAATACTGTGTCATTTGTTTATACTGGGTGGGTGGTGGGTTTACATCCACTTTAACTCTACAGCTGATTTTTCCCAATTACTGACTTACAATGTCTTGCTCTGCATTGTGTTTCTGTGTGGAAGCAGCCATCTTACCGTGGCTTTGCTTCTTCCCGTCAGAACTTACAGCAAGGACAACAATGAGTAGCACAGTAGCGATAGGGGTTCTGATACACCCGCATATAGCAGAAATGCACTGCTTTTTTTAGGAGGAATTCCAGACAAAAATTTCATTTTTCATGGTACTGTTAGGCACAATTATAATTCCTAACTTCCCCTATAACATAGTGTAGTGCTTTTCCTGCATGAGCCACTGGATTGTTTGGTTCCTCTTGCACTGCATCAATGACGATGCACCCTGTACCTGGTCCCGAGCAACACCAACATACCTGAAAACCGTTTCATTGGGTTTTATAAATGAAGGCATATGCCCTAAAAAGGTAGTTGAAAAGCAGAAATATTACAGAGAACAGAAATACAATAGTGAACACATTGACACAGGTAATTGCATAACCAGTTTAAAGACATACCAACCAGCTCATCTACTACTGTTGATCTCTACCCTAGCCACTAGCCACAGTAGAGTATAGCTGCCATTCAGTATGCTGGATTTGCGGCCCTTGCAGTGGCAGCTGGTGTTCTTTTTGTTTGGAGGGGGCGAAAAACAACCACACCCCACGGCACCTCAAACCTCACCATCCCCCCCCCCCCCCGTTGTCTGCCGGTCGGTCCACCGGCACTTACCCCATCTATGCATCGGCATTGGCGGGGATCGGGCATCGGCGAGCATCCGAGGAGTGGAGGGGATCGGGCCACCAAGCAGCGGCGGGGATCGGGCATCTGAGGAGGGGTGGGGATCGAGCATCAGCAGGCATCCAGGCATCGCCCAGTGGCTCTTCTCCTCCTAGCTTCTGTCCTGCATCTCCTCCTAAGCATCCAATAGGAGCGCCTGTCCTTTCAGCCAATTGGGTGACGGGTATCAGACCCGCTTCCCGATTGACCAGGAGGAGGATCAGCGTTGCAACAGCGAATATTCATTCACTGTTGCAACACACATGGGTGGGCTCGCTGCAAAAAATCACAGTAAAATTGCTGCAAATCGTGTGTCTTTCAGGTCGCACAAGTTTGAAAGGGGCCTTAAGGTGTAATGTGCAACTTGAGTCAAAGAGCTGGTGGAGGAAAATCAGAGTTATATGCTATTTCCCTCAAAATAATTCTGTAGTCAGTGCCAGGACAGGTGTGACTGGCTAGTGAAAAGACATTATCCTTCTGCTGTGGGGTCTGGTGTAGTAATTTGGCCATAAAAGGGGGCTAACTCACAAGAAGCAGTGTAATCATGCTAACACCTAGCTAAAGTAAAAAATATTAATAGCTGCCAACATGTATCCTTGGAAAATTTCCCCTCAACTCATTTCTCTCTGACAGAGAATCTAAACCTACAACACAATATCTTATGCTGGCCATACATTATATGAAAAATCGGTCAATATTCAGTCATTTAGACAGATTGTTCATTTTTCGGCCAGTTAATGGGCACAAATCGATAATCAGTTGGGGTGTTTTTGAGCCAAAAAAACGAAGGACAAGTTTGGAAATTTTCTGCCAAACGAACGATAAGTTGAAAGGTTAATGTGTTTCCCGTCCAAACTGTTTGCATTAGGTATATGTGAAAAAAAACGAAAATTAATTAATTTATGTCCATTGAACGATTTATCGGTCATTACATGATGGCACTATCGTTTGCTCTCACGGCCAAGTGTTTGTTTTTCAAAAATGGGTTTTCAAAAATCCTATAGTGTATGGTCAGCATTAGAGTTCCACTTTAATGGCTGTCCTGGAACCCAAATATGGGTTATAATTAGAGTTGATCGAACCTCTGGAAGTTTGGGTTCTGCAGGTTCGGCCAAACTTCCGGACAAAGTCCTGGTGCGGGACCGGACTTGACCCGAACTTTGTCCCGGACTCCAAACCCCATTGAAATCAATGGGGACCCGAACTTTTAGGCACAAAAATGGCTGTAACAAAGTCCTGGCAAGTCCTAGAGGTCTGCAAAAGGAAGGAAAATGGGGGTAAGAGTCGGACAAGTGACCTACAAAGAAATGGGGATAGGGAAATGACTTAAAATAATTTTTAATCTGAAATCACATAAAAAAATCAAAAATGGAGGTGGATGTGGAGTTGGAGGTTGAGGAGGTGGTGAAAGTGGCGGTGGAGGAGGAAGAGGTAGCCAACATAGTTACATAGTCAGTGAGGTTGAAAAAAGACACAAGTCCATCAAGTCCAAGCTATGTGTGTGCTTTTATGTCAGTATTACATTGTATATCCTTCAATGCTGTGGTCCCTTAGGTGTGCATCTAGTAGTTTTTTGAATTTATCTATAATCCCAGCAGAAACCACTGCTTGTGGAAGAGAATTCCACATTCTCACTGCTCTTACCGTAAAGAAACCTCTATGCATTTTAAGGTTAAACCGCCTTTCCTCTATTCTTAGTGAATGGCCGCGTGTCTTTGTGTACTCCCTTGCGCTGAATAGTTTTGTCCCTATAGTGGGGTCACCAGGGTTTTTATCTTGAAGCGGTTGTCTACCGAAAAAAAAAAAAAAACCTGCAAGGGAAAGGCATAATGAGCTAGTATGCACCGCTAGTATACTAACTCATTATGAAATACTTACCTCAGAACGAAGCTCCAACAGGGCTGCCCCCTGCAGAGGGAGCTTCCATCTTCCCTGTGGGGACTCTTCCGGGTTTGCGGCTCCGGCGCTGTGAGCGGCCGGAGATGCGAAGCATCACTGCTGCGCATGCGCGTGGGATCCTATCTTTCCAGCAGACTTTCCGGCTGCATGCAAGTGGAATATCTCCTAAACCGTACAGGTTTAGGAGATATTCATTTTACCTACAGGTAAGCCTTATTATAGGCTTACCTGTAGGTAAAAATGCCTTTTGGGGGTAGACAACCGCTTTAATACATTCTATGCATTAAGATAAAAAACCTTCTGTGTGTAGCAGCCCCCCCAGCTCCCCCCTAATTACTTAACCTGAGCCCCTTCTCTCTCCAGCAATGTCCACGAGTGTCTAAGCCATCCAGGACACTCCTGATTGGCTGAGGCAGAGCAACGGCGACCATTGACTCCTGCGGCTGTCAATCAAAGTCAGTCAGCGAATTAGGGTAGAGAGGGGGGCCGGGTAGGGGCTCCCGGTCTGAATGGATACACAGAGCTCTGACTCGGCTCGGGTGCCCCCATAGGAAGCTGCTGGCTGAGAGGGCACTTGATAGGAGCAGAGGCCAGGAGCTGCAAAGAGGGACCCAAGAAGAGGAGGATCCGGGCTGCTCTGTGCAAAACCAACTGAACAGAGGAGGTAAGTATGACACTGTTACTTAAAAAAAAAAAAAAAACAAGACTTTACAATCACTTTAAATTGACATTAATTATATGATTGAAGTGGTTCTAAATGCTAAAGGTTTTTTTTTTTGTTAACCTTAATGCATTCTCTGCATTAAAGCATATGTGAAGCTGTAAAAAAAAAAAAATTCAGTATAACCACTGTAGGATCCAGCCTTCTTCTGGCATTTGTAGTTTACAAGTACAAATCAGTATTTTTTGTCATAAACTACTTAGAACCCCCAAACATTATATATTTTTTAGCAGAGACCCTAGAAAATAAAATGGTAGTCTTTGCAATTTTTTTTATGTCACAGTTTTTGTGTAGCGGCTTTTCGAACACAATTTTTTTTTAACAATTTCTTTAAACACTTCAATACCGGGCACTTATCCCCCTTCCCGCCCAGACCAATTTTCAGCTTTCATCGCTGTCACATTTTGAATGACAATTGCGCGGTCATGCGACGCTGTACCCAAACACATTTTTTATCATTTATTTTCCCCACAAATAAAACTTTCAATTGGTGGTATTTGATCACCACGGGGGTTTTTATTTTTTGCGCTACAAATTAAAAAAACTAAACCGAAAATTAAAAAAAAAAGTTTTTCTTTGTTTCCGTTAGAAAACTTTGTAAATAAGTATGTTTTCTCCTTCATTGATGGGCACTGATGAGGCTGCACTGATGAGGCAGTACTGATTGGCACTGATGAGGCGGCACTCATGAGGTGGCACTGATGGGCAATGATGATGAGGCACTTATATGCAGCACTGATAGGCGGCACTGATAAGCAGCACTGACGTGCACTGATAGGTGGCATTGAAATGCAGCACTGATGGGCACTCATAGGCGGCACTGATAGGTGGCACTGGGCACTGATAAGTGGCACTGGTGGGCACTCATAGGCGGCACTGATAGAGGGCACTGTTAGGCAGCACTGGCAGACATCTCAGATGGGCACAGTGCCATCCCTATTGTGCACTGTATGTCCCTTACCTGGTGGTCTTGCGTGGGCTCCATGGTGGTCCCTGGATGGGCTCCCTGGTGGTCCCTGGGCGGGCTCCCTGGAGGTCCTGGGTGGCAATCCTAGTGGGAACTGAACTGATAAACAATCAGAGCAGACCCCCCCTGTCAGGAGGGCCACCGATCAGCTCTCCTCTTCTCGTGTCTGCAGACACGACTAGAGGAAAAGCCGATACACGGCTCTTCCTGTTTACACTGTAATCAGCCATGATTGGTCACTGCTGATCACGTGGTAAAGAGCTTACGACGGAGGCTCTTCACCAAGATCGGTAATGCGGTGTGTCAGACTGACACACTGCACCACCGATTGCCGCGATCGCGGGTTATCCGGCTGGATGTCATATAAAGTCCGGTCAGGATAATGAAACCCTCGCCCAGCCTATGGATAAATGACGGCCGGGCGGGGGTTTCATTATGGTTAATTAATAAATAAATAAATAAAAACATTATATATACCCCAATTTTTTTGCACAATATGAAAGATGCAGAGTAAATAGCTACCCAACATTATGGGTGCTCGTAGAATGGCGCCAAACTATGGTACTTAAAAATCTCCATAGGCGATGCTTTAAAAATGACTACAGGTTACCAGTTTAGAGTTACAGAGGTCTAGTGCTACAATTATTGCTCTCGTCCAGATGTTCGCGGCGATACCTGTCATGTGTGGTGTAAACACCATTTACATATGTGAGCGTGACCTACGTATGCATTTACTACTGCTTGTGAGCATGAGGGGCCGGGGGGCTCTTTAAAAAAAAAAACATTTAAAATGTATTTTATTACATTTCTTAAATTTTTACACTGTCCGTTTAAAAAAAAAAATTTTTTGGATCACTTTTATTGCTATTGCTAGGAATGTAAAACATCCTTTGTGATAATACAGCATGACATGTCCTCTTTATGGAGAGATCTGGTGTCTAAAAGATCCCACATCTCTCCTTTACCCTTAATAGCAAAAGATAAAAAAAAAAAAAAGGGTTTTGCTTTAAGAAAAAAAAATAAAAATGTTTATATGGCCCCTGAACTGGAAGTGATGTCAGGACGTCGCTCCAATCATCCAAGGGCAAAAAGATGAGCAGTGACTCTCTTGCCATCACTTTTGTCTATAGAGGGGTGGAGGAGAAGTTCAGGGACCCCTGTGGGAATAGGGAGGAAGTGATGTCAGCTTTGGGGCAGATACCCTCTACATCAGGGGTCCTCAAACTATGGCCCTCCAGTTGTTCAGGAACTACAATTCCCATCATGCCTAGTCATGTCTGTGAATGTCAGAGTTTTACAATGCCTCATGGGATGTGTAGTTCCGCAACAGCTGGAGGGCCGTAGTTTGAGGATGCCTGCTCTACATCTTCTCCAGCCCTGAGAACACCTCCAGCGCATATGATTTGCTATCATCGGCAGGACTGGGACACTATGCAGATTTTGCATTTGACCACTCTGCCTCCCCTGTTGAGTGCCCCACAGCCATAGCTCTGTGTGTCCATTCAGACACGAAGCCGCGGACTGGCCCCGCCTCCTCTATCTTCTCATTGGCTAATTGACTTTGATTGACAGCAGCAGCAGGAGCCAATAGAGCTTCACTGCTGTCTCGAGCAATGAGGAGGGAGAGTCTCGGACAGTTGAGTCTCTTTCACTGGATCAAGATGGGGTTCAGGTAAGTATTAGGGGGGCTGCTGCACACAGAAGGCTTTTTATCTTAATGCATTAAGATAAAAAAGCTTCTGCCCTTACAAACACTTTAATGTGAGTTAAAACATTTTTAATAAACTACTTACTAGATGGCGCTCCCCTTTCTATGCAAACACAAGCAGGAGGAGTGGGGTAAATAGCATGCGATTCGCACCACTTTCCTGTTCAAATCACATGCAATTCTTTGCAGTGCGATTAGCGCCCATTCATTTTGTATTGACGCAAATTCACCCTGCAAAGTATCGGCAGTATTTGCGCAAGTACTGATGCTCGCGCAAATGATTGGTATCTTTGCACCCGTCTCTCTTTACTTTGTAAAGTGCTGCGCAAACTGTTGGCTCTATATAAATACTGTATAATAATAATAAATGTGAATGGGCCCATTGACTTCTGCAGCTCATTAATGTAAACCAGGCACGTAGGAAAAAATTATTCTTTACATTTTGACATGCATAGTGTTCATTCCACACACATCTGCAGCTGTACTTCTTTTATTGGTAGGCCCATAGGTTAATGCACTTTTTGCCCCTTAATTAAAAAAAACCCTGGGAACAGTATTTATCATTTAGTATAGATATGAAGAGTTGTTTTTTTGTTTGACATCCTCAAACGGAAGGTGGAGGAGTGCAAGGTCTCTAAAATCCACCAGCTCTGTGATGTCGTCATGGAGCAGTGGAAGAGGATTCCAGTGGCAACCTGTGAAGCTCTGGTGAACGCCACTTTGGGCCCAATTTGGACATTTTCACTTAGGGGTGTACTCACTTTTGTTGCCAGCGGTTTAGACATTAATGGCTGTGTGTTGAGTTATTTTGAGGGGACAGCAAATTTACACTGTTATACAAGCTGTACACTCACTACTTTACATTGTAGCAAAGTGTCATTTCTTCAGTGTTGTCACATGAAAAGATAGAATAAAATATTTACAAAAATGTGAGGGGTGTACTCACTTTTGTGAGATACTGTATGTGAACTGGACACATTGAAAACAATGTGTTTTCAAGTGTTCTGCGAATTGGATGCGGTGTAAGCCGCATTCCAAATTGCATAGGTGTGAACCCAGTCTTAGAGTTCAGCATTTCCCCTGGTCAAACTATGGCATTCATGCCCAAACACATAAAAGAAAACTAGGACAGCTATTCAGAAATCATATGTTGTTGTAGTTTCTACAAAGGCATCCCCTACAGTTCATTTCCACGTGCACTTTTAGCCCACGTACAATTTGTGTTGTTTTAAACTTTTTCTTACTGGCACTAATTAAACAGCACGTTCTAAGTGTTATTGTTGGGTCGTTTTACAACGTACACATAACTAGCTCATACCATTTACTTATTCTAAATCTGTGGTGGCTTTGATGGATTACATGATTAGAATTCATCAATAAAGAAACTAGTGTTTTTAGTTTCTATTGCACAAATTCATTATCAAGGAATTTTAAACTGCCGTTCCAATACAGGCTTATGGAAAGGTTGCCATCTAGTGGACGCATGAGTGCATCCCATGATCTGGGATTTCCTATGTTACAACAAAACACAATTTGGCATCTGTAGAACAAATGGAGATCAGGTGTCCTTGGAATTTTGGAAGATCAGCAATAGCAGTCTACATATTTCTCCTAATACAGGCTTCTTTTGCCCGCTTATCCTTTAAGAGCCAGTTCACACATCTCAGGCGCGACTTTGCTAGGCGATTTGAACGTGACTTTTGGCGAATTACAACGTGACCTCCATGCCAGGCGACTTTGCCTGAGGCCAATCAGAGAAGGAAGGGATGGGGTTGCCTGGGTAATTCATGGGGAGTTCTTTTTCCTGTAAAGTTGCTTCAATATAGATGGGGATCCGACTTGGAGGCAACTTCCATTGAATTCTATGGGCACAAGTGGGATAGAAGTCGCCTTGAAGTCATACAGGAACCTTTTCTGACGTCGGAGCGACTTCAGTAATGTACACTCCCATTCACGTCAATGGGACTTCTTATGGGGTGACACAAGTCAGATCCCAGGTTGCTGTTGTGTGAACCGACCTTAAGCTAGCAAGAGGCCAGGGACATTTATAACTACACATATGAACAAAAAGTACAGACTTCAGTTGTGGTGGCTGCATATGTTTTAGAAGCAGAACATTTTTAGCAAGTAGAGAAAATAATTGTTGGTCTTGTCCTTGTCATTTCCTGTGAGCTTCACAGCAGAATATCTTCTTTCCTGGTCATGCAACACTGTACCCATATCAAATGTATACTTTTTTTTTTTTTAGACAGATAGAGCTTTTTTTTGGTGGCATTTAATTACCCCTATTTTTTTTTTTTTTTTTGGCTAAATAAACTAAGAGGCTTCCTCCCTTGCTTCTCTTTCACAAATGGCACATTTTTTTATGTGTGTGGAGGGAGGGCAGGTACTTGTTATTGATAGGTAGCAGCTCCCACTTCTGTTAGGATCTCCTCCTCCCTCCCCGCAGTCTTCTGGAACATGTGCAGTGGGCACCCGGCCGCGAAGCCGCAAGCTCTCACAGTCGGGTGCCCACAGTTGAGATGCTGGCGTCGGGGATAGAACATGGATGGAGAAAACGGCTCACTAAGGTGAGCACAGGGCTGGATCCTGGGACTGTATTTGTAGCTGCCGACTTTTATTTTTACAAAAATGACTTGAGCTCCTCTTTAAGGAGCCATGTAAACACTTTAGCCCTTTTAATATATCCAACGAGACAAAGCAGGGTAAACCAGGGTGGATAACAATTGATTTAAAAAAAAAAAATTGAATTTTTTTTTTTATTTTTATCAAATTTATGTTAATAAAATGCTTTTGGAGTAAAAATCTATCTAAATATAGTTTTCTATTTGAGATACATTAATAAATTTGTTTATTCAGCATGAAATGGAGCTTAGTCATGGAGCATGAGGCTGTGTATTCTGCAGTATTTTGATTTTTTTGGTAAACTCATTCAATGAATCCAAGCTCTGCAAGCTGAGATAAAATGCACTGGCAATGTTATGGTTTTATTTAAATAATTGGATTTTTTAATACATACTTACCTGTAAAATCCATTTCTTTGAGCACATCACGGGACACAGAGCAGGCAATATAAACATTACATACTGGGTTATATGACACCTATAGGTGAATGGACACTGGTAAATCAACACACAAACTGGAAGTTCCCCCTCCTATATAGCGCCTCCTACACCGGGAGCACTTCAGTTTTGTAGCAAGCAATGAATTCCCCAAAAAAACAGAGGGGATGGACCTCTGTGTCCCGTGATGTACTCAAAGAAATTGATTTTACAGGTAAGTATGTATAAAAAATCCAATTTTATTTTTCTTACATCACGGCACACAGAGCAGGCTATATAAACATTACATACTAGGATGTCCCAGAGCAGTCCCTAAGGGGTGGGAGACACACCCCAATTAAGCTGCAGCCCTTAACCACTTCTGGATCGGCGGTCCTTTGAAGTGGAATACCATTATTTTTTTTTTGCCAGCAATTTTGCATCTGATAAAAGTGGTCTCAGCGGATTCACTGCGAGATCACTTTTATCGGTGGCGGAAGAGGTGCCCCCGCCGTTTTCTTGTCATCTCCGCTGCTTACCAGAGCCACCGGTAGCAGAGGAGACGATCGGGCCCGCTCCCCCTGCCGAGGAAGCCGAGTGAGCGGAAGATGCCGCCCACTCGGCTTCATAGCATTGCAGGGTGGAAGCGACATCGCAAGTCACTTCCACCCAATGCTCTTAAAGGGGACTTTTTTTTTCAATGTCATTTTTTTTTTTAAATTGCATTTAAGTGTAAATATGAGATTTGAGGTCTTTTTGAATGTTTACATTTCTTGTAATAGGAATAAAATGTATCAATTTTTTTAAAAAAAAAGGACAGTGTATCAATAAAAAGTAAAATAAATAAGAATAAAAAAAAAAAAATTAAAGCGCCTCGTCCCTGCAGAAGCGAACGCATACGTAAGTCATGCCCACATATGAAAACTGTGTTCAAACCATATATGTGAGGTATTGCTGCGATCGTTAGAGCGAGAGCAATAATACTAGCAGTAAACCTCCTCTGTAACTCAAAACTGGTAACCTGTAGAAATTTTTAAACGTCGTGGATGGAGATTTTTAAGTTGCAAAGTTTGTCACCATTCGGCGAGCAGGCGCAATTTTGAAGCATGACATGTTGGGTATCAGTTTACTCGGCGTAACATTATCTTTCACAATATGGAAAAAATTGGGCTAACTTTACTGTTGCCTTATTTTTTTAACTCAAAAAAGTGAATTTTTAAAAAAAAATCTCACTAAGTCCGCTGCGCAAATACGGTGTGACAAAGTTTTGCAACAACCGCCATTTTATTCTCTATCATGTTAGAAAAAAGAATATATAATGTTTGGGGGTTCTAAGTAATTTTATAGCAAAAAAACTGATTTAAACTTGTAAACACCGAACTCCAAAAAGAGGCTTGGTCTGGAAGTGGTTAATATGCTGTGGCCAAAAGCGGTATCCTCCGCTGCTCTAATATTCACTTGATAGAATCTTGTGAATGTACAGTTGTGCTCATAAGTAGAGTTGAGCGAACCTCTGGAAGTTCGGGTTCTGCTGGTCTGGCCGAACTTCGGGATAAAGTCCGGGTTCGGGTCCAGACAGAACCCGAAAGTTCGCACGGACCCCGAACCCCATTGAAATCAATGGGGACCCGTACTTTGAGGCACAAAAATGGCTGTAACAAAGTCCTGGAAAGCCCTAGAGGGCTGCAAAAGGAAGTAAAATGGGGGTAAGAGTAGGGCAAGTGCCCTACAAAAAAATGGGGATAGGGAAAATAAATTAAAATCAAATAAAAAAATGGGAAGGGGGGTGGATGTGGAGTAGGAGCTTAGAGGTTGACTAGGCCGTGACCGTGGCAGTGTAGGTGGAAGTGGCAGTGGTAGAGGAGTAGGAGGAGGTAGCCAACATGGTATTTTTTTTTTGTTTGTTTATAATTGGGGTAGCCCCCAAAATATTGAGGCCTATTCAAAAAAAGAAGTATATGAATGGCTGTGTGAGTCTGGTCTAAATGTTTATTCTGCACAAGGTACAGACAAGTCTTGTGGGATCCATGCCTGATTCATTTTAATAAAGGTTAGCTTGTCCACGTTGGATGTGGACAAATGGCTCCGCTTGTCTGTGATAACCCCCCCCTGTCGTGCTAAACACACGTTCCGACAATACACTGGCTGCAGGGCAGGCCAGCACCTCCAAGGCATAAACGGCAAGCTCAGGCCATGTGGCCAATTTGGAGACCCAGAAGGTGAATGGGGCAGACCCATCAGTCAGTACGTGTAGGCGTGTGCACACATACTCTTGCACCATGTTGCTAAAATGCTGCCTCTTGCTAAGACGTTGTCTATCGGCTGGTTGTGCTGTTTGTTGTGGCGGGCTGCTGACAAAGCTTTGCCACATTTCGGCCATGCTAACCCTGCCTTCTGAGGTGCTGGCGGTGGCACAGCTGCGTTGGTGGCCTCTTCCTCCTCCTCCTCCTCTGCCTTCGCCTTCTGCTTCCGCTGAGCCCCCGGTGTCATTTGGGAATGCCCTCAGCAGTGCCTCTACCAGTGTGCGTTTGTAGTCACGCATCTTCCTCTCACGCTCCAGCGAGGGAATTAAGGATGGCACATTGTCCTTGTAACAGGGATCCAGCAGGGTGGCCACCCAGTAATCAGAGGAAGTTACAATGTGGGCAACTCGGCTGTCGTTGTGCAGGCACTGCAGCATGTAGTCGGCCATGTGTGCCAGGCTGCCCACAGGCAAAGACAAGCTGTCCTGTGTGGGAGGTATATCATCTGTATCCACTGTATCCCCCCAGCCATGCTCCAGTGAAGCCCACGAGCTGCGTTGGGTGCCACCCTGCTGCAATTCCTCCTCCTCATCTTCCTCGTCCTCCAGAACTGTGCCCTGGCTTAAATATTTTGGACCTGGCCTGTGCTGGTGCAGGAACCCACCCTCTGAGCCACTTGCGAATGACTGGCCTGATAACCGTGGAAATGACCCCTCTTCCTCCTCCTCATCCTCCTCTGCCACATCCTCTTCCATCATGGCCCGAAGTGTTTTTTCAAGGAGACATAGAAGTGGTATAGTACTGAGCACAGCGTCATCGGCATTGGCCATGTTGGTGGAGTACTCAAAACACCACAATACGCTACACAGGTCTCGCATGGAGGCCCACTCGTTGGTGGTGAAGTGTTGCTGTTCCGCAGAGCGACTGACCCGTGCGTACTGCAGCTGAAACTCCACTATTGCCTGCTGCTGCTCGCACAGTTTCTCCAGCATGTGCAAGGTGGAGTTCCACCTTGTGGGCACGTCACATATGAGGCGGTGAGGGGGAAGGCCGAAGTTCCGCTGCAGCGCAGACAGGCGAGCAGCAGCAGGGTGAGAATGCCGAAAGTGTGCACAGGCGGCCCGCACTTTATGCAGCAGCTCTGACATATCCGGGTAGTTTTTTTGAAAATTCTGTACCACCAAATTCAGCACATGCGCCAGGCAAGGGATGTGCCTCAAACCAGCTCGGCCCAGAGCCGCTACGAGATTTCGGCCATTGTCGCACACCACCAGGCTGGGCTTGAGGCTCAGTGGCAACAACCACTCATTGGTCTGTTGTTCAATGCCAGTCCACAGCTCCTGCGCAGTGTGGGGTTTATCCCCCAAACATATCAGTTTTAAAATAGCCTGCTCTCGTTTCCCCCTGGATGTGCTGATGTTGGTGAAGGTGTTACGCTGAGCGGATGAGTGGGTGGTCGAGGAGGAGGAAGTGCAGTAGGAGGAGGAGGCAACAGGAGGCAAAGAGAAATGCCCTGCAATCCTCGGTGGCGGAAGGACATGCGCCAAATGGCTAGCCGGCTCAGGCCCACCCACCACTACATTTGCCCAGTGTGCAGTAAGCGAGATATAGCGTCCCTGCCCGTGCTTACTGGTCCATGTATCAGTGGTTATGTGGACCTTGCCACAAATGGCATTGCGCAGTGCACACTTGATCTTGTCCCCGACTTGTTTGTGCAGGGAAGGGATGGCTCGCCTGGAAAAGTAGTGGCGGCTGGGTACCACGTACTGTGGGACAGCCACCGCCATCAGGTTTTTGAAACTGTCCGTGTCCACCAGACGGAATGACAGCATTTCAAAGGCCAGGAATTTTGAAATGCTGTCACCACCCACCCGGACTCGGCCGATCGGTAAACCGCGTA
>BLSH010413474.1:764423-778884 GCA_018402905.1 Glandirana rugosa | reverse complement strand
CTAGTCTAACAACCTCATGAAACTCTAAAGTTTATGACGAGGAATCTCAACGACTAACGTCTAGTTTGAGACGGATTGCGTTGCTAGCGATGCTATCATGTGTTGCTAGTCTAACAACCTCATTAAACTCTAAAGTGTATGACGACAAAACTCAACGTCTAGTTTGAGCCCTCTAAGCAGAAGCCTCTACCTAGTGCAGGCAGATCGCTCAAAGCAGCAGTATGTGAAATCTCAAATTACTCCCACAATCTGATCATTGTGTACGATCCCACAATCTGAACGTTGTGTACGATCGTGACGATCGTTGTGTTAGGCAGGGTGTGATCTGCAATGTGTCACTCAAAGCAGCAGTATGTGAAATCTCAAATTACTCCAACAATCTGATCGTTGTGTACGTCGTTGTGTTAGGCAGAGTTTGATCTGCAACTCAAAACAGCAGTATGTGAAATCTCAAATTACTCCAACAATCTGATCGTTGTGTACTATCGTAGCGATCGTTGCGTTAGGCAGAGTTTGATCTGCAATCAGCAACTCTAAGGAGCAGTATTTGAAATCTCAAAGTACTCCAACAATCTGATCGTTGTGCATGATCGTAGCGATCGTTGTTTTATGCAGAGTTTGATCTGCAACTCAAAGCAGCAGTATGTAAAATCTCTAATTTCTATCTGTCCTCAGAGCAACAGCACAGCAGTAGTAATCTATCTCAGGATGCAGGATCAGATGTTAAAATGTCTCTAATCTCTCCCTGACGCCGTCAGCTTCCTCTCCCTACACTAACCCAAGAGCATGTGACATGCAGCACTGTGACTCCAGCTTAAAAAGAGGCTGGGTCACATGATGCACTGGCCAATCACAGCCATGCCATTAGTAGGCATGGCTGTGATGGCTTCTAAGGGCAAACCAGTGAAAAGCTTGTTGATTGGCTGCCCTGCAGCTATTCAACATGCGTGATCAACTACCAGAACCCAGAACCCGAACGTTTTTTGAAATGTCAGTGTTTGGGTCCGGGTCCCAGACACCCGAAAGTTCGGTACGGACCCGAACGTTACAGTCCGGGTTCGCTCAACACTACTCATAAGTTTATAAAACAGGTATAAAATAGTATAAAAGAGGAAAGGGTTATAAAAAGATATACAAGGAATTGAGAATGCCAATCAGCAGTGTAAAAGCTCTAATCAAGAAGTGGAAAATAAATTTCCTACCTAGCCTGACTCAGCTGCCCACCCCCAGACTCACGTGCCACCAAGAGAATTTTTAGGCTGCTCCCCAGCACTGTCCACCAGCCGCCTCATGCTGCAGAAGGTCCATGACTGCTTCTGGCGACTTCCTCATACCCCTGTGGGGATAACACGTGCACGTCGATCAGCGTGTGTGCTGCCACAACTGTCCATTCACTTGCATAGTGAAAGGACAGATTAAAACTGGCGCAGGCTCCACCTGGTGGCAGCTTCACAGAAACTGCAGGCAAGACCCAAGAATGACTGTGGCCTTTCTAGCTGTGCCCTCTGGTGGTGAGAAAAAAGCACAGGCAAAAGGAGGGAAAATTTAAAACATACCCTTTCCTATATTTGCAGGAAGCCAGCTGGGTTCAGCAACATTATCCCCATTAGGGATTACTCACCATTCCCACCGCAGGGCCTGTAGTAGACTGCAGGCCCAACCTTTACCCATCACAGCACACTTTGTCCCAAGGATCTTCAAGGACCGGGTACCCTATAGTATCAGTGTCCACTTCCTTTGACCTGTACAGCACCCTGCAGGAGTACCTTGGTTTTGGAATCCCAGGCTTTCCTGTACGCAGGGTTCAGTGCCAGGTGTGGTTGCATTACAGGCAAAACCTCGCATTATTCTTCTGTTTTCTTAGCGAGGTCCAGGTACCATTTTTCTTAGCTTTAATGGCTATTTGAAATGGATCCAGTACAAAGGCTGCCCCTGATTCTAAAAAGAACCTGTGTGGGAACCAGCATAGAAGCTCCAGAGCCTTAAAGTGACCATCCACCTTCAGGACACCGGCGAAAAACTGAAGTGCTCCCGGTGTGGGAGGTGTTACATAGGAGGGGAAACATCCTATTTGTGTTTATTCACCTATAGGTGGTGTATAACCCAGTATGTAATGTTTATATGGCCTGCACTGTGACCCGTGATGGACGGAAAAGAAAAAATTATTTGAGTAGTTCTCAAACTATGTGTGCTTAACCTCTTCAGCCCCAGAAGGATTTATCCCCTTCCTGACCAGAGCACTTTTTGCGATTCGGCACTACATCGCTTTAACTGACGTCTTGCGATGTTGTACCCAAACAAAACTGACGTCCATTTTTTCCCACAAAAAGAGCTTTCTTTTGGTGGTATTTGATCACCTCTGTGGTTTTTATTTTTTGCGCTATAAACAAAGAGCAACAATTTTGAAGAAAATTTTTTTTTTTATACTTTTTGCTATATAATACAGATAAAAAAGAAAAATGTATTCATCAGTTTAGGCCAAAATGTATTCTCCCTCATATTTTTGGTAAATAAAATCGCATAAAGTGTTTATTGATTGGTTTGTGCAAAAGTTATCACATCTACAAACTATTAGAATTGATTTATGGCGTTATTTTTATCGGGACTGCGATATTGCAGCGGACAGATCAGACATTTTTTTTGGGACCAATGACATTTATACGCCAATCAGAGCTAAAAATAGCCACTGATTACTGTATAAATGTCACTGGCAGGGAAGAGGTTAACACTAAGGGGGGTGATCAAGGGGGTTAAGTGTGTTCCCTCAGCGAGCGTGTTCTAACTGTGTGGTGGCTGGGCTGGCAGGGGCATGACAGATCTCACTAATCCCGATGACAGGGATCAGTAGATCACTGTCATGCCCACTGACAGAACAGGGAAACGGCGTGTTAACATTGGCAGTTCCCCGCTCTTCCTCTATATTAGATGATTGCGGGTCGCCAGCGGACAGAGTCCGCCTGACCCACGACACACTCATGCAGTGTGCGTCGGGCACAAGAGGGCATCCGCTCGCAAATTGCAGCTGCGCAATTCGCCGCTTATAGACGGTGGTTCGTGCAGCGGAGCCAACCTGCCGCAGTAAATATACATGACACGGTTGCCAAGCTGTTAAAGGAGTTAAAATGCAGGTTATTTATCAGATAAAAAGCCCTGTGTGCAGCAATATCCCCCCTCCCCATGCTTACCTGAGAGGTCCCTCTGTCCAGCAATGTGTACGAGTGTCTCAGCCGTCTCAGATTCTCCTTCCTGATTGGCTGAGACTCATTGAGCCATTGGCTCCCGCTGCTGTCAAATTCAGCTAGCCAATCAAATTACCAGTTGTGAAGATTTTAGTGTAATCTGCTGCATATGCATGTTACAATGGCAGCTCTAAAACAACGACATTATCAGATGAATGATCGTTTTTTTTTGCTTGCTAGTCTCATATCAAAAATGAAGAGGTTACTAAAGTTATGAAAATTATTGACAAAATAAAAAGTGATGCAATATGTTGTATTGGATTTTCGGACGAAAACTGTACTGATTGAATGAAAATCATATAACTGGTATTATACGAAAAAGATTTTAATTTTTGTCCCTTCGCACAAAAGCTGCGTACCAATGATCAGATTATCATACAGTGGCTTTGAAAGAGGTATTCTTTGTAAGATTTTCTGATTGGGTGTACTGAGCTTTATGTTATGTCCCAGAGCTGGAGGTGTGACTAAAGTTAAACCACTTCAATTCAAAAAATGTGTACATTTTCAGCCTTATACCAGTATCAGATGTATTACAACAACAGACACATATTTTGGAGCTCTGTAACCAGAATATGCAAATATATTTAAAGTGGTTGTAAAAGCTCCAGTTTTTTTTTTCTTTATCTTCATGCATTCTGTGGGAAAACCCCCCTACCTCCAATTATATTTACCTGAGCCCATCATGATCCAGCGATTTGCACAATAGCCTCGGCTCTCTGGGGATTCTCCCTCCGCACTGGCAGTAAACCAAAGAGAAGAGAGGGGGTGGGGCTGAGCCAAGGCTGTGTGTGTGAATGGACACAGGGCAGCGGCTTGGGAGATAGCCTCCTTGGCTGCCCCCATTGCAAACTGCTTGGTCTGGGGGCACTTGGCAGGAGGGAGGGGTAGGAGCGCCGGCAGGAGACCCGAGAAGAGGATAGGGGCTGCTCTGTGCAAAACCGCTGCACAGAACAGGTAAGTATAAACGTGTTATTAATATCACTTTAAGAGAAAAAAAATTAACAGCATTAGTTGAAATGTTGCCCATCTTCCTTCCTACAATAAAAAATACATGGAGGGCATCTCAAATGAAATCTCTACATTAGCAGGAGGTACATCAAATAAAATGGCAGCCAGAAGACAAGGGTAAAACACAAATTGAGACTTCAGACCCTACACAGTTGTTCCTCTGTTGCCAGGCATACTTCTACAAGTGTTTCTTTGGAGCATGGTAGTCCACCATGGCGCCTATAGAGATTCCCCCAAACCAAGGGACAGGGAATGTGCTGAACATAAGAGCAATGCCTGCAATAGTTTAAAATTTACAGTAGAATTATTCTTGAAGTAGCATTGTTACCCACAGCTTTCCTGTAAATCTGTGAAGGAGTCCTTTAAGCAGCAGTTAGTAATCTACACTAGGACTACAAAGAAAAGTCATCAGGGAATCTGTACACCATGTTGGATAGTTTTATTTGAAAACAGTGTTTGGACTGCTCACATTGGTCAATAGATGACAGCATAATGTATTTCCAGAAAGATTATCCTAATAAAAAACCAATACATTCATCACATTTACTCAGCTGGCTCAGCCATTATGAACGAAAAATGATTGCATTGCTCGTAACAGATGGGTACAACTTGTTTTTCCCCCAAATAACCAGGGAGACTAAATATACATGAATTGCTCAAAATAAAAAAATAAAAAATTGCGGCTTCTTACCAGTATTTACAATGATGCTGTTACCCACATGGCCATTACATTTCAGAATAAAACGTTTTATTGCCAAGTGCAGATTTTTCTTTTTTTTTGTAAATAAAACATGTCTCTTTATTTTGGTAGGAAAATTAGGCAGGCTATTTTCAAGATGTACAGGACCAAATATATAAAAAATCAAGTTAGGAAAACATTGCAATAACTTAATAGTTCATTGTGGTTTTATAAGTATCAGGGAATGGAACAGAAATATGGCCAGATCCAGTGACCAAAGGAAGGATTCCGGCATTTGGGACAACATTCCAGGACAGGGTCAGTGTTATATTCCGATTCCCCCTAGAAGAAAAAAAGAGATTACTACCATGAGAAACCACAGTTGCAACTGCTATCAAAAACAGCCTTATTTACCAGTATAAGTGTACAGGATGTTCAATTTGGAAACAAGTTCCTGCTCACATCAATGAAAAGTGAAGGACGTGAGTGGCACTGACAAATGGTTCCAGCATTGCTTATTTCTGAGGGAACATCAGGGACTTATAACCACTTAACCACTTCCAGACATTAGGACGTCCTTAGGTTGATGTGGTTATACTGAGATGATGCCTGCAGCTATAGACATCATCCTAGTGTTAAGATGTGCAGGCAGCAGTTCCCTGTCAAGCAAAAGTGATTTGAGTGGCTGAACAGCCACTCAATCACTTCTGTGGGCAGTGGGAGGGGGACCCCCCCCTGCTTCGCCACTTTTGTGATCAGACAGGAAAGCCTGGGAGCGTTGTGACCGAAGGGTGCACTACACAGAGAGAGGAAGTGACTTTGTTCCTCCCTCTAGCAAAAAGGTCTCCCCCTCAACTGTTCCTCCTGCTTTGTGACCCTGGAAACGAGTATTTAGTCCCTTCCGGTTTCGGCTCTTTGTTTACCTTGCTGTTAGCAGCCATGTAGCAACAGATCTGTGTCTGATTGGCTGCATTAGAGGCCAGAGGAGAGATTTGGGGTTTAAGAGGACTTGTCAGTCCATGCTGTCACAACAGATGTTGTTCATCCCTTGTGAAAGCAATAAAGTTAATACAAAAAAAATATAACAATTAACCACTTGCTGACCGGGCCATAGCCGAAAGATGGCTACAGCGCGGTCAGCTTATTCTGGGAGGGCGTCCATGGACGTCCTCCCGAATGCGCGCTTCCGCACGTCTCCTGGGGCACGCGCAGGGAAGGGTCGTGCTCGTCGGGTTCACAGGACCCGGCGCATCACGGATCGTGGTAAAGGGCAAATGATAGTGATAGTAAGCACTCCGTCCAATGGTTAGTTTAGCAGCAGTGGCCGAGTGTATGGGTATGATGTTCCTCTTACAAAAGCTTTAAATCGGCCGATTACCTGCTTGTTTACATCATGTGATCAGCCGTCATTGGCAGACAGCTGATCATGTGGTAAAGGGCCAATATGTTCTGTGATCAGCCGAGTCCCTAGGCCAGGTGGAGATGGAAGCCCTGTCAGCAGTAACTGCGCTGCTGGGGAACTTTGTTCTAAAGTACGTACTGCACAATGTGCTAGTATGAGATGCATACTAGCGCATTATGTCATTGTCTTGCAGGGTTTAAAAAAACGGTGTGGTTTAGTACCGCTTAAAATTTTTGGAAATGCAAAGTATTTGTGAAAAGATAAGGGTACATCGATGTAAGCAGTGCGCGCAGGACAGCAAACAATACCTATAATTTAAAGTCCCCCCAAACAAAGGCTAGGTACAATAACATATGAGTGAATGGAAGCCTCTATTTGTTATTAGCAGTGTTTGCAAACTCAAGGAACATCTCTTATATGGACCCTTTTGGTCTGTTACACATACACTTGAAAGTGTTTTGTTAAATCAGTTTAAGGAAGGTTAAAATAAAAAAAACACACATCTGTTGGTCTGAGTTGGTTAGAAATCTTGTGAGCCAATATTTTCCTACACGCTCTGCCTGTACTATTACATGGTTTTTTCAAGACTAGAGAACCATGCCTGACTAGGTTATGGGGAAACAGAAAAAGGGCAGGGTTCCACAGTCCTATAATGTTTATATTGTCCTGGTACAGAAGGGAGAGTGAGTATATTGTTTTCCTAGGAACAGAAATGTGTTCCTGGCAGTATCATCACTTTCAGATAAGCTTTGAGCAATTGGTGATAAACTATATGGTTTCCTAATCTGATAAGATATAGACACTGAAATATTCAATAACAGTTAAAGCAACATTAACCCTAAAGACAAAATGTAACATATTGCAGTTACCAATCTGTAAATGTGTGGCTACATTTGCTTCCTTTTTTTTCACTTTCTTCTTTTTAGGCTTGTGTCCCTTTATTTTCACCTGCCGATCTGGCCGGGTAACACACTGTGGGGCTTACTTAGTAAAAGACAATTAGACTGTAGTACAGTTGTCCAGGGCTTAGAAAAGGAGATGAAGCTTCACTTTGCAAAGAATACCCAATCACATGCAAGGAAAATGAAAAGCTTCTCATTTACTAAGTTTTGAGGCAACTGCACTTGCAAAGTGCACAGCCTATTTGCCTTTTGTAAATCAACCCCTTCCTGTGTTATAGTGTCTCCACTCCACTTGAGGAGCAACTGAGAGTAAAAATGTCCAAATTGGGCCCAAAGTGTCAATATTTTGTGTGGCCATCATTATTTTCCAGCATTGCCTCAACCCTCTTGGGCACGGAGTTCACCAAAGCTTTACAAGTTGCCACTGGAATCCTCTTCCATTCCTTCATGACGACATCACAGAGCTGGTGGATGTTAGAGACCTTGCGCTCCTCCACCTTCCGTTTGAGGATGCCCCACAGATGCTCAAATAGGGTTTAGGTCTGGAGACATGCTTGGCCAGTCCATCACCTTTACCCTCAGCTTCTTTAGCAAGGCAGTGGTCGTCTTGGAGGTGTGTTTGGGGTCCTTATGTTGGAATACTGCCCTGCGGCCCAGTCTCCCAAGGGAGGGGATCATGCTCTGCTTCAGTATGTCACAAGACATGTTGGCATTAATGGTTCCCTCAATGATCTGTAGCTCCCCAGTGCTCGCAGCACTCATGCAGCCCCAGACCATGACACTCCCACCACCATGCTTGACTTTAGGCAAGGCACACTTGTCTTTGTACTCCTCACCTGGTTGCCACCACACACGCTGGACACCATCTGAACCAAATAAGTTTATCTTGGCCTCATCAGACCACAGGACATGGTTCAAATAATAAATGTCCTTAGTCTGCTTGTCTTCAGTAAACTGTTTGTAGGCTTTCTTGCGCATCATCTTTAGAAGAGGCTTCCTTCTGGGATGACGGCCATGCAGACCGATTTGATGCAGTGTGCGGCATATGGTCTAAACACTGACAGGCTGACCCCCCCACCCCTTCAACCTCTGCAGCAATGCTGGCAGCACTCATACGTCTATTTCACAAAGACAACCTCTGGATATGATGCTGAGCACGTGCACTCAAATACTTTGGTCAACCATGACGAGGCCTGTTCTGAGTGGAACCTGTCCTGTTAAACTGCTGTATGGTCTTGGCCACCGTGCTGCAGCTCAGTTTCAGGGTTTTGGCAACCTTCTTATAGCTTAGACCATCTTTATGTAGAGCAACAATTCTTTTTTTCAGATCCTCAGAGAGTTCTTTGTCATGAGGTGCCATGATGAACTTCCAGTGACCAGTATGAGAGAGTGAGAGCGATAACACCATATTTAACACACCTGCTCCCCATTCACAGCCGAGACCTTGTAACACTAAGGAGTCACATGACACCGGGGAGGGAAAATGCCTAATTGAGCCCAATTTGGACATTTTCAGTTACAGTGTACTCACTTTTGTTGCCAGCGGTTTAGACCTTAATGGCTGTGCTGAGTTATTTTGAGTGGACAGCAAATATACACTGTTATATAAGCTGTACTACTTTACATTGTAGAAAAGTGTCATTTCTTCAGTGCTGTCACATATAAATATTTACAAAAATGTGAGGGGTGTACTCACTTTCGAGATACTGTACATCATTCAACGCCCTATATAAGTGGCATGAATATTGCACATATTTCCCTGTCAGTGTGGTTTGTGTTCATTCATTTATAAATTTAATTAAGCTATAGAAGTAAAAAAATTTACTTTACTGTTATTTAAGACTCATATGTCATACTTTAACATGCCCTCTATTACTAATACTTTGATGGGAGGAGCCTACAGGTCATTTAGTATCTATATTCCTGATCAATCGTTTCAGATTTCGACAAGTAACACCAAGCTTGTTCAGGAATGTGTAGTACAAGTAATATAAAATGATATAATTAAACAGCGCCACTTTGAAGTACTTCTGACATCCTGATCCTGTACAGAACCCTTCCTTCTGTCACCACAAATCAATCACTAAACTTTCTGGCGCCAAAGAGTAAACAGAAATCAGCTTATTCTGTCAGGTTTCACCTTATAAATTTTATCTCTTGCATTCGCTTCTTGAGGAGAGCACATCTTAATAAAAACAATATATTTTTTCCAGATGCTTACTTCAGACCGTTTCCATCATCGAAGAAAAAATACTTTGATTTCATCTCCTTTAAAGACAACTTTGGGTTATCACCCCGGAGGATGATCTTGTCCCATAGCACAACCTGGTTTAAAGCCTAAAATGAAATCAGCAAGACATTCAGCATTAATATTTCGCAGATTTTGTGACAGAGCATACAAAGAATCATGCACATTGAAGTAAAAACTGTGTAAAAGTACGGTCAATACCTTAACGTAGGTCACCTTTTACAAAAAAAATAAAATAATAATAAATGCGCATCTTTTTGTGGGGAAAAAAAAGTGCTTTTTTTTTTTACTAGGAGATTGGAAATCTTTGCCGCAATCAGCAGATCACAGTTGCCATGCAGGACTCCTGCAGACTTGTCAGTGTATCGGTCTGCTAATACCTCGTATGGGCAGGCAGATACACACTGACAGGAAGAAAGCTCAACAGTGCCATGGTAGTTCATTGAGAACTACAAGCCGACACCTGCAAAGGCTGACAGTACGTGTAGCTTCCCATTCACAGAACTCTGAATGAATGGTACGGGGAACTTCTACCCATACTGCTGTCACAGAGGGTTCAGATCGCAGAGCCGCTGCCCGCTACAGGAGCGGGAACATGTTACATGTTCCACCCTAAAAACAGGTGGAACATGTAACATGTTTCCAAAGGTGAACTTATTCTTTAATATAAGATTTAAATTCAAAGACTCAATACCAAAGCTGCAATATCCAGTATGTACACATTACAAAATGAAGTCCAAAATGCTGCTTAAAATAGTTAAACACCTTTTGTCCACAATTTTATTGGGATTAAAGATTAAATTCTAAACCAAAATCTGACTCTCTAAAAACAGAACACCAGAAAAACCCATTTTATTTAGCATTGATAGAGCAGGGACCTTTGTAGGGTCCTTATTGATGTTTCTGGTTCCCCTGTGTGCAGTGACCTGCCCTATAAACGTAGGGACATGGAGTTTCACTGACTGTTGAGCCAAAATCTTTGCTTGTGGCTCGCAGCAGAGGTCCGGTGTGTCCCCATTAACCATTTCAGGTCTGATTTCAGCACAAATTTTTGGCTGAATTCGGACCTGAAACGGATCAAAAGAGACACAGGGCTCCTGTGCAAATTCACACCGGAGCCGCAGCAGAGATATGTGAACCGGCTCCATAGAGAGACGGTGAAAAAAAAATCTCCTGCTATTGCGAATTTGATGCGGTGAACTGAGCCTCAGAGCCAATAAGTGCTGCTGAAGAGTCTTAGTAAGGGAATATAGGGGAAAAAAATGAAAAGAGCAATTTCATGTACACCTTTCTTTAGATATTATGGATATAGATTTCAGCATCAGGAGGCAGTACACTTCATAAATAAGCTTTATGTTTAAAATAGAAACCAACAGAAACATTTGTTCAGATTTAGACCCCGTTCACACTTGAGCGTTTTTCAGCTCGAAGCTCAGAAACGCTCAACCAGCAAAAACCCATTTCAAAGGCCCCGTTCACATTTGAGCATTTTGTTGCCTGTAGCAAAACGCCTGCCATTCAAAAAATTACATGAGCTACTTTTCAGGCAGATTTGAGCTATTTTGTCCCCATAGACTTCAATGGAAAGCGCCTGAACAGTGAGAAATAAGCGTTGTTTTCAGCTTGAACAGCAGCTCCGCTCCCCCTTTTTCTAGAATCACTCCTCACCTTACACAGGTTTTTATTGGCCACAGAAAAAAACACCTGAAAAAATTCCTATAATATTTGCAAAAGTAGCATGTTCCCCATACCTGAAAGCCCCACTCTGTTAGGTAGAGCTTAGATAGTGCAGGAAGGCAGCGAAGGATCGTGGCTTGGTAAGTACATATGCCAGGGGGATGGGCAATATGCAGCGACCCTCATTTTGCTATAAATGGGCAAAGTGACATTGGGGGAGATTAATAAAACTGGAGCACACAGAATCTCTTGCAGCTGTGCATAACAAATCAGTTTCTATGTTTGATTTTAAAGCTTCATTGAACAAGCTGAAATTAGAAGTCGATTGGTTACTATGCACAGATGTACCAGTTTCCATGTGCACCACGGATTGTCTCTTTAGGCAACAATCATAAGACTAGAATCAGAAAAAAGACCATTATACTTACATTGCTTTTAGTGGCATATTCTGCAGACAGATATATAAACAGCTGCTTGACATTCCAGTCAAATATTGGCTGCAAATGTAAGGTAATTAAGAAAAACAACAAAATGTTAGGATTACCCCTTTATAAAAAGCAATGGCTCTTCAACATAGCCGTGATCTACCATTTCTCTTAGGCCCCTTTCACACCAAGGCCGCCTGAGCGGAGCGGTAAAACACTGCTAATTTGCAGTGCTTTACCTCTGTTATAGCGGCGCTTTGGTGCCACTATTTGGGCGGCAGCGGGGCGCCGGAGCTTCCAGAGCGGTGTACAGCCGCTTCGGAAGCGCTGCCCATTCATTTCAATGGGAAGGTGGGGTGGAGGAGCGGTGTATACCATCCCGCAAGTGCACCGCCCCAGTGTGAAAGTACTCTGGCTTTCACACTGGGGTGCATTAGGAGCTCGTTCAGAGGTGCTTTACGCCTTTAAAGTGCCTCCGGTGTGAAAGGGGTCTTATAATTAAACTGAGGGGAGAGTGATCGTACCAGTAAAAATTTACTGTTAAAAAAGTACAACAAAGAACAAAAAAAAAAAAAAAATTGCCGACCAGATATAGACCCTCCCATTCACAGTATGCTTCAATTTTTATAGAAAAGCAGTATGTAGGATTAGATCATAAACACGGAGGGGTGAAACCTGTGTCCTTAAAGTACAAGTAAAAGTGGTTGTAAAGGCAGAAGGTTTTTTGATTTTTTTTTTTTTAACTTGCAGTTCATTCTATTCAAGGCAGGACTTGACTCAAGAGCTCTGCTGTCTATTCCTCTGTTTCCTGGCTAGAAAAAAATTCTAAAATGGCAATGGTCCAGAGAAATCCCGCTGCTTTTTTCTAGACCAGGGTTTCTCGACCAGGGTTCCATGGAAGCAATATGACCAACCTTACCCCAGCTCAACTGCTGAATTCAAGATTCAAAAGCTGGTGACCGGTGCTTAGGCCGGGGCATTCATCTCCCAAAGCACACAATGTATAAAACCGGCCTTCCGGTGCACTCTTAACCACTTCACCTCCGGAAGAATTTCCAAGTTTAGGACCAGAGCACTTTTTGCGATTCGGCGCTGCGTCGCTTTAACTGACAATTGCGCAGTCGTGTGATGTTGTACCCAAACAAAATTTGCGTCCTTTTTTTCCCACAAATAGAACTTTCTTTTGGTGGTGTTTGATCACCTCTGTGTCATTTCTGATCACCGCTATAAACAAAAGAAGAGCGACCATTTTGCAAAAAAACCCAAATTTCTTACCTTTTGCTAAAATTCAAATACAAAAAAAAAAATATATAAAAAGACATTTTTTTTCACCGGTTTTGGCCGATTTATATTCTTCCTCATATTTGTGATAAAAAAAAAAAAAAAAAAAAAAATCGCAATCGCCGTTTGATTGGTTTGCGCAAAAATGACCGCGTTTACAGATGGTGAGAATTAATTCCTGGGGTTTTTATTTTCATTTTTTACTAGTAATGGCGGTGAACTGCGATTTTTAGCGGTATTGTGGCGGACATGTCGGACATTTTTAACACTTTTTTGGGACCAATGACATTTATTCAGCTATTCAGCGATCAGAAATTTAAATGTCCACTGATTACTGTATAAATGTCATTGGCAGTGAAGGGGTTAACCTGCAGAGGGGAGATCTAGGGGTTAACTGTGTTCCCTGAGTGTGTTCTTACTGTGGGGGGGGTTGGGCTACCATGGGCATGAGAGAGCTAACTGATCCCAGTGACAGGGATCAGTAGATCTCCCATGCCCGCACTGTCAGAATGGGGAACCGCCGTGTTTACATCGGCGGTTCCCTGTTCTTTGCCTGTGGCCGCTCATAGCGGCTTGCCAGCGGACATCGGGCCCGCCCGAGCCGCGGGCACACTCCTCAGGAGTGCGGCGGGCGGGCGCGCGCGCCCCTAGCGCCCGTTCGCAGATTGCCGTCTTATTACGGCGATTCGCGGCCAGCGTCCACACTGCCGCCGTAAATATGCGGTAGGCAGTGTGGAACTGGTTAATAAAGAAATCCTTTTATTGGCTACATGTAAAATTATACAGCATTAGAAATCAACGCATTTCGTCTTATTCCAAGTATAAACCGAAATGAGCTGCATTTCTGATGCAGTGTCCTTTTATATGTATGCCATAAAATGATTTCTTTTATTGGCTACATGGTTCCTAGGATTGCTCTAGAGCAGGGGTGTTGAATTAAGATTCACTGGAGGTCCAAGTCAGTAAAATTCTCTTTCAGCAGAGGTCCGAAAATCATGTTGGTACCCGTGGCTCATTTTTGTGGTGCCAAACCACATGTTGCTGCTGCACGATGTGGCTTGGTGCCGCGCTAGTTTGGAATAAAAAGGTCAAGGACTTCATTCTCTGTTACTTGCGGGTAGTGCAGCCCATTAAAATGGGCTGACTTACCCACAACATGTGCATCTAATGCAAATGCACAGACACAGATCTGAACCCATTCTTACATCAGCATCCTCCACCACTACACATTACAATCCCCTCACATTACTGTCCTCAGTCCCCCACATTTCCTCCCCCTCCCCTACATTACAGTCCTAAGCCCCCCCCCCCCCCACATCATAGTCCTCATTCCATTCTGTCACCCCCCCACTTCTATTTCCCCCACTCCTGTGATCACACTTTCCGACTCCTTATACACACTCCTGTCACTATACCCTCCCGACTACTGTAAATTTCAACCTCCTCGGACTCCTGACATTTCTTTATACGATTCCTGTAGTTTCACTTCCCCGACTCCTCACACACACACACACAGCGCCGACTCCTGATACTACACCCCCCCCCCCCCCGAATCCTGACATTACATCCCCTCCCCCTCCTTTACACCCCCTGACTCCTG
>BLSH010413474.1:743092-758457 GCA_018402905.1 Glandirana rugosa | reverse complement strand
ATCGGCCGCCGTTAGCTTCGGCGGCGTGGGTTCTAAGTAATTTTCTAGCAAAAAAAAAAATGATTTTAACTTCTGACAGCGGCAAAGTGGTTTGTTCCCGCAAAACGCCGTCATACGACGGCGGCTGCGGGAACGTGCTTAGTGAGCACGTGCGTGCCGTCGGAGGCGCGCCCGTGCGCTCACTGTGTTCGGGGAGGGCCAGGGAGCGGGTGCGGCGGCTTCGATTGCCGCCGGCTACCCGCGATGGCCCCCCCCGGAGCGAAGGAGCGGAGGTCCGTGTATGTAAACACAGACCTCCGCTCTGTGTGAGGGGGAAGGGCTGTGATCACAGCCTTCCTGTACGTGAAGGCTGTGACCACTTCCCTTCACCAGATACTGCAGTCCCCCTACAGTTAGAACACGCCCAGGGAACATAGTTAACCCTTAGAGCGCCCCCTGCAGGTTAACCCCTTCACTGCCAATGGCATTTACACAGTAATGCATTTTTATAGCACTGATCGCTGTATAAATGCCAATGGTCCCAAAAAAGTGTCAAAATGGTCCGACATGTCCGCTGAAATATCGAAGTACCGCAAAAAAAAAAAAAAAAAAAAAATATCGCAGATTGCCGCCATTACTAGTAAAAAAAAAAAAAATAATAATAAAAACCCCAAAAATGAATTCTCATCATCCGTAAACGCGACCACTTTTGCGCAAACCAATCAATAAACGCCGATTGCGATTTTTTTATCGCAAATATGAGGAAGAATATAAATCGGCCAAAAACGGTGAAAAAAAGTTTTTTTACATTTTTTTTTTGGATTTGTATTTTAGCAAAAAGTAAGAAATTTGGGTTTTTTTGCAAAATTTTCGCTCTTCTTTTGTTTATAGCGGCGATCAGAAATGACGCAGCGGTGATCAAATACCACCAAAAGAAAGCTCTATTTGTGGGAAAAAAAGGACGCAAATTTTGTTTGGGTACAACGTCGCACGACCGCGCAATTGTCAGTTAAAGCGACGCAGCACCGAATCGCAAAAAGTGCTCCGGTCCTAAAGCTGGAAATCTTTCCGGGGCTGAAGTGGTTAAAGAGAAACTAAACCCTGATGGGATTTACTTCCTCTATTACTCTGCAATGTAAAAGCATAATGGGCTAGTATGCATCACATATTAGCCCATTATGTGGCATTAACCTGCATTGGAAGCCCGCGATGTCCCGGCTCCAGGCCGCGTCCATTTTCTGCCTCTTCCTTCTGGGGCCGTTATCTCCGGCTCTGACTGGCCGGAGTCGCGGGAGCCACCAATCTCCGCACGATCACAATGAAGAAACCACACAGAGGCCATTACTTCACTGCGCATGTGCCCGATGACGGGGACGCATCACAGTACACTGTATATCTCCTAAACCGTGCAGGTTTAGGATACAGGAATCTACAGGTAAGCCTTATTAAAGGCTTACCTGCTGGTTAAAGTGGTTGTCAATGGTTAACAACCACTTTAAGTGGTTAACCACCTCAATACATGTATGTATGTATGTATGTATGTATGTATGCATGCATGTATGTATGCATGTATGTATGTATGTATGTATGTATGCATGCATGTATGTATGCATGTATGTATGTATACAGTATCTCACAAAAGTGAGCATACCCTTCACATTTTGTAAAGTAAAGTAGTGAATGTACAGCTTGTATAACAGTGTAAATTTGTTGTCCCATCAAAATAACTCAACACAGCCATTAATATCTAGTGTCATTCCGTAACATCATCTTTTACATTATAGAAAAAAATTGGCTAACTGTACTGTTTTTCTTTTTACTTCATCAAGGTTTATTTTTTCCCAAAAAAATACGTTTGAAAGACTGCTGTTCAAATTCAGTGCGACATAAAATATTGCAACGATTGCCATTTTATTCTCTAGGGTCTCTGCTAAAAAAAAAAAAAAAAAAAAAAAAATGTTTGGGGGGGGTTCTTAGTAATTTACAGAAAATACTGATTTTAACTTGTAAGCGACAAGTGTCAGAAAACGGTTTGGTCGTTAAGTGGTTAAACTGCTCATTTACACACTGAAGTTCTTCCCTTTGATCTAAAAGAACCGAGAGATACATTGTGTATTTTCTCTTCTCTATCTCACAGTGCTGAGGAGGAATTTAATAAACATTACCGGCTTTTTTTTTTTTCTTTTTGACAGCTCTGCACTTGTCAAATAGAATCGAGTCAGGTTAAGTGTGTGATCTTTTAACGATTAGTCGCGCAGCTGTAAGAGAGAAAATAAATATATATATATATATATATATATATATATATATATATATATATATATATATATATCCTCGTATTGAGGTGGTTATACTGGCATCAAAGTTGCAGCGAAAACCATGATCCCAGTACCATTTTTTTTTTTACAGCAGGCAATGGAGGCTATAGAGCATCTCAATCACTTTTAGAGCTGTTTGATCCCTTGTGATAGCAACAAAGTTGATCTAAAAAAAAAAAAAGTACAGTGTAGAAAGGAATACATTTAACCACTTGCCGACCGGGCCATAGCTAAAAGACAGCTACATCGCGGTCGGCTTATTCTGGGAGGGCGTCCATGGACGCGCACCTCGGAATGTCCGTGACCGTCAGGTCTCCCAGACACGGCGTGCCACGGATTGGGGTAAAGGGCCAATGACAGCAGCCCTTTACCACGTGATCACTCCACTTGTAAACAAACCGGAGCATGTCCGGTTAGGCTCCTCCCCTCGCCTCGCACAGTGTGTGAGCAGGAGGGAGCGAGTGCATCCCTGGGTCACCCATACCTGGCTCATCTACCCATCCCTGGCTCACCCAGTCCCTGGCTCATCCATCCAGATTCATGCTCATCCCTGGCTCATCCATCCACATCCATGTTCCATCCCTGGCTCACGCATCCACATCCATGCTCCATCCCTGGCTCATCCATCCACATCCATGCTCCATCCCTGGCTCATCCATCCACATCCATGCTCCATCCCTGGCTCATCAGTCCACATTCACGTTCCATCCCTGGCTCATCAGTCCACATTCATGTTCCATCCCTGGCTCATCCGTCCACATTCATGTTCCATCCCTGGCTCATCCATCCACATCCATGTTCCATTCCTGGCTCATCCATCCACATCCATGCCACTACAGTGCCCATCAGTGCCTCACAAAAGTGTGATAGGTAGTCAAATTAGATTTGAAATGTGTGTCCCTAGAATACTTGATGGTGCTCCCTGCACGTTGGGCCTCTGTATGTGGCCAGGCTGTGGGAAAAGTCTCACACATGTGGTATCGCCATACTCAGGAAAAGTAGTAAAATATATTTTGGGGCGTAATCTTTGCTACGTACATGTTTTGTGTTAGATGAATTGTATAAATGGACAACCTTGTGTAAGAAAAGATACGTTTTCATTTTCTTTCCACGTTTTCCAAAAGTGTGTGGAAAAATATGACATGTTCATAAAACTCATTACCGTATATACTCGTGTATAAGTTGGGTTTTTCAGCAGATTTTTTGTGCTGAAAAAGACCCCCCTCGACTTATACTCGAGTCAGTGTCTGTGGTGATCAGTAGTTTCACATTAAATAGAGCTGTGTTGTTTCTAAGAGCCGTTCTGTGCTTTGTAAGTGTGACTAAACACATTGGAATGCAGAGAATGCTGAGAGAGGTGTCAGATTCTCAGCTTGATGTCGGGGAGGTGGCGGGACAAGCTGATGGGACAAGCTGATGTTAGCTGTTCAGTCCAGCCTACCTCCTGATCTCCATGAAGAGTTGCAGCTCTCTCTCTGCATTCTCAGCATTCTCTGCATTCCAATGTGTTTAGTCACACTTACAAAGCACAGAACGGCTCTTAGAAGCAACACAGCTCTATTTAATGTGAATCTAAACTACCTTACTCATCCCTTATGTGTTCTGGCTACAGTCTCTGTGTCCCGGGATTAAAATCCCTGTGTCCCGGCATTAAAATCCCTGTGTCCCGGCATTAAAATCCCTGTGTCCCGGCATTAAAATCCCTGTGTCCCGGCATTAAAATCCCTGTGTCCCGGCATTAAAATCCCTGTGTCCCGGCTCCCTGTCCCTGTGTCCCGGCATTAAAATCCCTGTGTCCTGGCTCCCTGTCCCTGTGTCCTGGCTCCCTGTCCCTGTGTCCTGGCTCCCTGTCCCTGTGTCCTGGCTCCCTGTCCCTGTGTCCTGGCTCCCTGTCCCTGTGTTCTGGCTCCCTGTCCCTGTGTTCTGGCTCCCTGTCCCTGTGTTCTGGTTGCTGCATTTCACACCCTAGGCTTATACGCGGGTCAATAAGTTTTCCCATATTTTTTGGGCAAAAGTAGGGGGGGGGGGTTCGGCTTATACACGGGTCGACTTATACGCGAGTATATATGGTATGTCTCCTAGAATATATGTTGAGGTGTTTACTTTTCAAAATGGGGTCATTTTTTGGGTGTTGCCATTGTCCTGGTGCTCCAGGACCTTCAAAAGTGCAAGAGGAAGTCAAGAAATTTTATGTGTAATGTATGCTCCTAGAATGCCTGACGACGCTGCCTGCATGTTGGACCTCTGTATGTGGCCCGGCTGTGTAAAAGTCTCACACATGCGGTATCGCCATACTTAGGTGAAGTAGCAGAATGTGTTTTGGGGTGCAATTTGTGGTATGCATATGCTGTGTGTGAGTAATCACCTGTTATGACAATTTTATGAAAAAAAAATTTTTTGCAAAGAATTGTGGGAAAAAAATACAACTTCAAAAAAATTGCCATGCCTCTTACCAAGTACCTTGGAATGTCTACTTTCTAAAAAGGGGTCATTTGGGGGGTATTTGTACTGACCTGGCATGTTAGGGTCTCAATAAATGAGATAGGCCGTTAGTACATCAGGTGTGATCAATTTTCAATGAATGCCACCATAGCTAGAATCTATAACTTTCACAAAGACCAAATAATATACACTAATTTGGGTTATATTTTACCAAAGATATATAACAATATAAATTTTGTCCAAAATTTATGAAGAAAAATGACTAATTTGCAAAATGTCATAAACTAAGAAAAATGCATTTTTTTTAAAACAAAATTTTCAATCTTTTTTCATTTATAGCGCAAAAAAAAAAAATAAAAAACCCAGTGGTGATTAAATACCACCAAAAGAAAGCTCCATTTGTGTGAAAAAAAGACAAAAATTTCATATGGGTACAGTGTTGCACGACTGAGTAATTGTCATTCAAAATGTGATAGCACTGAAAGCTGAAAATTTGTCAGGTTAGGAAGGGGGTTTAAGTGCCCAGTGGTCAAGTGGTTAAATAAAATGTAAAAGAAAAAATCCACCCCCGTGCTCAAGCACAAATGTGAATGCATACGTAGTTTCCACACGCATAGGTGAACAGCCATCGCACCACATATGTAAGAGCAATATTTCTAGCACCAGATCTATTCTGCAACTCTAAGGTGGTAAGCTCTAAAGCAGGGCTCAACAAAACCCACAGCAACCAAAAACTGTGTCCTGGCGCTTGGGTCCCTACCAGCAACTCCCACCGCCCGAGCAGATAGCTCCAGTTCTGATGCCCTCACACCTCCCGCCGCCAGAGGGCACCGATCACACGGCCCGAAAACCTCTATTGCTATCCGGTCACATGAGACTAGCATTTCTCTGTGTGCGAGTGTGCTCCTGGCAACCGAGATTATCTGAGAGCAAATGCACAAGAGGCACATCAGAATATTGGGGTATTGTGGTATGGGAGATTACATCAGGGGGAGAAGAGGCATCATGTTGAGGCACATACCCTGTGATTTAAGTATGGGGTACGGGGTGCAGAATTTTATCCTGTGGTGTCATGAGGGTGTGTGTGTGTGTGTGTGTGCTATCCTTTGATGTCAGGTGTGGAGGGGTATCCATAGGTGACATGGAGGTGAGGTATCCTGTGGTGTAATGTGATGTCCGGGGGGGGGGCTGTACAAAGGGGAGCCATGTGGTGTCACTAAAGTGCAGAGGGCTATACTGTGGTATCACATACGTGGGGGGGTTTCCTGTCGTGTCCGTAGGACATTAAATGTGGAGGGGTGTCCTGTGGTGTCAATTGAGTGAGGAGAGTTACCTTGTGGTGGTAAGGGGGTACAGATGAGTGCCCTGTGCTGTCACGGGGCTGCAGAGAGGTATCCTAGCAGGGAGGTGAGCAGAGTCCAGCCCACAAAGCATGCGCCCCCCCCCCCCACACACACACACACACACACACACACACCAAAAACCCCAGCCCCAAAGGGATATGTATCCCCAAAACCACCCAGTGAGAAAGCCGTTCCACCCATCAGCATGCCCGGTTCCAGTCCCTTCCATGTACAAGTCCAAGAACAGCCACTTTTGTCACCGAAAACAAAACCTTGCTAGTAAAAAAGAAAAAAAAAAAACTGGCTCCTAGATTTAAAGCAAAATTGTCAAGTCCTGCTTTAAAGGCTTTTAACTTGTCTCCTATGGATAATTTCAAGTAGAACTATGGACAAAACTTTTTTTTTTCCCATTTTGGATACAGCATCTCTGCCCCATTGCAGAGATTTCCCTTCACTTCCTGTCCCATGGCCAAACAGAAAGTGAGAGGATATTTCTGCAAATTAAAGGAATTTTTTGGGGATCCCCAACTCACCAGAAAAAGTGTCCCCATTGGAAGATTTCCCATTTATTCCTTTTCTGGGGACAACCCAAAATTTGGTGCTTTCTTTTTATAATGGTAAACATGACAAATAGAGCGGGTGAATCTCCTTAACGGGGACGCAGAAAGCAATAAAACCTGACAGGGGCTCTAATTCCTCTCCACTCTATACAAAACAAAAAAAAAAGAAAAAGGTTTGCCTTTAGTTATACTTTAATGTGCTGTAATTTTTTGCCATTCAACAGGTGAGCGAAATTTTAAAGTGCGACATGTTAGGTATTCATTTACTCAGCGTATCTTTAATATTTTAATGAAAAATTGGGTATTCTATGTTCACTAAAATTCATTAAAGGTGTAATCCTGGACTCCGAATCTATTCTTTAGGCCCCACGTTCAATCACTGTCCAAATCTTCCCGCCTCAACCTCTGCAACATATACAAAATACGCCCCTTCCTAACCAATGACACCACAAAACTCCTAGTTCACTCACTGGTTATCTCTCGCCTCGACTACTACAACTCCCCCCTCATTGGCTTACCTTTAAATAGGCTATCTCCTCTTCAGTCCATCATGAATGCTACTGCCAGGCTCATCCACCTTACCAACCGCTCAGCGTCTGCTAGCCTTCTCTTTCAATCCCTCCATTGGCTTCCAATCACCCAACGCATTCAATTCAAAATACTAACAACTTACAAAGCCATCCACAACTCAGCCCCGGCTACATCTCTAGCCTAGTCTCAAAATACCAATCTACTCGTTCTCTTTGTTCCTTCCAATACCTCCTGCTCCCTCATCACCTCCTCACCTCCAGGACTTTCCAGAGCCTTTCCCATTCTATGGAACTCTCTACCCCAATCTGTCCGATTATCTTCTACTCTCTTTGCTTTTAGACCATCCCTGAAAACCCTCCTCTTCAGAGAAACCTATCCTGCCCACACCTAACAACTGTACTTTTATTTTCTCCATCAGGTCATACCTCACAGTTATCTTTTGTATCACTTGACCCTCCCTCTTAGATTGTAAGCTCTAATGAGCAGGGCCCTCTGATTCCTCCTGTATTGAATGGTATTGTATTAGTACTGTTTGCCCTCATGTTGTAAAGTTCTGTGCAAATTGTTGGCACTATATAAATCATATATAATAATAATAATTAAAGTGTATTGTTTGTTTGAAAAATCGCTATGCAAATATTGTGTGACACAAAAAAACACCATCCATTTTACTCTCTAGGGCCTCTGCTTAACTGTCAGAATTGGCCTGTGGGGAGGGGGGTTTAATCTAAAGACAGATGAAAAAAAAAAAAAACTGAGGTGCAGGTGGACTTTTTGCTGCCGAAGAGACACTCTTTTTGTGCAGTAAAATAAACATATCTGCACGTTTATAGTCCTTTCTACAATGTGCACTGGGCTATGCATGCAAAGCTCAGTTTACCTTTCTGGCACAGTACCAGTGTGCCGTGGTGACTAACTCCTTTGCATGCACAGGAGTTGAATCATCCTGCAGTAATGGAATCAAGACAGCTGAAGACCAGTACCCAGAGGAAACCGGAGCAAAGATACCAGTGATTGACCTTGTGGATATTAGACTGTTGGATTGGAAGTGAGGATCTTCAGTTTTAGCTCCGCTTTAACACAGGGGTGTTTACAATGGCCAGCTTTTTATTCATTTAAGTAAAAACCTTTATCCCTAAAAAAATTTAGCGTTGCTGTAACAGCTTAAAAAGTGTTTGCTGGAGTACATCTTTAAATTTGTTAGCCAGGTCCATCAAATTCTTCTAGTGAATCCAACACTACCCTCTCCACAGTGACAATGCTGTCTCCACTGCTCCTTCATTCAGAGGGGAGACACTGAAAGTGGTTCTAAAGGCAGAAGGTATATTATCTTAAAGTATTCTATGCATTACAGCGGTAGTAAACCGCTGGGTTGCCTTTTTTTCTGACCTGCAAGGTAAAGCCAAAATGTGCTAGTATGCATCACATACTAGCACATTATGTGAAACTTGTCAGAAAACAAAGCCTTCCAGCGATGTGGAGGCCGTTTCCATCTTCACCTGTCCTCCTTTCAAGTTTGCAGACTCCGGCTGTGTGACTGGGCAGAGCCACAATGACATCACTCCCGCGCAAGCGCAGGGGAGCCGCCGTTTACGGAACAGGATTCTGAAGGAACGGCCACATGTGCCGATGATGTCATCGGCTGCATATATAGTAAATATCTCCTAAATGACGCACGTTTAGGAGTAATTTACAGTACTTATAGGTAAGCCTATAATAAGGCTTACCTATAGGTACAAGTCAAAGATTGGAGTTTACAACCACTTTAACCACTTACCAACCAAGCCTGTTTTTTGGGTTCGGTGGTTATGAGTTAAAAACATGTTTTTTTGCTGTAAAATTACTTAGAACCCCCAAACATTATATGTTGTTTTTTTTTTCTAACACCCTAGAGAATAAAATGGCGGTCATTGCTAAATTTTTTGTCACACCGTATTTGCGCAGCGGTCTTCCAAGCGTACTTTTTTTAAAATAAATTCAGTTTTTTAAGTTAAAAAAATAAGAAAACAGTAACGTTAGGCCATTTTTTTCCATATTGTGAAAGATGTTACGCCGAGTAAAATGATACCCAACATGTCATGCTTCAAAATTGTGTCTGCTCGCGGAACGGCGACAAACTTTGCAACTTAAAAATCTCCATTGGTGACGTTTAAAAAATTCTATAGGTTAGCAGTTTTGCGTTACAGAGGAGGTCTAGTGCTAGAATTATTGGTCTCGCTCTAACGATCGCGGCAATACCTCACATGTGTGGTTTGAACACCGTTTTCATATGTGGGCGGGACTTACGTATGCGTTCGCTTCTGCACGCGAGCTCGCGGGGACGGGGCGCTTTAATTTTTTTTATTTTGCTTTTTATTTTTACATTGTTCTTTTTTAAAAAAAAATTGATCACTTTTATTCCTATTACAAGAAATGTCAGAATTGGACATTTAAAAATAAAAGGAAAAAAAAATATTTCTTACTTTTTACCAAAATACCAATCCAAAAAAAAAAAATATAAAAAAAAATAAATATAGTCATTGGTTTTGGCCGATTTATATTCTTCCTCATATTTTTGTTAAAAATAAACAAAAAAACGCAAATCGGTGTTTATTGATTTGCGCAAAAGTTGCCGCGTTTACAAACCATGAGAATTCATTTCTGGCATTTTTACAATTTTTTTTTACTAGTAATGGCGGCGATCTGCATTTTTTTTTAATCGGGACTTTGATATTGGGGCGGACATATCGGAAATTTTTGGGACCAATGACATTTATACAGTGATCAGAAATTTAAATATCCACTGATTACTGTATAAATGTCATTGGCAGTGAAGGGGTTAACCTGCAGGGGGCAGTGAAGGGGTTAACTGTGTTCCCTGGGTGTGTTCTAACTGTGAGGGGGCTGGGCTACCATGGACATAAGAGATCTAACTGATCCTGGTGATAGGGATCAGTAGATCTTTTAAATGCCCACTGACAGAGCGGGGAACCGCCCGAGCCGCGGGCAAACTCCTGCAGAGTGCGGCGGGCTCCCACCCGCTAGCTGCGCATGCGCGAGTCACCGTTTATAGACGCCGATTTGCGGAATAGAGCCACACTGCAGCAGTAAATGTACGTCACTCGGTCAAGAACTGGTTAATATCAAAGGTAGAGTGTTACTGGCAGGATCAACAGGTGAAATCCTTTTGGATGAAGTTCTGCTTTAACCTCTTGCCGCCCAGCTGCCGTACTTTTACTGTGACAGGTCGGCTCTCCTGTGCGAACCAACGTACCTGTACGTCAGTCCGTGCATGTGAGATTGCAGGAACACGCCCGCATTTGCTGTACACAGAGGCAGAACGGGGATCTGCCTATGTAAACAAGGCGGATCCCTGTTCTGACGGGACATGCCAGAGATCTTCTGTTCCCAGTGATCGGGAACAATGATCTCTGTCATGTCCCTGGCAGCCCATCCCCCCCTACAGTTTGAACACACATAGGGAACACAGTCAACCCCTTGATCGCCCCCTAGTGTTAACCCCTTCCCTGCCAGTGTTATTTATACATTGATCACTGCATTTTTATAGCACCGATCAATGCATAATGTCACTGGTCCCCAAAAAGTGTAATTTGGAGTCAGATTTGTCCGAAGCAATGTCGCAGTTCTGAAAAAAAAAAAAAATCGCCGCCATTATCAGGAAAATAAATAAATAAAAGTCCATAAATCTATCCCGTAGTTTGAAGACGCGATAACTTTTGCGTAAACAAATCAATATAAGCCGATTGTGATTTTTTTCCCAAAAATATGTAGAAGAATACATATTGGCCTAAACTGATGAATACATTTTTTTACTTGGATATTTATTATAGCAGAAAGTAAAAAATATTGTTTTTTTTTTTTTTTCAAAATTGTCGCTTTTTTTGTTTATAGTGCAAAAAATAAAAACCGCAGAGGTGATCAAATACCACCAAAAGAAAGCTCTATGTGTGGGAGAAAAAAAAAAAAGGACATACATTTTATTTGGGACAACATGGCACGACCACGCAATTGTCAGTTAAAGCAATGCAGTGCCGTTTCACAAAAATGGCCTGATCAGGAACGGGGTAAATCCTTCCGGGGCTGAAGTGGTTAAAGCTCAAACAGGTTAACTCTTGCCATGGGCTGCAGAATATTCACATCGCCTTTGCTTACTGTATAATTTAATAGCACACTTGATACTACAGCCAGCCTCAAACTTACATCGCTGCAACTCTCATACAGTTAAAGTATATCTAAGGGCAAAACATTTTATTTTTTTCAGGTTATTGCTGTCTGTACCCTCGTTATGGAGAATCACCCTATTTGTCCTGTTTACCATTGTCATTGAAAGTAAATGAAAATCCCAAAGGTTGGGTTGTCCCCAGAAAACTGGAGTTAGACTTGCCGGTAACTCTACTCCAGTAGTCTTCCAGGACAGCCCTTGAGATGGAGCTACTCCTCTCGACCCAGGAAACACATTGCCAAATCAGTTTAAAAGGCGATCCCTCCGAAACATGGGCAGTCATATGCAAGAACCGAAGGAAGGAACTGAACAACATAACACCAGGTAATACCATCAGAAAACAATCTTTAGGATGGGATCGTGCTGTCCTGGAAGACCACTGGAAATAGAGTTACCGGCAAATCTAATTACGGTTTTCCCAGGTAGTCTTCCAGGATAGCCCTTGAGAGCATCCCAAAGTACTTCACCAGATTTGGAGGGGGGGGGGGGGGCAAAGCTTGGAGGACTTCTCAAAAGTCTGACCAGACAACAGGACTAGACGGTAGTGTCTTATAAAGATGGAAAAACTTTGTAACTTACAGTAATAACCATCTTAATTCGTCTAATGTGGCCTTAGAGGCCTCCCTGCCTTTTCACTTGCCAGAGAATCAAATTGCTGTTTTCTGCCTCCTGGCAGAAGGTGGACGGAATACTATTTTGAGACCTAGGGAATTTTGATGCCACTGTAGGAACAAATCCAGGGTCTGTTCTCAAAAGAAAACTACCCTCTAAGATCTCAATGAGGCTTCTGAGATCGGCTCAAATGGTGTTCAAGATTTATAGATAGAATTCCAATGCGGGACCCCTTTTCCTTGTACAGGTCCACATTTTGCTATAGATTGCTCCGACCCTGGAGCAAGGTGCAGATCAAGGACAGTCTCCAGCTCTGGTCTAAAGAGTAAATCCCCAGAGAAGGGACACTGCATAGAGACACATGTCAGCGGCTGTGTTTCCTACCCAGGTTTTTAACCATACCGCTCTCCAAGCTGCCGCTCAGAGAGGGACAGATTTTGCTGAAAATAAAATCTTCCTGAACCTGCGAGAGTCAGAATTCAAAGTTTCTGGTGACACAAGTTGTAGGACTGGTTTTAAAAATGGCCATAGAAGCATCCCCCCATCCCCTCTTTAAAATTATATCCACTCTTCTATCCATAGGATCGCTTGAGTGCCCATGTCTACAAACGCTAAATCAAATTGTTTTGACACTTTGGATAGCGTTGCGTCTAAACTTGGGATTTTTATTCCCAACAGTCTCCAGACTTTTCTTCAAAAAGGAAAACTCCTTGTTTAAGGTATTAGAGAGACAAATATTTGTCAGGTTCAGACCACTCTTTACAAATTAGGTCTGATAGAATCTTATTGACTGGGAAAATTCTTGCTTTCATTTCCCCTAGCCCTTGATACATAACATTGGATCTAGATAACTGCGTTTTCTCCTTTTGGATCTTCAGAGTATCAAAAATTGCCCCTAGCAGCTCGCCCCTTTTGGCCCTGGCCTTGTTGTTTACCTTTGGCAGCAGATCCTTGGTGCCATTGGTACCGCCTAGGGTCTTAAAAACCTGATGAAGTAGCATGTGGCACCCTAAAAGAGGGCCGTGTAGCTACCTTTTTCACAGGCCAAAGGGAGCTCTTTCCTCCATATATCTTCTGGATGTATTTATCAAGATCATCCCCAACCAAATGTTCTCCAGTGAAGGAAAACCCGCTAGCATCCTTTTACAAGGGAGCTCTGCTGACCTGCTTTTTAGCCACAAAATTCTGCGCATGTGCACAGACAGAAGAGCCATACGGTAAATCTGCTGTATGGAGTCTTTGAGGGCATATATGGCAAAACAAAGAACCTGAGGTAGATCTGCTCTGTTCTGAACAGAATCCTCTGCTCTGTTGGGCCATCTATCCTGATCCTTCAAGGGCTGACAGACCCCAATGGCAGCCACTGTGGGCTCAATAGCAGAACCTGCCGGGGGGGGGGGAGGGTACCTTTAACAAGGCTTCCAGCTTCTTAACCACAGGATCCTTAAAGACCTGTGCATTGTTCACCGGACAAGTTAAGGCAGGCCTCGACAAACCCCGGGCGCCAGGTCGCCATGGCGACCAGAAATCGCGCCCTGGCGAGCGACTGCCGTTCCTTCTTTCCCCATGTTAAAACAGCATGTCAGATTCAGCGAGAGCCGAGAGTTCTCTGCTTAATCTAACAGCTGTTAAACTTGGCCGGCTGCCCGGGATATTTGTTTCTACTTAGAATGAAGAAAAGTAACAAACAATGTATCTTCTTCTTTCAAAGCAATTATCTCCGGGCTGTTATCAGGAAAGTTTAACCATTTATAGACTAAACCCTTTCTCACATTAGTGGCTTACAATTAAATATCCAGTGTTTTCTGCTAGAAAATGACTTGGAACCCCCAAACATTATATATTATTTTTTAGCAGAGACCCTAGAGAATAAAATGGCGGTTGCTGCAATATTTTATGTCACATGGCATTTGCGCAGCGGTCTTTCAAGCACAATTTTTTAGAAAAAAATACACTTTTAATGAATAAAAAAAACTAAACAGTAAAGTAAGCCCATTATTTTTTTGTATAATATGAAAGATGATGTCACACCGCGAGAAACGTGACCTTTATTCTAAGCAACAAAACTGTACTAAAGCCCTGTGTACCATCAGCAATTACCACTCTATGTGCAGCTGGGTTCTAGTATTTCATGGTGACCGGAAACCCACCAGAGCAATGAAAAGTCACTGTGGTGGACACACATGTAGGCAGGAAGTGGCTGCAAAGAGGCAGCAGAAGATCAGTAGCACTGGAATACTTTTCACCTTTTTTTTGTATTTTATTTACAATGTCACTAAGGCTTTGTTTAGATGTGCAAGTTGGGTGGTAATAATGTGCAGTAGAGACATGTTTTTGCCACCCTTAAGCTCCATTAGGCAGGAGATGAGTGCGTTTTACATGCCGCAGTCACGATGCATTCGACATAATAAGGAGTTTCCCCCATAACAGATTTTTTAGTGTCACTCTTTCTGGCCAGCCTATAACCCTGATGTAATGGTGGAGTTATTGACTGGCTGCTCTGCTGTGAGTAAGTTAGGGGCGCAAATTACTTGTCTTACCCCTGGCGCTGACAACCCCACACTACGCTATAAAATACTGGCTCCTAACTTTTTTTGCCGGCTCCTAGATTCAAGGCAAATTTGTCAAGCCCTGAGTTAAGGTCTTGCTCAGGGAAGAAACTGCTGCAACCACAACCAGTATGCTCCACTTTAGATCTCTTTTGAGGTACAAACACCCTGACTGGGTGCTCCCAGTCGGAATATACTACCTGCTTCAAGAGTGGGTGGAATAGAAACACCTGCGTACCCCGCTGTGGTTTCAAAGAACCCCGGGAGGAAAAACCAGAGTTAGACTTACCGGTAACTCGGTTTCTGGGAGTCGTCCAGGACAGCACTAGAGAGATAGAGCTCCTCCTCCGAAGGCAGGAAACACAAGATTAAGTCTTTAAAAGGGCGCCTCCCCTTCCTCTCCTCAGTCTTTAACCGAGAACTCCGGAACGGTTTCTGAAAGAAACAAACACACTCGTCCAAAGTTATAACAGCATATAGGGAGGGAATCCCTGCTGTCCCAATTTCTGACTCCTCTCCTTCCCCTCCGCGGGAAAATTTCTGAATTAGAACACAAAGGACGGAAGCCTCCTCCTCGAGATAGAGAGATCACGACAGGACCTGCTGAGGGTCTTTGGCTCAATGGCCATTCAGATTGAGACCAAAAAGGAGGGCCCCAAGAAACTTTGGTGTCGCCCCATGCGTCCACAAAGATAAGGTGGGTGAGAACTTCGTCCATCATATAAGGCTGACCCTCGTGGGTCAGTCCCACAAACATGGAGTTTTCTCTAGATTTCACCTCGTATGACCAACACCAACGTCGTCAAAGA
>BLSH010413474.1:726956-739109 GCA_018402905.1 Glandirana rugosa | reverse complement strand
CCATAACCAGCTAGTCCGTTCCCTATAGGTTTGTCTACTTAGACGGAGTTCACTAAGTCTCGAACTTCTCCGAGTCTAATATAGTTGGAGAGTTAGTGTTTTCGAGTAGGTAAGAGAATAGAACTCCGACGAATGAACGACTAATCGATCGTTACGACAGATCGTCGTGGTTTCAACGACCAAGTATAGGGGTTGTACGATTTCGAACCCAACGACCAAGCATATCGACAATTCACTCTAGGCAATCTCCAGAACCTTTGGGGGAAAAGAGATCAGCAGACAGGTCCTGTCGTGATCTCTCTATCTCGAGGAGGAGGCTTCCGTCCTTTGTGTTCTACTGAGGAGAGGAAGGGGAGGCGCCCTTTTAAAGACTTAATCTTGTGTTTCCTGCCTTCGGAGGAGGAGCTCTATCTCTCTAGTGCTGTCCTGGACAGACGACTAGAGAAAAGGGGGTTTCCAAGACCTCTAACGGATCTCACTTAACAGCTATACGAACCAGCAACCCAAGCTTTAGCATGTTGGGGATATGAACCAGCAACTTTGGTGCTGCTAGACAGCATTGCTAGCTAATCAGCAAGTAAGCAGCCTCAAGATAAGAGAATGGATGAGCTTTTGTGATTGAGAGGTTGATATAATCTGAGCCTCTTCAAGCTCTGAATCACTTGAGGCAGATTCATCTGTTTGGATATCCCTTGCCTGATCGACCAATACCTTTTCTTCCTCATCAACCCAATCTTGCTCCATATAGGAACTGTCACGCTCTCTGCCACTCTGCATGACCGCATCTATCCTTCCAGCAAACTTGCTTTCTAGACCAGTCACCCTGATGGTAGATCCTTGCTAGTAATATACTCTGAGGTAGATGCATTGGTAGTAGGCACAACGCTGGATAGACATAGCAGCTTAGATGCCCAGTGTCACCCCATCTTTCAGATGAGGCTATTGCAGCCAAGTTCTGTTTAGCTATATAAGAGCCACTAATGGAACACATGTGCCCCTTGCTGCAGCACTCCCCCCCTCCCCTTCCCTAGAAACGCTTCTTAGAGGACATAGCTTGCTGAGCCAGTGGTACTGGCTTTGTGACACAATACACAAGTTCCTTAGTACCACAATTCTCCCTTGGAAGAACCCAATACAATTGATCTGTTTTACAAGTCAATGCAACATAACTAGGCTGCATCGGAGCAAATCCACGCAGGCACAGGGAGAACATGCAAACTCCAGGCAGGCAGTGTTGCGGCCGGGATACGAACCAGCGAAGCCCTTTGCTGCGAGGCAAAAAAGTATATATATATATATATATATATATATATATATATATATATATATATATATATATATATATATATACACACACACACACACACACACACCTGTTGCAGGGAAATATATATGTAACCATTGGACCCTGGTCTTTCACAAGGCCACTTACCGCTGCAGGACAATAGCGTAAGCCAAAGGTCCTGCCATGGCGGCAGGTTCTGTCACCATGGACCTTCAAAGACTGGGTACCCTTTTAGTATGAGGGTCCACTGCCTTGGACTAGACTCAGCCTGATGCTGGGATTTTCTACCTAGTACCCCAAGGGCTCAACCCGAGTTTGTTGGGTTGGGAGATGAAGGCATTAGGGTGCTACTGAAAGAGCCTGTGTTAAAGCACTCAGTCTCAGTAGCACGTGCCCCTCTGAGACTGTGGGGAACCCCCCCCCCCCAGAGTGACCAGGACCAACAGTGCAGCACAGGAGGAGAGCGAACCTGCTTACCTGCTGGTTATATCAGCCTGGAACCCCTAGGTGCTCCCCAGTACAGCCCAAGCCGACCTGAAAGGGCACTCAAAAACCTGCTCAGCAGCCTACCTGTGCCTGGCTGGTGCCTAATTGTACCAGAGTGTCCTTGGAGGCAGCCCACATGGTGTCTCTCTGCTCCAGTTCCTGTCGCTAGTCCCATGCTGCTGGACACTGATCAGGATACTGTAGGCACAGCGTGGCCCTCCCTTTCCTCCCTGCACCTCACAGACCCAGAACCGGAAGTCTCAGCGCACGATGACGACGTCCGTTACGCCGGAAATTACGCTTGGCGTCCCCGGCCCCAGCAGCATCTGCCGTGGCCTGTAGCAGCATCAACCACCGCACCAGGCCAAGCCCTCAGCTGCCGGGGAACCACTGCCATCATGCCCCTGACCCTCGGCGGGTACTGAAAGGAGGCGGGAACAGGTCTGCTCCAGTGCACTGGACGGTACCCGAGGCCAAAGTGGGTGAAGATTTTTGCAGAGCACATTTCTGCCTTGCTGGGTAAGACCCGTTCCCCCTGCAGCAACTCTCCTATCCCTTCAGGCAACCCCTGAGAGATAAAGTCCTCCCCAAAAAAAAGAAAATGGTTCCTTAGGCAACATGCTCCTCTGACGGAGGAAACACAAATGACTGACCATATTCCAGAGGGACCGCCTTTTAAGCTGATTTGGCAATGTGTTTCCTGGGTCGAGAGGAGGAGCTCCATCTCTCAAGGGCTGTCCCTGAAGACTACCTGGGAAAAGTAATAGAGGGGAAATCTTCTAATGGGGACACTAGTTCTGGTGACCTGGCTGTCCCCTAAGGAATTTCCTTAATTTTGCAAGGATTTCCTCTCACTACCTGTTTGGCTATGGGACAGGAAGTGAAGGGAAATCTCTGCAATGGGACACAGATGGTGAAAAAAAAAAAAATCTCACAAGGGTTAAAACCTTTCCTTACTCTATCCAAAATGAAAACAAAGTTTTGCCTATAGGTCTACTTAAAGCAGTGGTTCTCAACTCCGGTCCTCGGGACCCCCCAACAGGCCAGGTTTGCAGGATAACTGAAATACATCACAGGTGATATAATTTGCTGCTCAGTGATTGCAGTGTTCTAGTCTGCATCTCCCCAAGGTAATACTTAAAATCTGGCCTGTTGGTGGGATCCGAGGACCGGAGTTGAGAACCACTGACTTAAAGCAATCCTGTTGTTTACCTATCCTCCCCTCCCCTATCATGAGTGACTGTACAAGGGGAGAGGAAAGGGAGGTTAAACAATAAGATCACTTCTGTCCATAAGAGCCAAAGCACTGGATGTTAGGAGCTGACTGTAATATCTGGTGTACTAATGACCAAATTACACTTCATGACAAGAGGTAATCTCTCTGTGCCATAAAAGTAAAACTACTTTTGGAGCATGTTACACTTGTATATAGGGTCTAATATGTAACATGCTCCAGCACCTCCCTGCGCACCCCAGCTCCGACCTCACAGCCACATCATTCATTCACACCAATCTGTAAATGAAGAAACTACAAGTCCTGTCTTCCACTGTGGTAGACAGCTTGTAGTTTTTCAATGAACTATGAAAGCACTGATAAGTGCCTTCTTGGTTCACTGACGCTTTCACCAACTTTCTAACAGAAAGACCGTACAGAGGTACAGGCAAAAAAGCTGCAATAAGTGCCTGCAGGAGACTGACACTGCATACACAATCCAGTAATAGGGGGTGCAATGCTTTGCAGGCTTCCAGAGGAAAACATAATAAATGCACCTTTTTTCTGAAAATATATGTGCATTCATCCCCCCCCCCCCCCAAAGTTGAACATATCATTTACAAATTTATATAGCAGTCTTCGGCTGTAGTTCCCCATTGTTAGACTGGCAGGCTCTGTGCAATGCAAAGGTTCAGAGTGCTGCTCGTCCATCTCCCAGTGGTAGAAAAAGTAGCTAAACTTTTTCTTTGGCTTTAGACATACTTACAAAGTGTAATCTAACTGCCTGAGTGGGTTCTACATTAGTGACACTCACATGAATGCTCGCAGCACTTTTCATGACCACTAAAGCATACTTCCACATTTTTCTATGTATTCAGCACAGCGCTGCAAATCAGCATGTGTGTCTACATGTCTTAGCAGATAATTCCATCTTTGTGACCATGTTTCATGTTATACCCATACTTGGGGTGTAGCATGACCGTGATAAGAATACACAGCTCCCACTTACATGGGTTCCTCTTCCTGTCAGATCTGAAATTGATATGGCTGTGCATGGTGCCACCCACAAAGCTACATTATTCATTCACAGGAATATGAGAATGAAAAAATACTACAAGTTCCACCTTCCACTGCAGCAAAGGACTTTAGTTCTTAAAGCGGAGTTCCACCAAAAAGTGGAACTTCCACTTTAAGACCTCCCCAGCTCCTGATATTAAAAAGGAGCTTTTGGGTAGGAGGGGAGGTGCAGATACCCGATTTTTACGGGTACTTCCGTTCCGGCCGCCTTAAGTTATCGGAAGTGGAAGGTCATCTTCCCCCTCCCTAAGTCTTCTGGGACACAGGACAGGTCCTAGAAGACTTCTGGACCAATCACAAAGTGCAGAGCCGCTCACACATGCGCAGTGTGTGCCCGGCCATGAAGCCACTAGCTGTCATGGCCGGGTGCCCACACTAAGAATGACGGCGCTGCGGAGGGGAAGGGGAGAGGTCCGATACTCCATGCAGCCGCATCGCTGGACCGGGAGACAGGTGAGTGTCTGTTTATTAAAAGTCAGCAGCTACACTTTTTGTAGCTGCTGACTTTTAATAAACATAGAAATGGTGGAACTCCGCTTTAATGGAGGGTGTGCAATGGCAACCCACAGATGAACTAATTTTCTTTCCTTCCACCATGGCAGAGCACAATGATTACTGCTAGGGGCTATAGCCAAAAATCCAACAGGCTGGTTGTACCCAAACCGATTGATGGATCAACTTGAGTACAGTCAGCCTGGTCATACATTGATCAAAATTTGTCCGGTCCCTGCCGAACCGGCTGAATTCTGAACTCTATATGGTCAGCTTTTAGTGAAGTTCCACTAATTTTCTTTAACTTCATCTTATTGTACAGCCCACCCATAGTGCTGCCAACTTTGGATAGTAATACTTTGCAATATTGTCAGAAAGTACCTTTTTTAAATGTTTCCCCTGGACTTCCGGTCACGGCCGCCTAGGCGACTATGTCATCAGCTGGCCCTGCTGACAATTCTCAAAGTGCGCAATGCTGTGCCATTACTGTGCAGGCGCAAGACCAGGAAGTGAATGCTGGGTAGCCAGATGCATGGAAACCTGCAAAAGTATGTAGGCTGGCTTCAGCTGCCCACAGCTACCATGGCTTTAAGGGTGGAAATGTGCAGCAACATCCAATGTAGATTATGTCATTTACAACCATGCAGATAATGTTATTATAATTTAGCTTATCAGACTGTAGTTCCTCTTTAAAGGATAAGTTTGCCTTGGGGAACATGTTTCATGTCCCACCTACTTTTAGGGTGTAACATGTTCCCAGTGCTGTAGCCAACCTCCCTCTCGTGGCAGCAGTACAGGAAGAAAATCCCCATATTAGCAGTCCCTATTTGACAGCAGAGCAGCTGTGCAGGGCTCATATACACAGCTCCATGTGTGAACTACAAGCCCCAACATCCCTAGCAGCTGTCAGCTTGCAGTTCTCTATGAACTTCCACAGAGCTGTGGAGCCCTGTAACAGTTCAGTGAGTGTCAATTGATCATTGCGGGCTCCACAGCGGAATGGTAGTTCACTGAGTCTTCCTGTCAATGAGTATCAGCTTGCCTGTAAGGGATGTACAGGTAAGCCGATACACTGACAGTATGCAGGAGACCTGCATGGCATCAGCAATCTGCTGATCGCTGGTGTAATGATTTACAGGTTCCTGCAACAAAAATAATAAATGCACATTTTATTTTTACCTGCAAAAAGATGTGCATTTATTATTTTCTGTACAAAAGGAGAACATATCCTTTTTTAAATAACAAACATGTCACACTCCCAAGGGTTTTGCACAGAGCAGACCCGATCCTCCTTTTCTGGGGTGTCCCGGCAAAGCTCCTGGCTCCTCCTCTTCATTAGGTGCCCCCACGGAGAGTCGATTTCCATGGGGGCACTCATGCGGGCGCGCCGAGTCCATTGACACAGACAGCAGAACTCTGCCCCACCCCCGACTCCCATGTCAATTGATTTGATTGACAGAAGGGGAAGCCAATAGCTCCTGCTGCTATCAACCTATGCAATGAGTACCCAAGACAGTGGCTGGAGCTGCTGGCCTCGTGCTCATCCCTAGAACGATTGGGTTCAGGTAAGTAAAATGGGGGCAGCTGCAGCACAGGTTTTTTACATTAAAGCGGAGTTCCACCCATGTAAAAGTCAGCAGCCACAAAAAGTGTAGCTGCTGACTTTTAATAATCGGACACTCACCTGTCCCTTGCTCCAGAGATGTGGTCACCCGAGGGCTAGCTTTTCACCCCCTCCCCTCGGCGGCGCCGGCATCATAAGTGCTGCGCCTTGTGACTGGCCGGCGTATCTACTAGGACCTGTGACATGTCCCAGAAGATCGCCGGGGGGGGGGGGGGGGTCTTCCTTCCTGGAGCCACGGGTGGAAGTGGACCTGGGACCCTGTCAACCCCAAAATAAAGACATGCCAATTGTGGCATGTTGGGGGGGGGTCACCTTCCATAAAAGCGGAAGTTCCACTTTTGGATGGAACTCCGCTTTAATGCATAAGGCTCCTTTCACACGAGCGGAGCATGTTTTGACAGGCTCCGCTGCTCAGCGGGGATCCATCCGTTTATCCCCACTGAGCCGGCGGATGACTGACTTGTCACAGCTCCATTCTCCTCTATGGAGGATCAGATAAACATGGACCGTCTGTCCGTGTTCATCCGATCTGATCCAGCAGACGGATGGAAATCAGGGTTTCCATCCATCTGTTTTTGGTGGATCGGGTGTCAGCGGACATGGCACTGCTGACATCTATTGCTCCATATAGGACAATGGAGCGTCCGTTCGGGTCCGCCTGTCAGTTTTTCAAGTGGACCCGAACGATCCACTTGTGTGAAAGAGCCCTAAGGTGAAAAACCTTAAGGCACTACAATCACACTGGTGTACTACCAATGCAAGAAATGCATTTGCCCACACAAGTGCTCCATGCATCCCCATGTAAGGAGTCCAATTTATTTCAATTAGGACAGTGGCTGCATGGTCACAGCTGCTGCTCCCAATTTGGTAGACTAGTGTGCGCATGACCGGCCTCAAACACACACTGCATTCAGGAGCTGTAGGGTTGTCAAACTGGGGGCAGAGGTTGCAACCACTGCCTTCCAATGGGACTGCCTGCTCGGGGATCCATGGGACACTTGGGCTTCCACATGTGAGCAAACCCACAGCCCGCGTACACCACTGTGACCGAGGCCTAATCCATTCATACTTCCTCCAGCTCCGCAACTGAAGGGCTGTACCCCTGCAGAGATCAGAGGGCTGGAGGAATACTCTGCAGGAACCAGAGCACCCCACCCATCATCCACTCATTGCAGTTGCAATACTTTGCAAGGCTTCAATGCAAAAAATAATAATTGCATATTTCTTATCTATGGGCACATTTATTTTTTTGCAGAAGGTGGAATTCTGCTGCAGGGTGACACATGGAGGATATGAGACAGGAGGGCCTGGCAAGCAGGCAGGGTGATATAGAGACATATGGTGAGGATGCTGGGGCTGTACACACTGCCTAGAGCAGAGGGACGTCCTCACACACATCCATACAATGACTGCACCTCACAGCCCCCCTCCCCCACATACACCGACCGCTACTCACAGCGTGACCCGGGACACATGGATGTTTACAGGCACCACTCGGTCTTTGAATGCGGTAGTGATGAAGCAGCCGAAAGTGAGAGCGGCCATCACACTGAGGGAGAAGGCGAAGAGGGAATTGGCCCGGGACAGAACGGTGTTCATGGTGCAGAGATGACAGGGCCGGACCGACACAGCTCTTCCTGTCACTGGGTACCAGCGCAGCCCCGACTCATACACCGGAAGCCGGGCTAACGCTGAGCTGTCTGTCTGAGCCGAGCGGACCTCCGTACAACGTCACTTCCGCCTGGGCTCTACGTACACGTAAGGATCCGCCGTTCATGTGACGGAAGGCGCTGCGCCATGTTGGGCTGAGTGGCGGGCTGCCTCTTCATAGTCTGACTGACCTCCTCGACGAGCTCTCCTTTGTTACACGATGGAACTGGAATGACGACTAATTATCATATGGGGACTACACTCATTACGTTTCTGTCCATATGGACGGCAGGCGATAACTCCTGATATTATTATGTTTATAGCTCTACTTGGAGGTGTATTTTGGAGAGTTGCACGGTACACCCCATGAGAAAATCAGCCAACAAATACCACTTTCAGTCCAATAATCTGATCGTTAGTAGTCAACGTTATAGAGCCAATCATAACAGTTCATGCAAAACTATCCAAAGGGACGAGAATGAAAATGTTTCTCATACGGTAACAGGAGAAATGATTTTCATGTAGCATTTGTGCGAAAGAAATTGCGTGACCAAGATAGGGTTATTATTATTATACAGGATTTATATAGCGCCGACAGTTTGACAGTGCTCTACAATATTAGGGCAGACAGTACTATTGCGATACAATTCAATACAGGAAGAATCCGTGGGCCCTGCTCTTTAGAGCTTACAATATAAGAGGGAGGGTTGAATGATACCAAAGGGCAGTAAACTGCGGGGGATGAGCTGACTGAGAAAATAAGGTATGTACAGGGTGGGCCATTTATATGGATACACCTTAATAAAATGGGAATGGTTGGTGATATTAACTTCCTGTTTGTGGCACATTAGTATATGTGAGGAGGGAACCTTTTCAAGATGGGTGGTGACCATGGCGGCCATTTTGAATCCGTTTGTTTTTTCAATAGGAAGAGGGTCATGTGACACATCAAACTTATTGGGAATTTCACAAGAAAAACAATGGTGTGCTTGGTTTTAACGTAACTTTATTCTTTCATGAGTTATTTACAAGTTTCTGACCACTTATAACATGTGTTCAATGTGCTGCCCATTGTGTTGGATTGTCAATGCAACCCTCTTCTCCCACTCTTCACACACTGATAGCAACACCGCAGGAGAAATGCTAGCACAGGCTTCCAGTATCCGTAGTTTCAGGTGCTGCACATCTCGTATCTTCACAGCATAGACAATTGCCTTCAGATGACCCCAAAGATAAAAGTCTAAGGGGGTCAGATCGGGAGACCTTGGGGGCCATTCTACTGGCCCACGACGACCAATCCACTTTCCAGAAAACTGTTCATCTAGGAATGCTCGACCTGAGACCCATAATGTGGTGGTGCACCATCTTGCTGGAAAAACTCAGGGAACGTGCCAGCTTCAGTGCATAATTTCTTCATCAGTGGAAACCTCAAGGCCACTGGATATGCGAACTTGCTACATGATGATGTGTTTCCCTCTTTATGCGCTGAAGCTGGCATGTTCCCTGAGTTTTTCCAGCAAGATGGTGCACCACCACATTATGGGTCTCAGGTCCGAGCATTCCTAGATGAACAGTTTCCTGGAAAGTGGATTGGTCGTCGTGGGCCAGTTGAATGGCCCCCAAGGTCTCCCGATCTGACCCCCTTAGACTTTTATCTTTAGGGTCATCTGAAGGCAATTGTCTGTGCTGTGAAGATACGAGATGTGCAGCACCTGAAACTACGGATACTGGAAGCCTGTGCTAGCATTTCTCCTGTGTTGTTGCTATCAGTGTGTGAAGAGTGGGAGAAGAGGGTTGCATTGACAATCCAACACAATGGGCAGCACGTTGAACACATTTTATAATTGGTCAGAAACTTGTAAATAACTCATGAAAGAATAAAGTTACGTTAAAACCAAGCACACCATTGTTTTTCTTGTGAAATTCTCAATAAGTTTGATGTTTCACATGACCCTCTTCCTATTGAAAAAACAAAAGTTGGATTCAAAATGGCCGCCATGTTCACCACCCATCTTGAAAAGTTTCCCCCCTCACATATACTAATGTGCCACAAACAGGAAGTTAATATCACCAACCATTCCCATTTTATTAAGGTGTATCCATATAAATGGCCCACCCTGTAGTTGTTATGTGGTGGTAGGATAGGCTTCCCTGAAGAGAAAATATTTCAGGGATCGCTTGAAGGTGGATAGATTTGGGGACATTCTGACCGATTGGGGTAGTGAGTTCCAGAGGATGGGAGAGGCTCGGGAGAAATCTTGGAGGCGGGTATGAGAGGAGGTGATTGGAGAGCAGGAGGTCTTGGAAGGAGCAAAGAGGACGGTTAGGTTGGTATTTTGAGACTAGGTTGGTGATGTAGCTGGGAGCAGAGTTGGGGATGGCTTTGTAGCTGATTGTTAGTATTTTGAATTTAGTTCGTTGGGCGAGTGGCAGCCAATGGAGGGATTGACACGGGGGGTGGCCGTTGAACAATTTGTAAGGTGGATGAGTCTGGCAGCGGCATTCATGATGGACTGGAGGGGGGGATAGTCTATGTAAAGGTAGGCCAGTGAGGAGGGAGTTGCAGTAGTCGAGACGAGAGATGACCAGGGAGTGAATCAGGAGCTTTGCGGTTTCATTGGTTAGCAAAGGACGTATTTTAGAGATGTTGCAGAGGTTGAGGCGGCAAGCCTTACAAAGTGATTGGATGTGGGACCAAAAAGTTCAGAGTCCAGGATAACACCAAGCACCCTGACATGTGGGGATGGGTGGATGGTTGTGCCATTGCTCTTGACAGAGATGTCGGGTGAAATGGCACGTGTGGGAGGAAATATTATGAGTTTAGTTTTGGACAAGTTGAGTTTAAGAAAGTGGTGTGACATCCAGGCAGATATGTCTGTTAATAAGCTAGTGATACGTGAGGAGACTGTTGGGGGGTGGAGAGGTAGATTTGGGTATCGTCAGCGTAGAAATGATATTGAAAGCCGTGGGACGCTATCAGCCGAACCAGGGAAGAGGTGTATATTGAAAATGAGAGGGGTCCAAGAACAGAACCTTGGGGGACCCCAACAGAGAAGGGAGGAGGAGGTAGAATTGTACGTTACGCTGAAGGTGCGATGGGATAGGTAGGACGAGAGCCACTGAAGAGCACAGTCACGGAGACCGAGGGAGTAGAGTTTTTTGAGTAGGAGGGGGTGGTCGACAGTATCAAAGGCAGCCGAAAGCTCCTGCCACTACACCCTGTTCCAAATTATTATGCAAATTCTATTTCAGTGTCACAAAGATTAAATATTTTGTTTTTCAGTTTAACTCAGGGATGGCATTGTGTCTCAGGGCTCTTTTGATCACTGAAAACAATCTCGGACTCCTGTGATAATTAGATTGCCAGGTGAGCCCAATTAAAGGTAAAACTACTAAAGGAGGGTGTTCCACATTATTAAGCAGAGCACCATTTTCAACCAATATGGGGAAGAAATAGGATCTCTCTGCTGCCGAAAACAGTGAAATAGTTCAATGCCTTGGACGAGGTATGAAAACATTAGATATTTCACGAAAACTTAAGCGTGATCATCACACTATTAAGAGATTTGTGACTGATTCAGAGCACAGACGGGTTTGTGCAGATAAAGGCACATTGAGGAAGATTTCTGCCAGATCCATGCATCGGATCAAGAGAGCAGCTGCTAAAATAACATTACATAGCAGATATTTGAAGCTGCTGGTGCCTCTGTAGTCCCATGGACATCAAGGCGTAGAGTCCTCCAGAGTCTTGAAACTGTGCATAAACCTTCCATTCGGCCACCACTAACCAATGCTCACAAGCAGAAACGGCTGCATTGGGCAGAAAAATACATGAAGACTAATTTTCAATCAGTCCTGTTCACTGATGAGTGCTGTGCAACCCTGGATGGTCCAGATGGATGGAGTAGGGGATAGTGTTGAGCGAACCCGGACTGTAACGTTCGGGTCCGTACCGAACTTTAGGGTGTCCGTGGCACGGACCCGGACCCGGACATTTCAAAAATCGTTCGGGTTCGGTCCGGGGTTCTGCTATTTTACTCCACGTGTTGAGAAGCTGCAGGGCAGCCAATCAACAAGCGTTTCACTGGTTTGCCCTTAGAAGCCATCACAGCCATGCCTACTAATGGCATGGCTGTGATTGGCCGGTGCATCATGTGACCCAGCCTCTTTATAAGCTGGAGTCACAGTGCTGCAGTCACATGCTCCTTGGGTTAGTATAGGGAAAGGTAGCTGACGGCGTGAGGGACAGATTTTAGCCATTTTAAGACCTGATCCTGCATCCTGAGATAGATTACTTTACTACTGCTGTCTGTGCTGTTGCTCTGA
>BLSH010413474.1:686296-707894 GCA_018402905.1 Glandirana rugosa | reverse complement strand
GAGGTGTGAACACCACTCACTGCACCATCCCAAAGATGCTGCTTGCAGAACTTTTTGTACCGTCCTGCAAGCGTACCGCCCCAGTGTGAAAGTGTTTTTCAGGTGCTATTTTTAGCCCAAAAACACCCCAGTGTGAAAGTAGCCTAAAGTGAACCATATGCATTCAATGCATGAGCACGAATATATGTTAGATTTTATGAGATGAAGGGGGAAAAAAAACAGCCTAACATATTGCCCAAAAAATCAGCATCATATATCAACAGCCCTGATTTCTAAATATCGGCATCGTCCAGAGAAAAACCCATATCGGTCTACCTCTAGTGCTACAACAGCCAACAGATGACAAGACCCTGCCAGTGACTGCAACCAGTGCAAGAGGGAGATCACACCCTAATGCTTCACAGTGATGACAGTAATTATTAATGCCTTAATTTAAATTGTTTTAAATACCACTAGACGTATATAAATGGCCTAGTTTTGAGGTGGTTATAGTAAGATCATGGTTGTAGCTACAACTATGATTTTGATATCGATATTTTCATCAGGTGATTCCTATTTATGCAAAGGTAATCTGACAAGCAATACAGCCGCTGGATTATTTTTAGGGCCCTTTCACGTGGGCTGTCCAATCAGGTCCGCCTGTCAGTTTTTCAGGCGGACCTGATCGGACCCTCCATTCACCCCTATAGAGCAGCAGATGTCAGCGGTGAGCTGTCCGCTGGCATCCGCCGTGATCCAATTTTGTCAGCAAAATCCAGACGGATGGTGGTCCTATTTTCCATCCATCTTGCAGATCGGATAGCAGATGAAAACAGACAGGTGGTCCATTTTTACCCGATTTCCCCAAAGAGGAGAGTGAGACTGGATGCATCTCCGCACAGCTCAGTAAGCGGAGACGGACCTGTCCTCCACCTGCTCAGCGGAGCAAGTGGAGTCCGTCAGGCAGAGGTGCCCGTGTGGAAGGGGCCTTACATTCGGTGGAAGAAGCCCACGGTTTGATTAGAGGTTTTAGAGGCCAGAGGATAGATCTCTACATAAAGAGTACCTGTCAATAGTGATGTTATCTCAATCAGGATGTTTTTCCTCCCTTTTGATAGCATTTAATTATTAAAAATAATTTTAAAAAACTAATGGGACACTGTCCAAAAATTTAATAATTTTAAAAATAGTAATAAGTAAAAAAAAAAGTGCCCACGACTCATGCGGAATGGTGAAATGCAAAGATTCTGCACACATATGTAAAAGGCGATCACGCTACACATGTGAGGTATATTTATATGAGAGTGTCTATTGACATCCTCCCAGAACCGCACACCTGCTGCGGCGCTTACCCGGTGTGCTCTGTGATCGCTGTGCTTTTTTGACACATCTAATCACAGATTGGGATAAAGGACCAATCACATCGGCCTTTTACCACATGATCATGATTAGCTGTGTCCAATCACAGCTGATCACAATGTAACCACACTTGCCGGTTATCGGCAGTACTTTCCTTATGCTGTCACAGTGTGCGGAGAGGAGAGCCATTAACCGGCAAGTATGAAAGGGAACATCTACACTGATAATCAAAGCACTGGTCATCAGAGTCCATTATCAGTACCAACAGTGCCCATGAGTGCCTCCTCATCAGTGCCCTTCAGTGCTGCCTATTAGCCCTCATTAGTGCCACCTTTCATTGACCATCAGTGCAAGCCTCATCAGTGCCTACCAGTGCTACCTCATCAGTGCACACCAGTAAAGGAGAGAAATTACCCGTTTGCCAAATTTTATAGTAGGAACTAAGAACTTTTTTCAGCATTTTTGGTGTTTTTTCATTTGTTTAGCCAAAAATAAAAAAACAATGGTTATTAAATACCACCAAAAGAAAGCTCTATTTGTGTGAAACAAATTATAAAAATTTCATATACATGACCACATAATTGTCAATCAAAATGCAACAGTGCTGAAAGCTGAAAATTGGCCTGGGCAGGAAGGGAATACAATTGCTCAGTAGGCAAGTGGTTATTCTTATCTGAGCCCTATCCAATCCAGCGATGTGCTCCTGCTGCTGTCTACCTCTTCAATGGGCAGATAGCTAGCATCAGGAGCCATTGGCTCCTACTGATGTCAATCAAATGCTTTGACGAGCAAGTGGAGTGTGGGCTCTGTGTCAATAGACACACGCAGGACAGCTCGGTAGTGAACCCGCACGGGTGCCCCCATGGAAAGCCACTCGACAAAGAGGTGGATCCAGGAGCGCCAGTGGTGTGGACCCCAGAAGAGGAGGATCAGGGTCGCTCTGTGCAATAATATTGAACAGAGCAGGTAAGTAGAACATGTATGTTAATTTAATTTAAAAAATAAAGCTTTCATGTCACTTTAAGATACTTATAGGTATGTGATCACATCGCAGTTTGTACTACTCCTACAATTTACTGTACCAATAAATAAAAAAAAGTATAATTTAGATAATAATTATAGCACAACTATAGATATTCTGTATAATGTTCAACCAAAAAAATGTTTTCATTTTTTTTTTTTTTACAGATAACACTCAAATTTGTATTCAGTATGAAATTATAGAAGATTCAAACCTAGAAAGTATGTGAAGTGGAAAATACCCTTTTGTCGATGCCTGAAATTTATATTTATTAGTTAACCTTTGCTGTGTTTCAATATTAAGATGTATTAAGTGGTAGTAAAGTCCACTATCACATGTTCTTTTTAAGGGGCCCCCCTGGTGGTTATGGTCTAATGGGCTAGTATGCACGGGATATTAGCCTGTTATAGCATGCTTACCTGTCAAACTGGACCCTCCAGAGCTGTACTGTATTTAATCTGGCAGTTCCCAGGGGCTTCCATCTTCGCCCAGTCTTCCATGGTTCGTCCCTTTGGCCACTTGAATGGCCGGGCCGCAGTGGTGTCACTCCCGAGCATATGGTTGGTAGTCCCATCACAGCGTTGGGCAGTAAATGTACGTTGAGCTGTGCATGTGCGGATCAGTGTACATGGTGGCTGACAGGCAGAAGGAAGGATTTATGACAGAAGAAAGCGCTAGGGTCTCTTCTTTCATAAATATCCTGTCTGTCAGCAATTTCATTAAAAGTTTACTACTAGTGTACACATGTTTTTTTTCTTAATTAGCTCCTGAGGAACTTCAGCATGATGAAGACCCAGGACCTGGATCGTCACATACTGGTAAATGTAAAGATGTATCAGTTGCCCCCTTATAAAAAGTGTGACAAAATAACAAAAATATTACTTTTTCAAACAAATGAGCTGGAAAATGTAATCTCCAATCAGGATGGAGGAGTGGATGCTGTACCACATACAAGTAAACCTACAAACCACCAAAACGTTGTGCTCATAAGTTTACATACCCTGGCAGAATTTATGATTTTTTGGCCATTTTTCAGAGAATATGAATGATAACACAAAAACTTTTCTTTCACTTATGGTTAGTGTTTGGCTGAAGCCATTTATTATCAATCAACTGTGTTTACTCTTTTTAAATCATAATGACAACATAAACTACCCAAATGACCCTGCTCAAAAGTTTACATACCCCAGTTCTTAAAGGGGAGTTACACCCAAAAGTGGAACTTCCGCTTTCAGTGTAGGTGACCCACTGACATGCCACAATTGGCATGTCATATTTTTGGGGGGGAGCAGGGACCCTGTTTTCACAGGATCCCCCCTCCCACTTCCTCTCCTGGCGCCGTGGAGCTGGAAGAAAGTCCACCTCTCCCACTCCCTCCTGGCAATCTTCTAGGACATGTTACAGGTCCCAGAAGATTGCCCGGCCATTCGCAGCGTGGCTCGTGCATGCGCAGTGCACACGGCCGGGTGCCCACACTTGCTATGTCAGCAGGGGCATCAGGTGGCCGAATCGCTGGACTGTGGGATAGGTGAGTAGCCATTTAGTAAAGGTCAGCAGGTACACTTTTGGTAGCTGCTGAATTTTAAATTGATGGAACTCCGCTTTAATACCGTGTATTGCCCCCTTTAACATCAATGACAGCTTGAAGTCTTTTCTGGTATTTGTGGATGAGGCTCTTTATCTTCTCTTCTTCCAGTTCCTGGAAATTCTTGGGCTGTCTTGCATGAACTGCACGTTTGATATTGAGGTCAGTAGACTGAGATGGCCACTCCAGAACCTTCACTTTATTCTGCTGTAGCCAATGACAGGTCGACTTGGCCTTGTGTTTTGGATCATTGTCATGTTGGAATGTCCTAGTACGTCCCATGCGCAGCTTCCTGGCTGATGAATGCAAATGTTCCTGCAGTATTTTTTGATAACATTCTGCATTCATCTTGCCATCAATTTTGACCTAATTTCCTGTGCCTTTGTAGCTCACACATCCCCAAAACATCAGCGATCCACCTCCATGTTTCACAGTAGGAATGGTGTACCTTTCATCATTGGCCTTGTTGACTCCTCTCCAAATGTAGCGCTTATGGTTGTGGCCAAAAAGCTCAGTTTTGGTCTCATTACTCCAAATGACTTTATGCCAGAAGGTTTGAGGCTTGTCTCTGTGCTGTTTGGCGTATTGTAAGCAGGATACTTTGTGGCATTTGCTTAGTAATGGCTTTCTTCTGGTGACTTGACCATGCAGCCCATCTTTCTTCAAGTGACTTCTCATTGTGCATCTTGAAACAGCCGCACCACATGTTTTCAGAGAGTCCTGTATTTCACCTTAAGTTATTTTTGGGTTTTTATTTGCATCCCAAACAATTTTCCTGGCAGTTGTAGCTGAAATTTTAGTTGGTCTACCTGACCGTGGTTTGGTTTCAACAGAACCCCTAGTTTTTCCACTTCTTGATTGGAGTTTGAACACTGCTGATTGACATTCTCAATTCCTTGGATATCTTTTTATATCCCCTTCCTGTTTTATACAGTTCAACTACCTTTTCCCACAGATCCTTTAACAATTCTTTTGCTGTCCCCATGACTCAGAATCCAGATACGTCAGTGCAGCACTGGATGAAAGATGCAAGGGTCTGTCAGGAGTCCAGAAACTCATTGACCTTTTATACACATACATTAATTACAAGTAGAGATGCCGATATCGGTACAGATACTTGGCATTTTTTGTGAGTATCGGTACTCGCAAAAATGCCCCGATACCAGAGAGCGATATCGGAAGTGACGTCTCCTCCCCTCTGGCCAGATGTTCAACAGGAGATCTTTTTTCAGATCCTCTCCCTGCCTCCTCCTCTCCAATACACTTAGCATGCAAGGAGGTCAGGGGGTGCTTGTCTGTAAGTGAGTGGCCTGGACGTGGAGAGGGGGTGTGAGAGAGAGGTGAAGAGGAATGTGGCAGGCCAACCGGAGCTGAACTGAAGCATGTGTGTGCATTCAAGCAGAGTTATGGTTCTACCCTGCAGTTTGGGATCTCTCTGCAGCTCTCTCTTTTTTTTTTGTGAGCAAGGGCGAGGGGGAGCAGTCTATTGTCGTGGGAGCAGTCTATTGTCATGGGAGCAGGCTATTGTTATGGGAGCAGTCTATTGTTATAGGAGCAGTCTATTTTTATGGGAGCTGTCTATAGTCATGAGAGCAGTCTATTGTCATGGGAGCAGTCTATTGTCATGGGAGCAGTCTCTTGTATCATGGAAGCAGTCTCTTGTATCATGGAAGCAGTCTATTGTATCATGGGAGCAGTCCCTTGTATCATAGAAGCAGTCTCTTGTATCATGGAAGCAGTCTATTGTATCATGGGAGCCGTCTCTTGTATCATGGGAGCAGTCTCTTGTATCATGGGAGCAGTCTCTTGTGGCATGGGAGCAGTCTCTTGTGGCATGGGAGCAGTCTCTTGTGGCATGGGAGCAGTCTCTTGTATCATGGGAGCGGAGGAGACATGGGATCTTCAATGCCTTACAGAGGGAAAGCCTCTTCTCTGGCGGGCACAATCCCTGCCTCCTCCTCTCCCCTCCAGGCCAACTGTCACTTCTGCCTGTTCCCCCTCCTCCTTCCCTCCACCAGCTGTCACCTCTGCTCCCATGTCTCCCAATGACCCTCTCATCCCCCCCCCAGCGATCACAGCCTTTCCCATCCCAACTCTCCCACCCCACCCTCAACTACCCTGACCTCACTTACCCTCACTTACCCCTCTACTCCCACCCAGCCTCGCTTCAGCCTCACCCAACTCCATAACAACCCCCGATCTCCTCTACCCGCCCTCCTACCTATGCGATAGGTATCGGTAATTGATATTGGCGACTACCAAAGGTAAAGTATCGGTACTCATACTCCGTAGCAAAAAAGTGGCATTGATGCAACCCTAATTACCAGCAAACAAATCACAGGTGAGGATGATTACCTTTAATAGCCAAACCCCTTTGTGTCAACTTGTGCGCATGTTATCAGGCCAAAATCACCAGGGTATGTAAACTTTTGATCGGGGTAATTTAGGTAGTTTCTGTTGTCATGATTTAAAAAGAGTAAACACAGTTGATTGATAATAAATGGCTTCAGCCAAACACTAACCATGAGTGAAAGAAATGTTTTTGTGTTATTCACATTCTCTGAAAAATGGCCAAGAAATCATAAATTCTGCCAGGGTATGTAAACTTATGAGCACAACTGTATAAATATTTGATTGTAAGAATAGTTTTTCATAATTTTTTTATTTAATATTTTTCAGATCAAGAAAAGTGGCACCACCTATGGAACATACACCCGCTAACAATTATTCTTCTGGCCCTATACGGGTTCCCAGAGGAAGAAGAGGGGAATTGCTAGCTGACAGAGTAGAGGCAGTTGGTAGTGCCGCGTCTATTGGGGCAGACTCTCAATTTATTAACAGAAAGCCTAAGGGATCTCCAATCTTTACATGATTCATTTATGACCTCCATTGTTGCCGAAATGAGATGATTAAATGACAACTTGGAGCATCTTACTTCTGAAATATCTAACATAAGACCTACCCTTTTTACAGCAGCAAAACACCCCTTAAATGAATGGTTGGAAGAGCATAAAAAAATTCCCTTGCTCTACTGCATCTAGTTGGTCATATTACATCACTAAGCCAATAACTGGCCCCATGGATGAGTTAAACCATGGGAGGGAGGGACATCTCAAACCTTTGATTGAAGAAGTACATCTAGAGTTTGTTAACTTCAAAAAAGTTGCTAGTCTGACATTATTTAACTTGTTGTTTGTGTGGTGGTTTAAAAAAAAAATATTAACTTTGAAATATTGACTATTTTTTGTGGCCATCCACGTTGCTATCCTTTGTCCACGATGCTACTATAGGGTCCAGTAAAAAGACTCATACTTGTGTTGTTTATTTGAAATTAGTGTTTTTTCATAAAAAATAAAAATTATCAGCAATCCAGTGTGGTTTTTGTTTGTTTTTATTTAAATTTAGTAAATGCGAAGAGAGGGAACAGTAGAACAATCTAATTAAAGCAACATTTGGTTTCAATACCCTTAAGCTGTATACGCACTATACAAATTTCTGTAGATTTACCAAAACTATGTAATATGAGGTCAAACCTTAAGAGTTTCAATTTGTATGCAATCAGGCAGGCCCTTGCACTACATGGTTTTGGTAAATCAAAAGGAAATCAGACAACAAAAGTTGTATAGTGTGTGCTATTAGGGTGACTTTGTTGAAAACAGTCAGATGTCACAGGTGTACATGAGGACCATGGGCACAATCATCTCTGTCCTGCTTCAGTAAACAATACAAAACCAGCCAGGAGGCTGATTAGACAGTGCACACTAAACAATGTTGAAAACAATGAATCCACAGGATACCCAAGTCATGAATATAGATAACCAATGTATAAAAGGCCAACAAAACATAAAATAACCTAACGTCACATTAGTCCATGTAGTCCACTGTGGTCAAAGGCAGGACAGCACTGGATGTGGTGTGAAACTGTCCGGCGGCTCCTATGAAGGGCAAGGATACCCTCGACCGCAGTGTATACAAAGAAAAGGCGCCAGGTCAGAATCAAGTTAAAACACCAAAGAATTTATTCAGTAAACTTACATGTAGGTAGCTTGCAAGCAGTATATCAGGACCCTCAAACACCAGCTGTAGGTGAAATGGGCCTGGAGGGCCGCTAGATGGCATGCGGTAATTATGTCCAGGGAAGCAATGTACCACAAGCTGAAATAAGCCCCGGTCGGCTGACCAGATAAAGAGACACCCGGTCAATATGTGGATGGTATAGCTGATGGCTTCTAGATCCCAAGGAGCAAAGCCAGACAGCGCTGGTAGGCGGCCGCTCCGGCCGGCTACCAGCGCGGTCTGGCACAGTTGGTGTTTGAGGGTCCTGATATACTGCTTGCAAGTTACCTACATGTAAGTTTACTGAAAAGATCCTTTGGTGTTTTAACTTGATTCTGACCTCTGGCGCCCTTTCTTTTCTGTCCTGCTTCAGGCTTCACAAATAAAACGAGAGCTCTGATGACTACAAATACTGGCAATTCTGTAAAGGTAACGAATAATTGATTACATGTTAGCATAAATGAGAATTTTTTGTTTGTTACATTAAAAAAATGATTTTGAACAAAAATTCTTAAAAATTGATCAGATGCTGCAACTGTCCCCTACAGGCTATAATCCATAGAATTGATAGTACAACCAAGCAAAAGTGGTTACTGCCCCCACCTGTAACTGGTCACTGCAGCAAGGAGCATTGGAAAGGCAACACATATACAAGAAACAAAAGAGAATTCCAAGCTCAACTTACCGACCAGCCTGCGATCAACCAAATTGACCTGTCCAACAATATGCATTAAAAACAGGGGTTTAGTTGCACACATTTGAAAATACATGCGTAAGCCACAGAGCTCTGAACATTGCAGACTGTAAGTCCATGCTCTATGCCCTTCCTCGCCAGCACTTTATTTAACACCATGCGTAATACAGGGCCTTGACCAGGCTAACATTTGCCTGTAGAGGGGCTGAGATAGCAGCTACTCAGGCCTCTGGGTGGATTCTGGCAATATTGACAATATAAAGCCTAGAGATACTCTTTGACAGAAGCCAGTGTGATTGAATTTCTCCTGAGAGCACAAGTAGTGGAATTCTGTAAACCAAAAGAGAAGTATGGCCAATAAGTAATTTCTCTTTCAGTGAAAGTTCTACATGTCGTCTGCATTTACAAATAATGGGTATTTTAATGTAAACAAACAAATTAATTGATAATCTATTTTTGAACGTAACCAGCTTAAAAATCATTTTAAATTCAAATATACTGCACCAGGCAGTTTTAGTCATAATGTGCTAGTATGCATCACATACTAGCACATTATGACAGACTTACCTGGAAAAAAAATATGCGGTGCGTTGGCATCTGCTTCTATCCTCACCCGGTCTTCCTTGGAGGTTCAGGGACTACGGGCATCTGATGGGCCCAGCTGGCGATAACGTCACTCCCGTGCATGTGTACATGAGTCACTGTTTGTGGCACGGCTCTGGAGGAATGGCACAGGTATGCCCTTCCTTGACAGCTCATGCACTGGTGACATAACTGGCTACATCTATAGTAAATATCTCCTAAACGGTGCATGTTTAGTGGATATTTACCGTACCTATTGCTAATCCTTACTATAGGCTTACCTATAGGTAAAAGTCATTCATGGGAGTTAAAGTACTCCCACTGTTACAAAAGTAGATATGTGGTTTATACTTACATAGGTGGATGCAGCAGCTGTACTTATACTACTTGTCTCCCCCATCCTTCCTAGTACAAGAAATGAGCAATCAGTGACTGCTTTTCGCACAGTTCTTATTTCAACACTGAGCAGAAAGCTGGTGAATTTCAATCACCGACTCTCTGCCCTGCCTCTCCAGCACTCAGTGGAGCACTGGGCTTGGCAATAGGAGGGATCACTGGGATCAGTTTCTCACCAGCTTTCTAAGAGGCTGAGCCAGCTGCCAGTGAAAGCATTTTGGTGGATCCTAACATTGATATCTGTGACGTTGTCTAAAAACAGGTCACAGGACTGCAGAAAGCAGTGCACTCCTGTGACCCACCAATGCAGTAGTGCCAAAAAAGCTTTGGTGCTACCTCTTCTTTATGTGTATTAACATTTTCAAAGAAGAAAGAAAAATTTTTAATTTTGACTTACATATACAATGATGAGACTCAACTTGAAAAGGATAGAATCAGAAACGTTAGGCTAATCAGTCGTCTCAGTTTCTAGGGTCTGAAAAAAATTAAAATAAAGATTATAACAAACTTTGCATAACAAAACATAAGTGATATGCCTAAATAAATAAAATTACCCTGAAATAGTTCTGAATAAATCCTCGTATACACGGGACGACGATCGTACGTACAATCGTCTCAAATCGTATGTTGGCTGTTGTATCTAGCATACTGACTGCACTACACGATTGTACGAGCACAGAAGAACGTTCAGATGAATGTAATTAGCATCCGGTCGTTTCTGACTTCTGAGCATGCGTGTTTTGCACAATACAACTTGTTGTACCAACTGCTCTGTACACACGATACAACGGTCGTATGACCGCTTGTTGGTATGACCAAGTTTTATAGTCTGCTCATACAACTCCCCTTGTACGACCGTCGTATGTTCAGCTGTTCAAATCGAGCATACGAACGATCGATTAAATATACGACGGTCGTTAATACGACCTGTTGTATATGACCGTCGAACCGTGTGTACGAGGCTTAAAACTCTGATGAATCCAATTTCCTTGGTCTGAAGAATCCTCAGAGGCAGCCGGGAGTGCCCAGTGCATTTTTGATGCGTTTTACTGCGTTCCAGTACAGTCCAGTGCAATGCAAATGCAACATGTTCTACTTTTTTTTCTGGAACTGGAAAGCTCTGGAACTGACTGCACTGGTGTGAACTATGCCATTGGAAACCATATAACCTACTTTTCATGCATTTTTGATGCAGAAAAAAACGCACCGGACTGCATGTGGTGTGAACTGGCCCATAGTCCTTTGATGCGGTTAGCTGCATTCATTTTTTTTTAAGCTAAGAACATTTTCAGCAAGTACAAAAAATACCTGTTGATCATGCTGGAAACGTGTCTAGGGTATCGACGATGGCTTCCTCCATGGATGGAGGAGTGCAGCTACCACACGAAGGACTAGTAATCTTCAGAATAGTGCATTTTTGGTTTTGGGTTTAGATATACACTTTAGGCCTCTTGCCTTTCTCTATCAGACTGATAATATTCCCCACATCAAACTCACTCATTTTCAGTCTGGTTTACACCCCACACATGCACCAGAAGCCATGCAAATGAATATGGCCAATGACCTCCTCGGAGCCACACCAAAAGGTATCAATGCTAATTGCTACATTCATTGCAGCATTTCACCCACTGCAATACACGGTGGCAACATATGGGACAATGCTTCTTTAAATCCAGTGCAGCAGGTTATCATTCTCACCACTGAAAGCTACACAAGGTAGACTTCATTGGTAGGATCAAAATGTATTTGTAAGACTCTTAAGCCTTGTACACACAGGACGACGATTGTATACAACAGGTCGTACTAACGACCGTTGTATGCGAAATCGATCGTTCGTATGCGCGATTAGAACAGCCAACATACGACGGTCGTACAAGGGAGTTGTATGAGCAGACTAGAAAACGTGGTCGTAACAACAAGCGGTCATACGACCGTTGTATCGTGTGTACAGAGCAGTTGGTACAACAAGTTGTATTGTGCAAAACACACATGCTCTGAAGTCAGGAACGGCCGGATGCTAATTACATGCACCTGAACGTTCTTTCTGCGGTCGTACGATCGTGTAGTGCAGTCAGTATGCACGTTACATTATCCAACATACGATTTGAGACGATCGTACGTACGATCGTCGTCCCATGTGTACGAGGCTTAAAGGGGACTACAGAGAAAGATGAGTACATAATAGAGTGAAAAAATTCTGCATTATGACCATAGGTGCAGCTGTTGATCATAGAATGAAATACTTATTTGCTATTATTGTCAGCACTATCTAGCGACCATAATAAAGAATTTTGCTGCATTGCATTTCACTCTATGCTGTATAAAAAAGGAGGAGTTATCTGTTACCTTAGTTCCCAACCTGAAATTTTTTTTTTAATATTTTACCATGTTCACAAGCAATTTATGAGTATACCACACCTATTGAGCCATAACCACTTTTACATAAGCCACGCCCACGTTTTGTTGTAGTCTCACTCCCCTAGATGTTATTTGTAAATCATAAGCTGGCGAAATGTGTTGTTACTTAAATGAATTATAACCAGGATACTAGAATTTTCATAAGGTAGCCTACACATTTTTTTCAGTATAGGTTAAATCCTTTTAATCATTCTTTGGGATGTGCCAGGTTTAACCACGTCAGTGAACTAGAGGCATCACTGTACCCTGAGGTTTCATGAATATTGCTTTAGCACAGTGAAAATGCCCATCATTTTTCAGGGCAGAGAAGAATATTCAGGTGAATGTTGTTCTGTAATACAGGTATTATGTTTCCTTCTCAAAACTAAGAATCTCTAATTCTTTGGTGAATAGGGATGGGGTCGTCAAATCTATGTTCAGACCAACCTTTGGCTGTTCAGATGTTTGAATGGACGCTAAAACTTTTGCCTGTCTGGATGGACCCCTGTTCAGTAGGAGCCGACCATCATATATAGAAGCGGTATGTCTCGTGCTTCACAGGTTCCTAAGGAAGCAATGAGTGCTTGCACCCTCCATGTCTCTAGGAACCGCTGATGTCCCAGCACATTGCCTTGGCCAAAGCGGACCTTCAGTCATTTTTTAACTTTGTATCTATTAAATCTTTCGCCCTTGATGATTTAACTTTGGATAGTAAAACATCTTTTTTCTGCCAGTAAATACCTTATACAGCCCACTTCCTCTTCCTTGTCTGGTCGTTAGCCTAGGCTTATGACGACATGCACAGCTCTCTCTCTTTCTCTCACTCTTGTGAGAGTTTGCCAGGAAGAGAGGGGGTGAATCATAAGAGGGCCAATGAGAGCTGCAGGGCTGCAAGTGTGCCTCTGTGTGTGTCTGCGTAAATCCAGGAAGTGAACAGGCAGCAGCTTCAGCTGCCCACAGTTAAAATGCATGCCGCCAGACTTCATGGAGGGGGATTTCTGCAGCATATTTGGCAACCCCACTGCTTTACTGACCTCTTTAAAGCGGTTGTCTACCCATTAAAAAAATAAAAATAAAATAAAAACCTGCAAGACAATAGCATAATGAGCTAGTATGCACCGCATACTAGCTCATTATGAAATACTTACCTTGAAACGAAGATCCGACCAGGCTGCTCGGTTCCCTCTGAGGGAGTGGACATCTTCCCTCAGATCTTGCTTCCGGGTACGCGGCTCCGGCGCTGTGACTGTCCGGAGCCGCGAGGCGTCACTCCCACACATGCGCGCGGGACCCGTCTTTCCTGCAAGGTCCGGCCCTATTGCCGGGCCTTTGCCGGGACATACACGTCGCATGCTCCCGGACATACACGTCGCATTCGCCGGGACACACACGTCGCATGCTCCGGGACATACATGGCGCATGCGCCGTAACGCCGCAACATTTTAGAGAGGGAATATATCCTAAACCGTACAGGTTTGGGGGATATTCATGTTACCTACAGGTAAGCCTTATTATAGGCTTACCTGTAGGTAAAAGTACAAAAATCGGGTAGACAACCGCTTTAACATGTGCTTTGTAAACTTTAGCACACACTATTCTTTTCATGTACGTTTCCCTCATTACTTATAAAAGTCTGACACAATGTTCTTGGCAATTAAAGATTTGTGAAAATCTTCTGGAAATAAAATCAGCACATACTTGGCGTGTGTCTTTTTCCTGTTTCTCCACATATGGGCATTAAGAACTGTATAGGGAAAAAGCTCTTGCATATTAAATGTACAGTACATGGAATCAACCCACTAAAAGTTAAAGGCTTTTTGGACATAGTGTTTAAGATAAGCCTCCTGGTTTAATAGAGATCTGGAAATATAGTTAAGATCTATTTATACTGGCTTTGATTATCAGAAAAGAAAGCCATTATAAATCACATCGGACACAAAATCCATATGAATGAATGGCAGTTGGCGAAAGTGCAGCCATCAGCAATCATATAGGAAGATAAAGAAGACTGCTGTAGGGGTCTGTCTTAGGCTTTATTAATTACCCCTGTAACCCTGGAGCCTGACAGCTGTACAATGAATGTGACAAGATTTGGACTATTAACAATGATGTTCTGTTTTTATAGTTTTTGATGTACTTTCTTGAACTTCCATAATAGGATGTTAGGCTGTGAACATACAATTCTGTGCCAGGTGACGAATAGATTCTTGCAGCAATGATTGATCTGCTCAAGGCCAGACGTAAGCACACCATGGAGCTGAGATAGGGAAATGCAGAGAATGATTCATTTTTCCTGGTCCTTGGTACATCAGCCACTTCCTAACAGCTAATTTGTCATCTCTTATTGTTTGTGAATATCCAGCGAACCATTCTGCTATAATAAAACAACACTGCAGGGCTGTAGTTTAAAATGTTTGTGATGATTTTTTTTATTTTAATGACAAACATTAAGAAGAAGAAGAAACAAAAGGAGGAAAAGAAATGATACCTGGTTGTGGCTTGAGACACGCTCACACCTGTGTGACTTAACCACTTCACACTTTAGGACCAGAGCACTTTTTGCGATTCGGTGCTGCGTCGCTTTAACTGACAATTGCGTGGTCGTGCAACGTTTTACCCAAACAAAATTTGCGTCCTTTTTTTCCCACAAATAGAGCTTTCTTTTGGTGGTATTTGATCACCGCTGCATCATTTCTGATCGCCGCTATAAACAAAAGAAGAGCAACAATTTTGCAAAAAAAACCCACATTTTTTACTTTTTGCTAAAATACAAATCCAAAAAAAAAATATAAAAAAACATTTTTTTCATCGGTTTTGGCCGATTTATATTCTTCCTCATATTTGTGATAAAAAAAATCGCAATCGGCGTCTATTGATTGGTTTGCGCAAAAGTGGCCTCGTTTACAGATGATGAGAATTAATTTCTGGGGTTTTTATTTTTTTTTTATTTTTTACTAGTAATGACGGTGATCTGCGATTTTTAGTGGTACTGCGATATTGGGGCAGACATGTCGGACCATTTTGACACTTTTTTGGGACCATTGGCACTTATACAGCGATCAGTGCTATAAAAATGCACTGATTACTGTGTAAATGCCATTGGCAGTGAAGGGGTTAACCTGGGGGGCACTCTAAGGGTTAACTGTGTTCCCTGGGCGTGTTCTAACTGTGTCAGTGTTTGACTGGCAGGGGAAGGGGCGTGATCACAGCTTCCATATAGAGGAAGGCTGTGATCACAGCCCTTCCCCCTCTCACGGAACGGAGATCCGTGTTCACTTACACGGACCTCCGTTCTTTTACTGCGGGGGGGGGGGGCATCACGGGTAGCCGGCGAAGATCGAGTCCACCGCACCCGCTCCCTGGCCCCCCCCAAACACAGTGAGCGCGTGGCCGCGCCTCCAGCGGCGCGCGCACGCTCACAGTGCATGATATCGCAGCCAACGTCGTATGACAGCAGTTTGCGATATCGAGCCACCTTGTCGCTGTCAACCTGCGGTTGACGGTTGGCAAGTGGTTAAGCATTAGTATTTCTTGAATTTTATATCAGCAGCATAAAGTAAGCCACAACAAATGGGAGGTAGATTAATAAATGCATTACAGTGCCTTGAAAAAGTATTCATACCCCTTGACATTTTCCACATTGTATTATGTTACAACAAAAAACATGAATGTATTTTATCAGAATTTTAGGTGATGGACCAACACAAAGTGGCACATAATTGTGAAGTGGAAGGAAACTGATAAATAGTTTTCACAGTTTTTTACAAATAAATATGTGAAAAGTGTGGCTTGCATTTGTATTTAGCCCCCTTTACTCTGATATCCCTAAATAAGTCTAGTGGAACCAATTGCCTTCAGAAGTTGTCTGATTAGTAAATTGAGTCCTGTGTGTAATTTAATCTCAGTATAAATATAACTGGTCTGTGAAGCCCTCAGGGGTTTGTTACAGAACCTTAGTGAACAAACAGCATCATGAAGGCCAAGGAACACACCAGACAGGTCAGGGATAAAGTTGCGGAGAAGTTTAAAGCAGGATTAGGTTATAAAAAAAATCCCAAGCTTTGAATATCTCATGGATGTTCAATCCATCATCCGAAAATGGAAAGAGTATGGCACAACTGCAAACATACCAAGACAGTCCACCTAAACTGACCCATGGTAACTTTGGAGGGATTTTTTGCAGAGATCCACAGCTCAGGTGGGAGAATCTGTCCATAGAACAACTATTCGTCGTGCACTCCATAAATCTGGCCTTTATGGAAGAGTGGCAAGAAAAAAGCCAATGTTGAAAGAAAACCATACGAAGTCCCCGTTTGCAATTTGTGAGAAGCCATGTGGGGGACACAGCAGACATGTGGAAGAAGGTGCTTTGATCAGATGAGAGCAAAATGTAACTTTTTGGCCTAAAAGCAAAATTATATGTGTGGCGGAAAACTTATGCAGCTGAGAACAGAGGGAATGTGATTACTTGGGAAAAAAAGCTACAAAAAGGACATGGTGGCGTTGCTGTCACATCGTCTGTTTGTTGGGTAGCAGATGACACTGGCACTGTAGAGGTGGAGGAAGCAAGAGGAGCCCGAGACCTTTCTTGGATTTTGAGGTGCTTATTCCACTGCAGCTCATGCTTTGCATGTAGATGCCTGGTCATGCAGGATGTGCTCAGGTTTAGAACATTTATGCCTCACTTCGGGCTTTGATTGCACAGCGTGCAAACCACTCGTGTCTTGTCGTCAGCACATTGTCTGAAGAACTGCCACGCCAGGGAACTCCTTTGAGCTGCCTTTGGTGTGCTAAGTTCCTGGGTGCGGTGGGTAGTAGCAGGCATACTGTCTAGGGGACGGTCGCTCCGCTTTTGCAACCTGCTTCCTCTTTTGCTGTGCTGGTGCCTTTGTGCAACCACCACCTCTTCCTCCAAACTGCACACATCACTCGCATGACCTTCATTCCATGTGGGGTCTAGGACCTCATCATCCTCCACATCATCTTCCACCCACTCTTCACCACTGCCCTCCTTGTCAGTCTGCACACTAGAAAGCCGCAGCAGTTGGCACCTGTGTTTCGTCATCATCAGAGACGTTCTGCGGTGGTGTTTCCATGTCCTCATCCTGAAACAGAAGTGGTTGGGCATCGGTGCACTCAATGTCTTGCACTTCTGGGGCAGGGCTATGTGGATGGCCCACGGAATGCACACCAGCCATTAAAAAGCATAAGAGACTGCTGCATGACTTGGGGCTCAGACTGCTTGGCTGATTTACAAGGGGCTGAGGTGAAAGACAGATGGCCATGGGGTTCAGGTGGCAACTCTGAGCTTTCAGCAAGGGACCGAGTGGGAGACAATGTGAAGGAACTGGAGGCATTGTCTGCCACCGAATCTACTATCGCCTGTACTTGTTCTGGCCTCACCATTCGTTGAGCGGCATTCGGGCCTACCATATAACGTTGAAGGTTCTCTTGGCTACTCGCACCTGAGGAAGATGTTTCACTTGTGCGTGTAGCTGACACAGATCGACCACGTCCTCTCCTTGCAACAGGAGCTTCACCAACACCAGCAGCACCACCACCACGTCCCTTATTTGACGGTCTCCTCATTCTGGACGCAAATGTACTATTTAGCACAAATTATTTTTTATAACGCTAATCTGTCCCTCACACCAGCAGCAGGATCCTCTCCCTACACCAGTATGAGATGATTTTATAACGCTAATCTGCCCCTCACACCAGCAGCAGGAACCTCACCCTACACCAGTATGAGATGTTTTATAGCGCTAATCTGTCCCTCACACCAGCAGCAGGAACCTCTCCCTACACCGGCATGAGATGATTTTATAACGCTAATCTGTCCCTCACACCAGCAGCAGGAACCTCTCCCTGCACCGGTATGAGATTATTTTATAATGCTAATCTGTCCCTCACACCAGCAGCAGGAACCTCTCCCTACACCGGTATGAGATGATTTTATAACACTAATCTGTCCCTCACACCAGTAGCAGGAACCTCTCCCTACACCGGTATGAGATGATTTTATAACGCTAATCTCTCCCTCACACCAGCAGCAGGAACCTCTCCCTACACCAGTATGAGATGATTTTATAAGGCTAATCTGTCCCTCACACCAGCAGCAGGAACCTCTCCCTACACCAGTATGAGATGATTTTATAACGCTAATCTCTCCCTCACACCAGCAGCAGGAACCTCTCCCTACACCAGTATGAGATGATTTTATAAGGCTAATCTGTCCCTCACACCAGCAGCAGAAACCTCTCCCTACACCAGTATGAGATACCTTTATAACGCTAATCTGTCCCTCACACCAGCAGCAGGAACCTCTTCCTACACCAGTATGAGATGATTTTATAATGCTAATCTGTCCCTGACACCAGCAGCAGGAACCTCTCCCTACACCAGTATGAGATGATTTTATAACGCTAATCTGTCCCTCACACCAGCAGCAGGAACCTCTCGCTATACTAGTATGAGATGATTTTATAACACTAATCTATCCCTCACGCCAGCAGCAGGAACCTCTCCCTACACTAGTATGAGATGATTTTATAACGCTAATCTGTCCCTGACACCAGCAGCAGGAACCTCTCCCTACACCAGTATGAGATGATTTTATAACGCTAATCTGTCCCTCACAGCAGCAGCAGGAACCTCTCCCTATACTAGTATGAGATGATTTTATGACGCTAATCTATCCCTCACGCCAGCAGCAGGAACCTCTCCCTACACTAGTATGAGATGATTTTATAATGCTAATCTGTCCCTCACACCAGCAGCAGCATCCTCTCCCTACCTACACTAGTATGAGATGATGTGACATGCAGCGCTACCTGACTCCAGCTTATATAGAGGCTGAGTCACATGATGCACTGGCCAATCACAGCCATGCCATTAGTAAGCATGGCTGTGATGGCTTCTAAGTGTTGTTGATTGGCTGCCCTGCAGCTATTTAAAAGGCGCAAAAAAATACCTGAACCCTGAACCCGGACTTTTTCTCAAATGTCCGGGTTTGGGACACGGACACCCTAAAGTCCGGTACGAACCCGAACTTTACAGTTCGGGTTCACTCAACTCTACTTATGTCCATATAACAAAAAGTAAAGCTCCAATCTCTTTCGCCCCTCCTCTTTAAGATCCAGAGGCCTACTTTATTTACAGTTTGCAGGTATAGGCAACAGCATAACATCAAGTGAATCCAGTCCAATGGGGTAGCAAGGGAAATTTAAACATCTTCAGTGCAAATACTTCTCCAATATAGAACACATCAGTCCACATGATTCCACTCATATTACAGTTGATGTTTCCTCATTCACCGTTACAGGGGTGCCTCGCAGCTACTGGTTCCCTGGCTGACCCCAAAGGGAACAGTGTGGGTGTTCACAGCAATCTCCGGCCAGGGAAAGACCACTTTCTTAGCAGCCTAAATCTGGAACAGGTAAGACCCCAAGCCTCCCATAGGGATTAATGCTCCTCTCTCTACTCCAGTACCTGTACTCCACCCACGACCACTCTACAGCCCTATAAATATTTTCCCTTTCTAGGAAAAAGGGAGCCCTCTAGTGGCCACATGAGGAATTACATGAAAGTCACTTAAAGCGGTTGTCTACCTGGAAAAAAAAATAAAAACCTGCAAGACAATAGCATAATGAGCTAATATGCACTGCATTCTAACTCATTACAAAATACTCACCTTAAAACGAACATCCGACCTGGCTGCTCGGTCCCCTCTGAGGGAGCGGACATCTTCCCTCGGATCTTGCTTCCGATATGACTGTCCAGAACTGCGAGACGTCACTCCCGCGCATGCGCGCGGGACCCGTCTTTTCGGCAAGGTCCCGCCCTTTTGCCGGGCCTTTGCCGAGACGTACACGGCGCATGCGCTGGGACATACACGGCGCATGCTGATTAGAAGGGGAATATCTCCTAAACCTTACAGGTTTAGGAGATATTCATTTTACCTACAGGTAAGCCTTATTATAGGCTTTCCTGTAGGTAAAAGTAAACAAATTGGGTAGACAACCACTTTAACTCCTTCCTACACACAAGCGTGCCTTGCAACCTCCAGCTTACAACTGTTTGTATTGTCTGTTTAAATTTCTCCTCACTTTGCAGCAATACATTTTGTTCTATGTATACAATGGCAATAAAGTATTTTATTATATACAGTATAGAGTACACCCCTCACATTTTTGTAAATATTTTATAATAACTTTTCATGTGACAACACTGAAGAAATGACACTTTGCTACAATGTTAAGTAGTGAGTGTACAGCTTGTATAACAGTGTACATTTGCTGTCCCCTCAAAATAACTCAACACACAGCCATTAATGTCTGAACTGTTGGCAACAAAAGTGAGTTCACCCCTAAGTGAAAATGTCCAAACTGGGCCCAAAGTGTCAATATTTTGTGTGGCCACCTTTATTTGCCAGCATTGCCTTAACCCTTTTGGGCATGGAGTTCACCAGAGCTTCACAGGTTGCCACTGGAGTCCTCTTCCACTCCTCCATGACAACATCACTTTGCTGGTGGATGTTACCACTCCTGTTACTTGCACTCCTCCACCTTCCATTTGAGGATGTCCCACAGATGCTCAGTAAGGTTTAGGTCTGGAAACATGCTTGGCCGGTCCATCCCCTTTACCCTTAGCTTCTTTAGCAAGGCAGTGGTCATCTTAGAGGTGTGTTTGGGGTGGTCATCATGTTGGAATACTGTCCTGCCGCCAAGTCTCCGAAGGGAGGGGATCATGCTCTCATGTTTCAGTATGTCACAGTACATGTTTACATTCATGGTCCCCTCAATGAACTGTAGTTCCTCAGTCTCGGCAGCACTTATGCAGCCCCAGACCATGACACTCCCACCACCATGCTTGACTGTAGGCAAGACACATTTGTCTTTGTACTCCTCACCTGGTCACACATGCTTGAAACCATCTGAACCAAATACGTTTATCTTGGTCTTATCAGACCACAGGACATGGTTCCAGTAATCCATGTCCAGTCTGCTTGTCTTCAGCAAACTGTTTGCAGGCTTTCTTGTGCATGATCTTTAGAAGAGGCTTCCTTCTGGGACGACAGCCATACAGACCAATTTGATGCAGTGTGTGGTGTATGGTCTGAGCACTGACAGGCTGACCCCCCACCCCTTCAACCTCTGCAGCAATGCTGGCAGCACTCATACGTCTATTTCCCAAAGGTAACCTCTTGATATGACTCTGAGCATGTGAACTTTTTTGGTCGACCATGGCGGGGCCTGTTCTGAGTGGAACCTGTCCTGTTAAACCGCTTTATGTTCTTGGCCACCATGCTGTAGCTCAGTTTCAGGGTCTTGGCTATCTTCTTATAGCTGAGGCCATCTTTATGTAGAGCAAAAGTACTTTTTTTCAGATCCCCAGAGAGTTCTTTGTCATGAGGTGCCATGTTGAACGTCCAGTGACCAGTATGAGAGAGTGAGAGCGATAACACCAAATTTAACACACCTGCTCCCCATCCACACCTGAGACCTTGTAATATTAACAAGTCAAATGA
>BLSH010413474.1:668414-683196 GCA_018402905.1 Glandirana rugosa | reverse complement strand
TGGAGGTCATCTTGACCTGGAAATTCTGTATCTAAAAGAAACAAGCAAGTGCATTACAAATTCTTAAAGTCCCAGTCTCTCTCTCTCTATATATATATATATATATATATATATATATATATATATATGTATACATAGCTCAAAATTATTGGACCCCTATAATTCTACACACATTCTTTCCTTTTATTCACATAGAAACTCTGACTAGAGAGCCAGACAGGTCAAAGCCCACCATTTTACTCCATTGAGTGTCTGCTAAATATATATATATATATATATATATATATATATATATATATATATATATATGTTTGGGGGCTCTGAGTAATTTTCTAGCAAAAAAATTATGATCTCTATGTAGCCATGGCCCCGACCTCTGAAGAGCTAATGGGGAACTTCAGGGTCGAGGAGAGCTGACATCCGTCCTTACAGTGTGGGTTACTAGGCATGGTGTGTGAGGTGCAATGCTGAATAAAGTTGGGCGCCAGACACTTTGAGAATGCTGAAAGAGATTTATTTTTTTCTTTATCAACTGGGGAGAGAGGGTTAGGGCCAGGACACCCTTAGTACTAGTGCAACAGCACTTTTGCAGACTCCGAGATTTCAAACAGAACGATGTAACAGCTTCACAGTTCAAAACCGTGATGTTAAGGAGTGACTCTGGAGCAATTTCCTTAGTTGATTGAACTTGTACTTGACTTCAACTCAGATCTAACACTTACCAACTAGTATCCCCGTTGTGCAGAACTGGCCTCCATCTCGTAGCCTCCCTCTGCAGCTTCACTTCCCCACTGCCACTGGGTTCCTAGTGCTCCACACAGCCAACCACCGTGTCTTCTGAATTTCACCCACGCTATCCGGCTGGGCCTTTTTCCTCAACAACTCAGCTCACCTGCTGAACCTTCTTGCAAGCGTCACCCCTTTAGCTTCCTGGGTCCCTAGCTTGACTTCCACTGAGATTTTACCACCTCTTCACCGCCCCCAGCTGGCGAAAAGGGCTGCCCCGGTACTCTCTCTCTACTTTGCCCTCCACACTGTAACAAGAGGAGTGTTGTCCTTTCCGCTGGTGACAGTTCCCCCTTTACCTCTGGCCTTGGCTTACAACTTACCGCTGGTGACAGGAATGACAGTCCTTCAACAACTGGCGACCGTGTCCTTTCACCTCTGGCAAAGAGGGGTTCTCTGGCCGGCAGAACCCGCAAGACTCGGTTAGGCTTCCTTGCGCTAAGCCCCAACCTCTGCAACTCCTTCCTCTCCTGGATAGGCCTCACACTGCCTAACTCCCAGGAACTCCTGGATAGGCCCCAGGCTTCTGGCCTAGCAGCCGGGAGCTTTTAACACATGTCCACCCAGATGGCCGTCCAGATGGTAAAGAACCCCAATCACCTGACCTCTCTCCAAAAAATAGGTCCTCCCAGCAAGCCATGGGTCTGAAGAAAACCCGTGCCCATTGGCCAGAACAACCTATCCACTTACATTCCAGGTTCATTTGCACCTTGTCATTACAGTGCCAGAAATGACAATGTCACCCAGTGGCAGAGAAGAGAGATGCATCAACCTAGAACTGGAGAGGAAATCAAAGGATTCTATAATAATCAGCCAAGTTAGTTATCACCTAGCAAAACTACATTTATTAGCATCCCGACTCAACCCAGGGTGCTACACTTACATGTAGGAGAGAAGTGTCAGAACTGGCCTGGGTGGCAAGTGGTTAGTTACCAAAAGTAAGTAATATGCAAATAATTATTATATATTGTTTTTAAGGTAATTTACTATATTATCAAAAACTGTACTCAAGCAGGTGGCTTAACGAACAAATTACTGAAGTTTGAAGTTATAACTTCAAACCAATAATTTCACAGTGAATAGATAAATAATAAATTATTATGTTTTAACTTATAGCATAATATATTATTTAGCTTGATTAAAAAAATACCTTTTCAGCAGCAGCAGATTCTCCCTCTTAACTATGTGAGAAAAACATGGGCTTATGGGTAAACCTTATACCCACAAACCCATGTTTTTTCCTTGTAGTTAAGAAGGCTGGGCTGGAAAGAAGCATTTGTCTTTTAGACACATGCCCCCCATCTATGACACTGCAGTGAGGGGAGAACCTCCACTGCAGCATTTTTTATTGGACAGCTTGGATCAATGGTGCTTTACCATTGGTCCAAGGCTCCAAGCTGTCCATTGAGCTCAGTGTCTCTGACAAGAAGTCAGAGACCCTGTGAGCTCATCCTCTCAGTCTGCAGCAAACAGCATGTGCCAGCTTGCATTTAAACTGGCCACTCTGTATGTAGCTTCTGATGGGCTGTGCAAGGAGCCCTGTATCATTTGACCAGTGGTGGGACCCCCTTGAACCTCGATCTTCTTTTTTTTTATGTTCATGGCAGGTGCACTCTGTCTCACCTGCCTCCCCGGACTGCACATCCCTAGACCTGGCCATTGCTTTCTACCTTCTGTATTTTCTGCTTTTCACTTTAAAGTTGTTTTAAAGTCAAAAGCTTTTTTAACCTTATTGCATTTTATACACTAATGTAATAAACCTTCCAGTTGCTATCTCAACCCCTCCCCCCCCAAATACCTGAGTTCTGTATTGATCCAGCGCTGTGTCCGTCTGCATCTATTCTCTCCCCTCTCAGACTTTCACAAGCTTGGCTGAAAGCAGTGGGAGCCATTGGCTCCTACTGCTGTCAGTCAAATCCTGTAAGGACAGAGCTGGATGTGGGGAAAAGACACACTGTGTGTGATTAGAACAGAGAATGCTAGTGGGGGACCCCAGAAAAAAAGTTCAGGGCTGCTCTGTGCAATATCCTTGCACAGAGCAAATAAGTATATCATCTTTTTATTTTAGTAACTTTACAACCTCTTTATCGAGTCTCCCACCTTAACCTCTCTCTCTGTCTGGCTCATCTAACTCTTAGGAAATCCTTTTACATACCTTGGATGTTGTCTGTGCTATTAGGGTTTACCTTTGGGCTACCTCATCCTACCATTGGGCTGATTTCTTGTTTGTTGTGGTTGATGGTCCCATTAAGTCCCTGCTGTTTCTTTTCCTATTGTCTCTAGATGGATTTGACAAACTGTATTTCAGGCTTATCATTCTGTAACTAGACATAAAGAACTTCCTCCTTTTCCTGTTTTTGCTCATTTTACTTGGTTGGTCAGAGTTTCTTGTGTCTTCCTTCATCAGGTCTGGGTTTTCAAATCTGTAAGGCCACAATCTGATCCTCTGCCCATACTAAGTTTTATAAATGGTTGCATCAGTTAATGCTAGTTCTGGCCACAAAGATTTACAGGCGGCAGTGTAATTTATCTTTGTAGAGTAAGGGCTCATCTTGTTTTTTTGGTACGCCTCTGTGATCACTGGTTCTGACTCATTTTCAGTCAAGGTTGTATCTCTCAATGAACATAAAAGAAAATTATATTTTGTGTACTTGCCGTAAAATGATTTTCTCTGTGTTCATTGAGATACACAGCCCTCACCCCTCTTCTGGGTCGTTTATGCCCTTTGCCCAGTCTTGTTATTTAGGCCAAGGTTATTTTTTTGACAGTTGGAAAGTGTGTTTCAGGGGGGTTAATCCACCCAGAGGAGCTGTCCTCCTAACTGCCTGTTCAGTTTTATGCATCCTACTCCTGAAAATGGGCAGCAAAACCCACTGGCTCTGAATGATCATCATTTAAAGCCTCGTAAACACACAAGGAGAATATCAGACAAACAATTACACAACGGTACAAAAATTCTCGTACAACAGAATACAACTTCAGAAGTGATTTAATGTGTTGTATTGCATTGTAATGTATTCTTTCGTTTCCAAGCATGCTTGGTCTTGGTCTTCTGATTTTTTTCCCGATGAATATTGTACTCATTAAATGAACATCATTAATTCTGGTGTTGTACGAGAGAAATGTCCCTGTTTGTCTCTTCTGATAATTTGAACTGTCGTAATAGGCTCTCAAAAACTATGTACTAACGATCAGATTATTGTGCGATCGCCTCGAAAAGTGGTATTTTTCGTCCGATTTTCTGATCATGTGTATTAGGCTTAAGGCTGTGTTTCTCAATGAACCCAGAGAAAAGAATTCTACAGTGAGTATAAAAAAATCTATTTTTTCATATTTAAGGAGTGTTTAGCGGGTAAGGATACTAAAAACTATAGAGAATTAGCCATGTAGAAGATGAATGTCAAGATTAAAGTTACAGACATTCAACGTGAAGGTTGTGTGCTCTGAGTAAATTTAAATGCACAAAGCAATATTTGACCTCAGCATAAGTGCTCTATTGTTTGCTTGTTAAAAACAGATAGTTTAGCAAAACCATGTTACCAAAGTGGGCCACCCAAAACATTTTTTTTACCTTTTGGATGAACTATTTAGGTGGACTATCTGAATGCACAACCCACATTGAGCCATCTATTTCTGTCTTCATGAATATAAAGAATGGGTAAAATAAATGTTTTTCCTAGTGCTGCTGTTAACTTGTTAAACCACGAAAAGATCCTAAGGAATGAAGAAACGGTTACATTGCCAAGGCTTATAGCTCCTCCTCCCACCAAGGTTTACTCTCCTACACAAGCATCTTTTCTGCCTTCTTATTCCTAATGGAGCGGAGCTTTCAGGTATACAGCAGCATGTGATAGTGCTTGGACCTAAACAGTCAATTGACAGACCTCCAATACCACAGCTTACACAGGGTGGACTCCTGCAGCAGGGAGGGAGTATGGATAGGTGAGTATACATTTGCAGTGCAGGAACATAGTGACAGTGTCTCTTCAAATGGGACATTTGTAGATTAGGTTAGGTTGTATAAATGTAGCCATGGCCCCAACCCCTAGAGGATTAATGGTGACCTCCAGAGTCAGGGAAAGCTGACATTCATTCTCACAGTGTGGGTTACTAGGCATGATGGGTGCAAATAGGTAGATTGAGTTGGGCGCCAGACACTTTGATGATGCAGAACAAAAGAGATTTATTTTTCTCTTAAAGAACTGGGGAGAGAAGGTTAGGGCCAGGACACCCCTTGAGCAGGTGCAAAAGCACTTAATAGACTCAGAGACAAACAAAAAATAGAATGGTATGGTAAGTGTATAGTTCAAAAGGCTTTAGAGCTGAACAGTATCTGAAGAGAGCTATTTCCTTTGGTAACTGAACTTGTAACTTTGTCTTCAACACAGATTTGTACAGATACCAAGCTTGGTATCCCCGTTGTGTAGACTTTGTCTCAATCACACAGCCTCCCGCCGCAGCTTCTTCAACTTAAGCTCCCTGTCAGGAAAGAAGAAGAACTCGTATTGCCGTACAAAGGAGCACAGTGCGCAGGCGCGTGCACGAAGGAACGGACGGCACGAACGTTCGTGCGCACGCGCGACCGGGAAGCGCGCACCCCCGTTCGTGATTATTCTTGGCGCCAAGAGGACTATTTAAACGGGACAATGACATGAGATCAATGCCGTTTGGTCTACAGCGTTCCTGTGTATCCTGATACCTGTTCTTCTGCTTTACCTGCTCCTTGATTACCGGCTTGATTCTGACACTGCCACTTGCTGCCTGCCCTGACCTTTGGCTTGCCCTGACGATTCTTCTGCCTGCTCCTTGGTACCTCTCCGCCCGCCTGTTGATGACCCGGCTCCTGTCTGACGATCCTTCTGCTTAACCCCTCGGTTCCTGCTTGGCCTGGCTCCTGCTTGTTCCAGTCTGTTTCCAGCCTTCTCGTCCAGCATCATCCGCTTGGTTCAGCCCTGCAGAGTGAATTGCCAGCTGTTTCCCGGAGTGTCTCCTCTGCTCCAGCTCGCTGCAACACCTGCCCTGCCAGCAACCATCGCACCTGTGTTCCAGTCAAGCACTCGTGCCATCCTGCACTCTTGAGCTTCCTGTCTTCCATATCAGGGGTTCCTGAGTCAGGGTTGTAAGAGAGGCTGTCCTCGGCTATTGCAGACTCCACCACCAGGTACGTGACACTCCCAGTCTCTTACAAGACTCCTTGGACTGCCACTGCCACTGGGTCCTTGAGCTTCACACAGTCAAATGCTGTAATTTCCAAGTATCACCCACGCTGACCTGCTGGGTCCCTGACTCGGCTCCTCAGCCAAACTGCTAAACTCTCTCGCAAGCGTCACCCCCCGTTATCCTGCTGGGTTCCTAGCTTGACTCCGCTGAGACCTTCCCAACTTCTTCACCATCCCTGGTTAGTGAGACAACCATTCCTGTCGCCAGAGGCAAATCGTGAACCAGGGTTAGAGGTAAAGGGGAAACTGTCGCCCTCAAGGGACAATGCTCCTGTTATCAGAGACCAGAGTTCAGAGTCTGAGAGAGTACCAGAGCAGCCTTTTTCTTCATTAGCAACTCTGTCTCTTCACCTCCGACATAGAGGGATTCTCTGACCGGCAAAACTCATGCAACTTAGGCTGCCTCTTCTTATCCTGGGTAGGCCTCAGACCGCCTAGCAACCAGGGAGGCTCCCGGATAGGCCTCAGGCTTTTGACCTAGCAGCTGGGAGTCTTAAACAAACGTCCACCCAGAGAGCCGTCCAGGTGGCACAGAACACCGATCACCTGACTCCTCCCAAATAAATATGCTCTCCAAGGAGGAAATGGGGTCCAAGAAAACCCCTGTCAATTGGCTGGAACAAGCTACCCATTCATGTTCCAAGTTCATATGCACCTTGTCAGTCCAAAGCCATGAGTGACAGTACCATCCAGTGGCAGAGGAGAGAAGTGCATTGAACTCAGAGTTAGGAAACTAATCAGGAGGCACCCTAACAATTAGCCGATCTAGTTACCACCCAGCAAACTAGATTTAACAGCATCCTGTTCAAGACCAGGGTGCTACATAAACATACAGTATATTTGTAAGTCACTTTTAATTATATTTTTCTGTGTCACTGCGACCAGTATTGGATTTTACTTGACTTATACCGGTATTTGTACAACTTGTTAAACTTACTGGCTACTGGACCTTCCATAAGTGCCTTAGCCTGCAATAAATATGTCATTTTGATATACTACACTATAGGCGCCCCCCTTTTCATTTATTTTCCGGTGTGCTATATGAACGCATGAACCGAGGTACAAGGAGGAGAAGCTGTGGTGAGATAATCTATGCTGGAAGTGGCAAACACCCACATGTCTGTTTTGACCTTCCATAACTAGAGGGTCCATCTGCTCTGGTGTGCTATATAAATGCATGAAGCGAGATACAAGGAGGAGAAGCTGTGGTGAGATCATCTATGCTGGAGGTGGCATACACCCACATGTCTATTTGACCTTCCATAACTAGAGGGTCCATGTGCTCTGATAAGCATTCAGTTTGCTTGTGTGTTGGTGAATCAGCAAGTGGAGGAAGTTTCTATTCTGATCTAGTCTGCACAGTCTGACAGAAGTTGGATTTATTTTTTTATTTTGTTTTGGAATTTGGACACTTTATTCAGTTTTTTTGTTTTTACATGAGTAATTTTTCACATGAACGTTATTGTGCATGATCGTATAGCGCAACTTGTTGTCTCTATATATACTATTATTGTGTCAATATCTCACATTTTAAGTTGCAGCTGTTTTTCACTTAATGTTTTTGTTTTTTTTTGGTTATATTAGCACGGTACTGCCCCCACCCCCCCTCCTTCCATTTGTAACAGAATATAGCTGTTTGATTAACTCCAAGACACCAATCTGCTCATAAAGGTCACTAAGGAAATCAGTGCAGATTTGTGATGCCTTGAACAGGCATGCATTACATCATACAAAAATCCCACTGTATTTATGAATACCAAGTGAACCATGGGAACAAATACATGTTATATTAAGTGTATTAATAGTTCAAGCAGCTTGGAATGTTTGGTAACCTGATATCCAGCAGCAACACATTTATTACTGGTAAAACAAATATATTTGGTATACAGGTGATGCTCGAAAAATTAGAATATCGTGCAAAAGTTCATTTATCTCAGTAATGAAACTTAAAGATAGACTCATTACATGCAAAGCAAGATAGTTCAAGCCGTGATTTGTCATAATTGTGACAATTATGGCTTACAGCTCATGAAAACCCCAAATCCACAATCTCAGAAAACTAGAATATTGTGAAAAGGTGCAATACTCTAGTGTCCCACTCTAATCATCTAATTAAGCCATAACACCTGCAAAGGGTTCCTGAGCCTTTAAATGGTCTCTCAGTCTGGTTCAGTAGGAATCACAATCATGGGAAAGACTGCTGACCCGACAGTTGTGCAGAAAACCATAATTGACACCCTCCATAAGGAGGGAAAGCCTCAAAAGGTAATTGCAAAAGAAGTTGGATGTTCCCAAAGTGCTGTATCAAAGCATATTAATAGAAAGTTATGTGGAAGGGAAAAGTGGGGAAGAAAAAGGTACACAAGCAGCCTGGAGAGGATTGTCAGGAAAAGGCCATTCAAGGGTGTTGGGGACTTTCTCGAGGAGTGGACTGAGGCTGGGGTCAGTGCATGTTATTCATTTTTCTGTTTCAAAAGTTTTATTGGTTCAAAACAGGTACATAGATATAAAGATACAAAGAGCCACATAAGTAGTAAAAGATCCCTGTAGGAACAGGTCTGAGGTTTAAGCAAACACTGTCACAAATAACATATCTACATTCACTTACGAACCCAATTAAGCGGGTATAGAGAGAGGAAGGCGAAAGTGGGGTGAATTACAGAATCTGGGCGTGTAGCATACTCCAACCGCCGCTGGAGAACATATATGTATAGTGGATAGTAGGCCTGATCATAATAAGGATGGTGGTGTGGCAAACTAAACTAGAAATAAAAAGAATATGGGAGGGAAGAAAGGAGAAGAGGGCATAGAAAAGGAATGGAGAGAAGGAAAGCAGAGAGGGGGTAAGGGGGGAGAGGAAGAAGAGAGAAGGGGGGTGGTGTGGGTGGGGGAGAGGTGGTATTCCGGGGAGACTCTACAGCTCATGTCAGGGGCACTGCAAAAGGCAGTGTGTGATTGGGGTTGAGGGCTAGGTTGCTAAAGGGATTAATAATGTTCAAGGGGTTAGAAGGTTGTGGTCAAAGTTGGACGGCACAAAGTGTTCCATCCAGGGTTTCCACAATCTCTCCTGGGGCACGGTTTTGTCCATGATGATGGCTTCTACTCTGGCATGGATCATAGCCCTTGTGACCCTATTTTTGACTTCAGTGATGTTGAGGAGTGGAGTTTTCCATGCCTTCGATATCGTTTGTTTCACCGCCGTCGTAACCTGCAGGAGAAGTTTAAATTGGGTTTTAGAGATGCCGTCTGGTTTTTTGTTCAGGAGGGCAACCAACGGTTCGGGGGAGAGGGAGAATTTGAACAATAGTGATAGAATTTGAAAGATTTGCTCCCAGAAAGCTTCTACCAAAGGGCATGACCACCAAATATGAAGGTGAGTACCTCCTGCAGAGCAGCCTCGGAAGCAGAGAGGGGAGTAGGCTGGAATGTACTTTGCAATACGGGCAGGGACAATCTCATGAGTACCTTGTAGTTGGTTTCGACTGCTACTATGGATTGAGAGGACGATTTGGTAGCCTCCCAAATGTCAGTCCACTCTTTGGGGTCTAAGTGTATCTCTAGGTCTTTCTCCCAATTGGTGATATAAGTCGTAGAAGAGGGAGGCAGGGGGTCCAAGATTTGGTTGTAAAGAGAAGTGATCAGGCCTTTCGCGTGTGGGTCTTTGTGGCAAGTGTGTTCGAAGGGGGATAGGACATGGGGAAAAAAAGTGTTTAAGTTGTAGGTATCTGAAGATCTCAGAGCTAGGCATGTCATGTGCTTCGTGTAAGGCTGGGAAAGATATAAATGCGCCAGGCGTGGTAAATGAGAGAGCTCGAAAAAGCTGAGATCTGGTCCAGTTTCTGAAAGAGTTTGGGGAGACCCATGCTGGGTAGAATGCTGGGTTTTTCAGGAATGAGAGCATAGGATTATGTGGGGACTGCAGGCTATATTTTGACTTAAGGCTGTCCCACAGGTGCAGACTGTGTGCAGTCACAGGGTTATCTATGTGCCTGCTGTCTCTTGGTTTCAGCCAGTGCAGGTTTGCTACGGAGAGGGGGTCACAATCCACTGATTCCAAGGAGACCCACAGTGGGGTTTCCTTGGTGGCGTGGTACTTAGGGAGTTGAGCTAACTGGGCTGCTTGAAAATACTTAAGATAGTTTGGGACGCTGAGGCCTCCCTTCAGTTTAGGAGAAAAGAGAATATGCCTCTGTAGTCTTGGTCTAGTCCTCCCCCAAATAAACTGGAACACGCGTCGCTGTAGTATGCGCAGTTAGTGGGAAGGGACGTTGATAGGTAATACCCTAAAAAGGTATAAAATCTTGGGTAGGGTGGTTATCTTGACCGCGGTTATCCTGCCCAGCCAGGCAAGTGGGAGCTTAGACCAGGACTCCATAAGGCTGGTCAGGTGTTTTAACATTGGAATGTAGTTAGCCGAATACAGGCCAGCACTATCTGCTGTGAGGTGGATCCCTAGATAGGGGATGCTGCTCGTGGACCAGGAGAAGGGGAGTATCTACTGAAGTTGGGCTAGGAGTGGGGGGTCAATAGAGACGTTTAAAGCCTTAGATTTACAAGGATTTACAACCATACCCGAGACCTTACCAAACTTTTCTAAGGTTTTGAGGAGATTTGGGGGTGAAGTTATAGGGGCCATCAAAAATAGCAATATATCATCCCCAAATAGGCTCAGTTTATGGTGATGACCGCCTAGTTCAATACCTTTTATATTGGGGTTGGACCTGATCTTTTGGGCTAGGGGCTCGATTGCGAGGGCAAAGAGGAGTGGGGAAAGGGGGCACCCCTGATGCGTACCTCTGCCCACCGGGAAGGGGTCAGATTTTAAGCCAGCATATTTAATGCTTGCTGAGGGAGAGAGATAGAGTGAGGAGACCCATGAGAGGAAGTGGGGGCCAAAGCCCCAAGTCCTGAGAGAAAACGTTAGGTAAGACCACGATAGCGTGTCAAACGCCTTTCTTATGTCTAGAGAGAGAAAGCAAGTAGGTATCCTGCGTTTCTTGGTGACATGTGTCAGAATGACTGCCCTTCTGATACCGTCCCCAGTCTGTCTGGAGCGGATAAATCCCACTTGATCTCTATGTACCAAAGACCCAATAATCGGATTCAGGTGAGAGGCCAAAGTTTTGGCTAACAGTTTGATATCCAGATTTAGCAATGAAATTGGGCGGAAGTTGGTCCAAGAGGAATCGTCTGATTGGGACTTAGGAAGCATGGAGACGGTGGCGGAGAGGGATTCTGGTCTGAAGTTGTTTCCCTTAAGTATACTGTTAAAAGCTGAAGTTAGCATGGGGGAGAGTAAGTCAGAAAAGTGTTTGTAGTAGGTGGCCGTAAAGCCGCCAGGGCCTGGTCGTTTATTAGAGCGCAGGGTCTTGATGGCTGCTGCCACCTCGGTTTCAGTAATTGGGCTCTCGAGGACGGCCCTTTGGGTGGCGGATAGGGAGGGAAGGGAGATGTCAGAGAAAAGCGAAGAAGCCTGTGTCTCGTCAAAGCTTGAGTGGGCGGAATAGAGGTCTGCAAGGGGTCTGCGAAAGTGGGCTACTATCTTCACAGGGTTACTGGTGTAAGAATTGTGGGACACCTTGAGTCTAATGGGCTTGTAGGGTTGGTCTAATCTTCGAAGGGAGAGGGCTAAGAAGGTGTCCGGCTTATTGCTCTTCATGTATAGCTTATGTCTCGAACGTCTCAGGGTTTTGTCAGCCGACTCAGATAGGAAAAGGTCCAGATCGAGCTTCGCTTGGTCTAGGGCTTGTCTATGGGAGGGTGTAGGGTCATTCTGGAAGGTTGCGTGGGCCTCACAGAACTGATCGTCGAGAAGTTTATGTTTCGCCCGTCTGTCTTTCTTAAGGTAAGATGCCTTACTTATAAGCACGCCTCTGAGGACAGGTTTGTGTGCCTCCCAGAGGGTCAGGGGAGCGATATCACCGGAAGAGTTATTAGAGATGTATTCTTTAAGGGCTAGTGATATATCTGTCCTATGAGAGGGATTGGTGAGGATAGAGTCATTGAGGCTCCACGTTTTATCTATCTGTTTCGGTATCAAAGAGGTCAAGGATGTGATGACTGCGTCGTGGTCTGACCATGGGCAGGGGGCAATGATGGAGGAGATAAGAGAGAGTGTAGAACATGTATCGACCAGAATGTGGTTTATACGGGAAAGGACTTTGTGGGGGTGGGAATAATGAGTAAATTGTCTGCGAGTTGGGTTAGATTCCCTCCAGGTGTCAGTAAGTGAGTGGGATGATAGCAGATGCCTAAAGGATGCTTTTTTAGGACTAATGTTTGGTGTGATGGGGTCTTGTCAAGAAAGGGGTAAATAGTTTGGTTGGAGTCCCCACCAAGTACAAGTGTGCCCTGTCTGTGGTGTGCTACAACTTGTAGTAAGTGTGACATGAAGGAGATGGGTCTTTTGTTGGGGGTATAGTAAGATACAAGTGTGACCTCGGTTTCGAGGAGGTGGCCTATCAATAAACTGTACCTGCCTTCGGGGTCCTTAATTTCTTTAGACAGCAAAAATGGAGCCCTGCGGTGGAAGGCTACAAGTACCCCTCTCTGCTTACTATTGGATGAGGCAGTGTAGACCTGGGGATAAGAATGGTGAAGGAATTTAGGAGTATAATGCTGGGAAAAATGGGTCTCCTGCAGAAATACGACATGTGCGTCAAGAGAGGCAAAGGAGCGGAAGGCCTTGGTCCTTTTTTGAGGTACATTAACCGCTTGCCGTCCGCCCACCGTCAAATGACGGCGGAGCGGAGCGGCTCTAGTTCCGGGAGGACGTCATATGACGTCCTCCCTTTAAGCCGGGATTGCGCGCGATCGGGCGCGCGCATCCCGGCTCTGTCGGTGTCGGCGTGTCCCCAGGACACACCGCTTCACCGACAGGGGTGAACAGCCATTGGTTATGGCTGTTCACCACGTGATCTTCGTCACGGCCGATCACAAATGGCACGTCCGCCGTTCGCACGGCGCATGCGCGCGATCGGGAGCACTGCCTGTCACCGACATAGGTATCAGCCGCCAGGTGGCGGCTGATACCTTGTGATCGGTTGTGATCTACTTCACAGCCGATCACATCCAATGTAAACAGAGCGGTAACTCACTATTACCAGCTCTTCTCTCCTCACACAGTGTCCAGTGTGAGGAGAGAAGAGCTGGGATCAGTGAATTACCGCTCTGTACAGTAAAAACACACTGACACTTCCCCCCTGCCCCCCCAATGCACCTGTCACCCCAACAGTTACCCCATATACCCCCCATAAAGTGCACCTGTCATCATAAAGTGGACCTGTCATCATAAAGTGCACCTGTCATCATAAAGAGCCCCTGTCCCCCGTCACCCATCAGTGACTGTGGCCTGTCACCCGTCACCCGTCAGTGACCGTGGCCTGTCACCCGTCACCCGTCATTGACCGTGGCGTGTCACCCGTCATTGACCGTGGCATGTCACCCATCACTGACCGTGTCGTGTCACCCATCACTGATCGTGGCGTGTCACCCGTCACCAATCACTGACCGTGGCGTGTCACCCATCACCCATCACTGACCGTGGCGTGTCACCCGTCACCCATCACTGACCGTGGCGTGTCACCCATCACTGACCATGGTCTGTCACCCGTCACCCATCACTGACCGTGGCATGTCACCCATCACTGACCGTGGCGTGTCACCCGTCAGTGACCGTGGAATGTCACCCATTACCCCTTTAGCAACCATGGCTTGTCACCCAACACCCATCAGTGACCGTGGCGTGTCAACCGCCACATCAGTGGTCTGTCACCCAACACTGACGTAGCCTGTCGCCTGTCACTCATCACTGACCATGGCCGTCACCCATCAGTAACCACCGCCAGTCACCCGTGGCCTGTCACCCCTCACCCATCAGTGACCACCGCCAGTCACCCATCACCCATCAGTGACCATGACCAGTCACCCATCAGTAACCATCGCCAGTCACCCATCAGTGACCACCGCCAGTCACCCATCAGTGACCACCGCCAGTCACCCGTCACCCATCAGTGACCACCGCCAGTCACCCGTCACCCATCAGTGACCACCGCCAGGCCCCCGTCACCCATAAGTGACCACTGCCAGTCACCCGTCACCCATCAGTGACCACCGCCAGTCCCCCGTCACCCATAAGTGACCACTGCCAGTCACCAGTCCACCATAAGTGATCACCGCCAGTCACCCGTCACCCATCAGTGACCACCGCCAGTCACCCGTCGCTCATCAGTGACCACCGCCAGTCACCTGTCACCCGTCGCGCATCTGTGACCACCGCCAGTCACCCGTCACACATTAGTGATCACCGCCAGACACTAGTCACCCATCAGCGACCACTGCCAGGCACACGTCACTCATCAGTGACCACCGCCAGACAAGCGGCACCCATCAGTGACCACCACCAGTCACCTGTCACCCAGCAGTGACCTCCACCAGACACCTATCAGTGACCACCAACAGACACCCGGCACCCATCAGTGACCACCGCCAGTCACCCATCACTTATCAGTGACCACTGCCAGTCACCCATCACCGTCACCCATCAGTGACCTTCAACCGTCACCCATCACTGACCACCAGACACCCATCACCTATCACTGACCACCACCAGACAACCGGCACCCATCAGTGACCACCACCAGTCACCCATCAGTGACCACCACCAGTCACCCATCAGTGACCACCACCAGACAGCCGTCACCCATCAGGGACCACCGCCACTCACCCGTCACCCATCAGTGACCTTCCACCGCCACCAGGGACTACCCACTGCCGAC
>BLSH010413474.1:655651-668057 GCA_018402905.1 Glandirana rugosa | reverse complement strand
ACTCCGTATTACTCAGAAAACTTGTACAGTACAAAAAGGTCATCAAAAACCTTTCACACCCCTTTTTTACTTTTGCGAAAAAAAAATGTGTTTCAATAGGTAAATATACTATAAAGGTTGTGTATCGTAAATGTATCGTTTTTACTGTGGGGTTTTATGTAAGAGGATGAGGGGTGCTCATTCCGCTATGGTGTACACATTCTGAAAATGTGTCAGACCGGTGTGTGTCTCCGGATTGTAACTTGATCGTGGAAGTCCGCAAGATGCTCATGTTTATGTTTAATGTGTAGAGTAAAGAGTTGGTGGATGGCTCCAGGACCTGCAAAAGTGTAATAGGTAGGTGGTTGAGAAATGAGATGTGTAATTTGTATTTGTACTCGTAGAACGCCTGAAGGTGCTAGTTCAATGTTAGGCCTCTGTGTGTGGCCAGACTGTGTAAAAGTCTTACACATGTGGTATCGCCTTACTCGTGGGGAGTAGGAGAATGTATTTTGGGGTGTCATTTTTGCTATGTAAATGCTATGTGTTGGAAATATCATATAAATGGATAACTTTGTGTAAAAAAAAAGCGTTTTCATTTTTTCCCCACACTTTCCAAAAACTACTGGAAAAACATGACATGTTCAAAAGACTCATTATGCCTCATAGATTATACGTTGGGGTGTTTTCTTTCCAAAATGGGGTAATTTTGTGGGCAATTCCATTGTTCTGGTGCTCCAGGACCTTCAAAAGTGTAATAGGTAGCTGAGGAATGAGGTGTGTAATTTATGCTTGTAGAACGCCTGAAGGTGCTAGTTCAATGTTGGGCCTCTGTATGTGGTCAGGCTATGTAAAAGTCTCACACATGTGGTATCGCCATACTCAGGAGGAATAGCAGAATGTATTTTGGGGTGTCATTTTAGCTATGTACATGCTATGTGTTGGAAATATCTTATAAATGGTCAACTTTGTGTAAAAAAAATGCATTTTCATTTTTTTCCCACATTTTCCAAAAACTACTGGAAAAAAATGACATGTTCAAAAGACTCATTATGCCTCATAGATTATACATTGGGGTGTCTTCTTTCCAAAATGGGGTCATCTTGTGGGCAATTCCATTTTCCTGGTGCTCCAGGACCTTCAAAAGTGTAATAGGTAGTTCAGAAATGAGATGTGTAATTTATGCTTGTAGAACGCCTGAAGGTACTAGTTCAATGTTGGGCCTCTGTATGTGGTCAGGCTATGTAAAAGTCTTACACATGTGGTATCGCCATACTCAGGAGGAATAGCAGAATGTATTTTGGGGTGTCATTTTTGCTATGTACATGCTATGTGTTGGAAATATCTTATAAATGTTCAACTTTGTGTAAAAAAAATGCGTTTTCATTTTTTCCCCACATTTTCCAAAAACTACTGGAAAAAAATGAACCGTTCAAAAGACTCATTATGACTCATAGATTATTAGTTGGGGTGTTTGCTTTCCAGAATGGGGTCATTTTGTGGGCAATTCCATTGTCCTGGTGCTCCAGGGCCTTCAAAAATGTGATAGGTCGTCATGACATTAGATGTGTAATTTATGTCCCTAGAATACCTGATGGCACTCCCTGCATGTTGAGCCTCTGCATGTGGCCAGGCTGTGAAAAAGTCTCAGACATGTGGTATCTCCATACTCAGGAGGAGTAGCAGAATGTGTTTTGGGGTGTAATTTGTGGTATGCATATGCTGGGTGTGAGAAATAACCTGTTAAAATGACAATTTTGTGGGGAAAAAAGAAAAGAAAAAAAGTAAAGAAAAAAAATCTTCATTTTGCAAAGAATTGTGGGAAAAAATTACAACTTCAAAAAATTCACCATGCCTCTTACTAAATACCTTGGAATGTCTACTTTCCAAAAAGGGGTCATTTAGGGGGTATTTGTACTTTCCTGGCTTGTTAGGGTCTCAAGAAATGAGATAGGCCATCAGTATATCACGTGTGATCAGGTGTTATCAATTTTCAATGGTTGGCACCATAGCTTGTAGACTCTATAACTTTTACAAGGACCAAATAATATACACTTATTTGGGTTATTTTTACCAAAGATAGGTAGCAGTATCAATTTTGGCCAAAATTTACCAAGAAAAATTACTAATTTGCAAAATTTTATGACAGAAACAAAGAAAAAGGCATTTTTTCAAAACATTTTCAATCTTTTTTTATTTATAGCACAAAAAATAAAAAAAACCCTAGTGATTAAATACCACCAAAAGAAAGCTCTATTTGTGTGAAAAAAAGGACGCAAATTTCATATGGGTACAATGTTGCATGACTGAGTAATTGTCGTTCAAAGTGTGATAGCACTGAAAGCTGAAAAATGGCCTGGACAGGAAGGGGGTTTTCGTGCCAGGTATTGATGTGGTTAAACCATTGAACATTAAGTTTCAAAAATTTCAGAGGAGCCATCATGGGGGTATGTCAAAGATAATCACTGGGAATATGAAAAGGATGTGAGAGCGTAAAGTCCCCCCGGGAGAGTGAGAAGAGATGGGGGAAGAGAAAAGAAGGCGGATAGAGGGTGGGGGAAGGTTAGGTGTACAATAGGGAAGCATAAGGAGAAGGGTAGGTATGATGGGGTTTATATAGCCAAGGAAAGGGTGGAGACGGGGAAATAGGGGTAGGTAAAGGGAAAGAGAAACCTACGCGACCTAAGGGAACTAGGGATCCCTGAGGACTGGGGTGGTTAATTGGGAGGGTCAGTACCAAACCCTACCAAACAACAAGGGGGGACAGCAAGGGGAACCAGGGAGTGCCAACGGCTGTTTAGCTAGAATTTGTAGTATGGGGGCAGCCATAGCTCTTAAGAGAGGAGTGTCCGTGATTGAGAGGGAGAGCAAGCTATGGAGCTTCCCTGTGGGGTCAGTTAAAATATTATCGGGGGGGGGGAGGAAACCCAGGTAAAGGCGGACCAAATTCTTTAATGGGAGGGTTTCTTCACGCTGGGAGGAGGGCCAACTGCTAACATTTGGTACATATAGTATATATGCATGAGACTGGATGGAACAGGTGGAATTGTTGTAAAATAAAACAATAACACAACAACTATAGCAACAAACAAAACTGTGAACTGCAGTTGGAAAAAGAAGTAACCTCTGAGCAATCAAGTGCTAGATTGTCGGTACAGTCAATGTGACTTCGATCCAAGGTTTGTAGAGGCGGCCAGGGGGTGTGGGGCCATTGCACAAAAAAAAGAAAAAAAAAGAAGGGGGGGTAAAAAAAAGGGGAAGGGGGGAACAGTTGGCCGAAACTGAGGGATGAATAGGGTCCATAGACTACGTGAGTTCTAGTTCTTGAGAGGCCATCAAAGGGGAAGGTGGTTGCAGTCAAAAAGGTCATAAGATGTTGTGGCACAACTCAGGTGGAATAGTTCTCTTCAGGTCCTTATGCATGTATATCTTAAACAGGATGAAAAGTTGAGGTAACTGGGGATGAAGGGGAGCAACAGGTCAGAATGTGATCAACAAACGGAGTAGGTCAAAACGCCTCTGGCGGGGGGTAGTAAAACAGAGTGTATCAGCAGAGTACCTCAGTCCATGGAGTCAGTCTGTTCGGCCAAAGCGGGGACAAATCTGTGGAGGTAGACGGCTGGGCCTTTTGTGGAGAACTGGATGCAGAGCGGCGCCTGTTGCGTTGGTCCTTCTGGCTGGAGTCAGAGGGAGAAAGATGCAGATCCTGGAGGAGAGAGCACAGGTCAGCCTGAGATTTGCATGTATGCTTGCGGCCATTATAAGTGAACATTATAGAGAACGGGAAACCCCAGGAGTAGATGATGTGGTGTTCCTGTAACACTTGGAGCTGTGGCTTCAGTGCTCTCCTCTTAACGATAGTGGCCTGGGAGATATCAGCGAAAAGCTGGTAAGCATGCCCCTGGAAGCGGAGAGACTCCTTCTGGCGGGCAGCCTGGAGAAGCTGTTCCTTTGTTCTATAAAAATTAAGCTTCACGACTATTTTGCGTGGGGGGCCCTCCTCTTTCTTGGGAGCTAGGGTCCTATGGACTCGGTCCATGTCCAGGAGCTCTATAGGGATAGATGGCATTAGCTCCTGGAAGAGGGCTGTGATGGTGGATTGTAGGTCCAAGACTGACTCGGGGATTCCCCTTATGCAAATATTGGAGCGTCTGGCCCGATTTTCGAATTCTTCAAGCTGCAGCTGCAGGGTATTATTTTCCTCTGTTAATAGGGCAACCTCCTCAGACTGGTTATTAAAGTTAGCCTCTATATCATCCACCCTCTGTTCCAGTTCCTCTGTACGGTGGCCAAGCTCCCTAATCTCCCTTGTGAGGTGATCAGTAATCTGCTCTGAGGTCTGCTTAAGGGCCTTGTGGAGCATTCGTTCAAATTGCGCCATCAATGCTGACTGAGAGTCCTGGGGCTGGGAGAGTGTGGGGGTGGACATAGTTTCCCCTTCGGATTCGCCCTCGTCCCTATGTGGTACCTGTGGTCTCCGTGGGGACCGCTGAGAAGAGCTGATCGTTTGTCTGGAAGCATCCGCCGCCATCTTTGTGGAGGCCTGAACCAGGGCCTCACGTATGGTTTTAGCTTTAACCATGGAGCGGGAGCCTCCGAGGACCATCCCACAGGGTGCCTGGGGGTCACGGACTGCTGGGCTGTCGATGTGGGTAGGTGGGGATGCCCGAATCTATCAGTGTCAGCCGCGGCGTTCTCCCCGGATGCGGAGCTCCGATCCTATGCAACCAGCATGGACGGCTTCGCGCATGTACCCCCCATGTTATTCATTTTTAATCTTAATAAAATACATTGTAGCAACATTGACATGATGCTAGAGAAAATACATAGCAGAAAGATATTTGGCAATGTTTTTTTTTGTACATATGGATCACATATGCAATGTTGTTTGACTACTTTGTAATGCATGGACTCAGAGCATTAAGAGTTCCATGATATTTCGTGATTAAACACCCCCTGCTTCCGTCCAAGAAACTGTCAGACATCCTACCTTCTCCTATACTGCATCAGGACTGTATTCCATCACTACCAACTTTGAGTAAAAGCAGGTGAGACAAAATTTATATAAGACAGGGAGTTTTAAATACTTAATATCTGTATTGATATACAGAAAGACATATTTATGCTTCAGTAAACGTTACCACTCTGGTCTTTGTTTCCTGTTTGATGTTAATGTATGTTTTTTTCTGAGCTATTATTTTCATTCATGGTACAGAGCTTTGCTAGGTGATTGATCTATATAATAATAATCAAAAAAAAAAAAATGAAACCAATATATATGTACTCCTTCCTGCCCTCAGTCTGCAGATTACCGTCTGCATGACTCCCTGTGCTGAGGGTTCAATAATCGATCCCCACCTTTAACAACTAGCAGTTGATACCGAGTACAGCTGCGTGCTGTCATACATTAGTGACAACTGCAGTCCCACCTAATGTTTGAGAACCAATCAGCTATAACATAGTGATTAAATAAAGAATGGAGGCTTATTCACAAAAAAAACCTTCAACCTGCAGATGGCACTGCAGAGCCACTGCACCCTGAAGATGGCAGTAGGAATCTGTTGAATACTCTACCAAAAAGTTATACTTTCATTTAAAGTATTTATAAGTGGATCCATTTTCATGAAACTTGAAAATTGCAGAAATATCTTTCTTTCTTAATACCTAGTTCCCATCTACAATGGCAAGAAAAAATGTCAACTAGAGGTGCACCAAATGGAAATTTTAGTACCTAAACCAAAAATGCAGGATGCACTTTGCCAAAAAACCAAAAGTGAAAATGACAGTTTTTTTTTTTTTTAAACAAAAATATATAAATATACACTAGATGAATAGAAGGCTGTCCGCAAGGTTTAGGAGTGTGTCTATGGGAATGTTTGATCATTCTTCCAGAAGCACATTTGTGAGGTCAGGCACTGATGTGGATGAGAATGCCTGGCTTGCAGTCTGCGCTCAAATTCATCCCAAAGTTGTTATATCGGGTTGAGGTCAGGACTCTGTGCAGGCCAGTCAAGTTCCTCCACCCCAAATTCGCTCATCCACGTCTTTATGGACCTTGCTTTGTGCACTGGTCCAAATCATTTGGTGGAGGGGGAATTATGGTGTGGGGTCATTTTTCAGGGGATGGGCTTGGCACCTTATAGAATACCTTTGGGATGAATTAGAGCGGAGACCTCACAAATACGCTCCTGGAAGAATGGTCAAACATTCAATATTGAATCCTATGGGCTAAGATGCCATTAAAGTTCATATGCGTGTAAAGGCAGGTGTCCCAATACTTTTGGTAATATAGTGTACCTTATGTGTGCAGTGGAGAGAAAAAGAGGGCTAAGACTGGGATGCCATTAAAGTTCATGTGCGTGTAAAGGCAGGCGGCCCAATACTTTTGACAATAATATATATATATTATTTATGCGAGGCAAGGTGATAGATGAATGCTATGTGTCACCTCGCATACGTTCACTTGGATTGGACTAAAGCAGAGTCCGGCACGGGTTTTCCCAGCCACCTTGGCAGGGCTGGTTCCGGACCAGATTTTGTGGTCTACTGGTGTCCACTCTCAGGTGTGACTGGGACTCTGAGAGCGATCAGCCAGAGAAAGCTGGCACACGGAGCTTTGGCTTTTGGACTAAAGAAAAGGTTTGCAATAACTTTGTTTTGTGGGTGTTTGGGGCAAGCCCTACACCATTCAGTAAGGAATGCTGATGTTTAGTTAGAGCCCGAGAGGCAAGGATTTATTTTGCTGTTTTGTTTATTTTTACTTGCAACCTTTTATCAATAAACCTGGCTACAAGCTAGATTTTAAGAAACTGCTGTCTGAACTGTTTTCATCCCAGGAAAGCAGATCGCCACAACAGCTAATCCCTCACAATATATATAAACTGTACCAAAAACGCACCTCCCCATTGAAATGCATTGAAAATGCAGCAATAACGCATTAATAACGCACCTGTGTTATGTCTTTGCGTTTTTTGAATCACATGACCTATAAAAAACACACCATAAGCAAATTAAAATTGCTGTAAAATCACACAAACCGCAGCAAAGTCACATGTGTTTTCATTGTCATTATCGGCACCTTTTTCTTTATCTGCAAAATGCCGAAAACACCATTTTCAGCAGATATGTTTCAGCCACCAAAATGTTGGTACATCTCTGATGTCAACCTCTTGGCATAAACAGTTTTTCTGCAGTAATTTGCCAAAAAATGTGATCTGATCCTCATCTAAGTCACAACTCATCTCACTGATCCTCATCTAGGTCACTACCCAGAAATTAACTGGAGTAATGGCACTGCTGGGACAGCTAAAGGGCAAAAATTTATAGACCTATTACAGGACAATTTTACAGTCCAGTTTATTGAGGTCCCAACTAGAAATGACGCTTTGCTGGACCTGGTAATCTCAAACCATGCAGAGCTTATTAATAATATTCATATAAAAGAACATCTGGGTAACAGTGACCATAACATGATTTCATCTAATGTAAGCTGCAAGCAACAAGCACAAACGGGGAAGATAAAAACACTTAATTTTAAGAGAGCACATTTTACAAAGATGAGGGCTGCTCTCCAGGACTTAGACTGGGAGGGAATATTGGCATCGATAAAAACAGAACAGAAATGGGAATTTTTCAAAAAAACTGTATGTGAACTCACTGCAAAGTATATTCCCATGGGCAATAAAGTTAAAAGGCTAAAAAGAAAATCTATGTGGCTCACGGCCAAAGTTCAAAAAGTTATAAATGATAAGAAAAGAGCATTTAAAAAATATAACAATAAGGGAACACTATCATCTTTTAAATGTTACAAAGAATATAACAGAATATGTAAAAAGGAAATCAAGGATGCAAAAATTCACAACGAACGACAGATTGCAAAAGATAGTAAGACAAACCCCAAAAAATTCTTCAAATATATTAATAGTAAAAAGGTCAGGTCTGAGCATGTAGGCCCTTTACAAAATAATCTGGAGTGCGTGACTGGGGACAAAGAGAAGGCAAACTTATTAAATGCTTTCTTCAGCTCTGTGTATACAAAGGAGCATGGGGGAGCTCATGTCCACGTCGGGGTTGGTAGTAACACAGCCCCAAATGATCCACAATGGCTCAAAAGTGAAAATGGTCCAGAAGTATTTAGACAGAATAAAGGTAGATAAAGCACCTGGACCAGATGGCATCCATCCACGGATCCTAAAGGAATTGAGCTCTATCATTTCAAAGCCATTGTATCTCATTTTTAGGGACTCCTTAATGACTGGAATAGTACCACTGGATTGGCGTAGGGCCAATGTGGTGCCCATATTTAAAAAGGGATCAAAGTCTTTACCAAGTAACTATAGACCTGTTAGTTTAACTTCTATAGCTGGGAAGATACTGGAGAGTTTAATAAAAGACCACATAGATGAGTTCTTGTTCGATAAAAATATTTTAAGCAACAGACAGCATGGATTCATGAAAGACAGAAGTTGTCAAACAAACCTGATCTCTGTTTATGAGGAGGTAAGTAAAACCTTGGACAGAGGGGTGGCTGTGGACGTGGTATACTTGGATTTTGCAAAAGCGTTTGACACCGTTCCCCACACATGGCTAATGTGTAAGGTAAAGTCTACAGGCTTGGAAAGATCAGTTTGTAAATGGATAGAAAACTGGCTAAAAGACCGAATTCAGAGAGTAGTGGTTAATGATTCTTATTCTGAATGGTCTAAGGTTATCAGTGGTGTACCCCAAGGTTCAGTGCTGGAACCCTTACTTTTCAATATATTTATAAATGATATAGGGTCTGGGATTAAAAGTACCATTTCAGTGTTTGCAGATGACACCAAGCTATGCAGTGGAATAACGTCCTTGCAGGATGTCTCCAACTTACAAGCTGACCTCAATGCACTGTCTAATTGGGCGACTATGTGGCAAATGAGGTTTAATGTTGATAAAGGTAAAGTTATGCACTTGGGGGCTAAGAATATGCATGCCTCGTACATACTAGGGGGAGTACAACTGGGGGAAGCCATAGTGGAGAAGGATCTGGGGGTTTTGGTAGATTATAAGCTTAATAATGGCATGCAATGCCAAGCTGTGGTTTCCAAAGCAAGCAAAATCCTTTCTTGTATTAAAAGAGGTATGGACTCTAGAGATAGAGACATTATTTTGCCCCTGTATAAATCATTAGTAAGACCTCATCTGGAATATGCAGTTCAGTTTTGGGCACCAGTTCTCAAAAAGGATATCGGGAAACTGGATAAAGTGCAGAGAAGGGCAACCAAACTAATAAGAGGCATGGAAGAGCTCAGCTATGAGGAAAGATTAGAGGATCTGAATTTATTCTCTCTTGAGAAGAGGAGATTAAGGGGGGATATGATCAACATGTACAAATATATAAGTGGTCCATATAGTGAACTTGGTGATGAGTTATTTACTTTAAGGTCATTACAAAGGACAAGGGGGCACTCTTTACATCTAGAGGAAAAAAGATTTCATCTACAAATACGGAAAGGTTTCTTCACAGTAAGAGCTGTGAAAATGTGGAATAGACTCCCTCCTGAGGCGGTTATGGCCAGCACGGTTGATTGCTTTAAAAAAGGCCTGGATTTTTTCCTTAATGTAAATAATATAACTGGGTACTACCATTTTTAGGTAAAGTTGATCCAGGGTGAATCCGATTGCCTCTCTGGGAATCAGGAAGGAATTTTTTCCCCTGTTATAGCAAATTGGATCCATGCTTTGCTGGGGTTTTTTGCCTTCCTCTGGATCAACTGTGGGTGAAGGATTGTGTATGGGATTATTTGGTTGTATATATGAATATATATATATATATATATACATATGTATACATGTAAATGTTTTTTTTTTTTTTTTGGTTGAACTGGATGGACTTGTGTCTTTTTTCAACCTGACTAACTATGTAACAATAAACCCAAACACCATGTGCCTAAACTGACAAAACAAACAGTTCTAATTGCTTGTGTTTTTATTGAACACATCAATTAAACATTCACAGTGATGGTGGAAAAAGTAAGTGAACCCCTAGGGTTAACAGTTGGTTGAACCTCCTTTGGCAGCAATGACCTCAAGTAAGTGCTTTTGGTAGCTCTGGGTCAGACCTGCAAAACATTCAGGAGGAAATTTTGACCATTCTTCTCTACAAAAACTACTACAGAAACATTTTTAGGATGTCTGAAACAACTCTCATGCGGTCATTCCGCAACATCTCTTTGGGGTTAAGGTCTGGGCTCTGACAGGGCCACTCCAAAAGGCACATTTTCTTTTTATGAGGCCCATAGGTGTGCGCAGCCTATTGCATTAGAGTGTGCACCCCAAAGCTCAAACAAAGAAACGTGTGTGTGTGTCTACATGTTTATGGCCTCGGTACATTAATCTCCCTGCTGGCACAGTGAAAGAGAAGTGCGTAAACACTTCTCTTATGGAAGAGCAGGTAAAATGGAGATCTTTCTCATCTCCCTGCCAGCACACAGAGCAATAATGCTAATGTGCACTAGGTGATTAGGATGTGCACAGACACATATAGAAGCCAGTCTTTGGTGGATTTTCTTCAGTGCTTCGTCATTTTCCTTTTGGAAATTGGATCGTTTGAGTGCGGCTACTTCCAACCTTGTTGCTGTTACTTTGTCATTTTCCTGTTGCATCACCCACCTTCCACTAAGCTTCAGCTGGTGGACAGCCACCCTGACATTATCCTGTAGGATATTTTAATAAACTTAGGAATTAATTTTCTCCTTGATGATGGAACATGGTCCAAGCCCTGACACAGTGAAGCAAGCTCACATTATAATGTTCCCTCCACCATAGTTCACCTTTGGAGTGATGTTTTGATGTTGGTAAGCTGTGCCAACAAAACATTTTCCCGGTAGCATTGCAGTTTGCCAATGTGCTCTTTGGCAAATGTCAGGCATACAGCAATAGTTTTTCTGGAGAGCAGCAGCGTCCCCTGTCGTCTGCCATGGACACCCTGACTGTTCAAATACTTACATATGGTAGACTCATGAACAGGGATGCTTACCTGTTCAAGCCTTTAGCTGTTACTCATGGATTCTTCATTACCTTACTGAGGATTCTTCATTGTGCCTTGGGAGTCGTCTTAGCTATGCTCTTGCTTCTAGGAAGAGTAGCCACAGTACTAAACTGTCTCCATTCATAGACAATTTGTCTAACTGTTGACTGATGGATGCCTAAACAGTTTGAGATTGCTGTCTATTTCTTTCCAGCCCCATGCAGATCAAATACTCATAATGATATGTCTTCAGAGAGCTCCTTTTTGCAAGGCATGACTCACATCAGTTGATGCTTCTTATGAACAGCAATCTTGAAATGCTTGAGTGTCTTTTATCAATCAAAATAGCTCTAAACCACACTTCAAAAATAATTTCATTAAGTGGACTCCAGGTGTGCAAACTACTAACTAAAATTAGCTTTTTTTGAAGTAATTAGTCTATGGCTCGTTTTACTTTTTTCCTCCAGCACTGTATGTTTAATGAGTGTGTTTAATAGAGACACAAAAAATTTGAATTGTTTGTGTGTTATCAGCTTAAGCACATTGTGTTTGTCTATTGTTGTGACTTAGATGAGGATCAGATCACATTTTATGGCAAATGACTGCAGAAAACCAGTTTATGCCAAGGGGTTCCCCTACTTTTTCTTGCCACTGTATAATCTGTATCCCAGAGTGTTTTTATAGAGCAGAACAATTAAGTGTTTTGCATTATAGCCGGTTTGGCATGCCAAAGTGAATAATTAATAGCTAAACAAAACACATGAATTATGTTCTTGTGTTTGCGGTGAGTGGGGAGATGAAGAAAGACCCATGTATACCACTCTTTATCCTGACCTCTCACCACGTTTTAATTATTATGTAGAAGCAACAAGGCCAGGGGAAATCCTGAGGCCCTGTACTTTTGCTGCACATACGTGTTCTTCTTACAAGTATATCTTACATGCTGGAGATCAGTGGGTGCACACAGATTACTTACTCGGTATTATTCATTTTCCAGACACTGACACAGAGGTCTATTGTCCCAGGTTAGCTTGGGAGAAGAACAATGTGGCTGTCTTGAAAAGCACAGTAGAGGTTGTCGGTCTTGATTTAAGAACACAGGTGTTGCTAGGATAAATGCCCATATTAGATCTTAGCGAATTACTACTAATTTTTAATGTTTTATAAATGTTAATTAATTATTACCGATTAAAGACAAATCTCATGAAAAAACACCTTCTAGTGCATTTATATTTTCTTTGCAGAGCCAGACCACCCTGGAAGCTAAAGCTTTTACCTTGTAATTTAATTCTATTCATGGACTCCACCTTCTGGAATTCTAATTACTTTTATATTATATAGAGTATAGTGAGAGGATTAGAACACATAAAGATCAGTATAAAATCCACAAACTCCAAAATGGACAGGAACGATATGAGATAT
>BLSH010413474.1:642806-654473 GCA_018402905.1 Glandirana rugosa | reverse complement strand
AACCGAGGTAGGTAGAAGGGTAATTAAAATTGGTAGAAGGGACAGGGACGACTTCTTTTCGTCCGGGTTTGGTACTACGATGGTGGTGGTACAAACTGTCACCCCTACCACACAAGTCCAACTACTCGACACAACGAAAATGCGGTTTGTATTGCAAAACGTAACAACGGTTTTTCAAGCTAAAATCAAAGTAGACTGGTCTCGTGGAAGAAGGTGTACAAACCACACAGAGGGTCCACCGAACACCGTTTGAAATTTAATGTGAAAAATACCTATAGAAATTCTTTACCGAGACACACCAAACATGTGGAAGAAGGTGCTCTGGTCAGATGAAACTAAAATCGAACTTTTTGGCAACAATGCAAAACGTTATGTTTGGCGTAAAAGCAACACAGCTCATCAACCTGAACACACCATCCCCACTGTCAAACATGGTGGTGGTAGCATCATGGTTTGGGCCTGCTTTTCTTCAGCAGGGACAGGGAAGATGGTTAAAATTAATGGGAAGATGGATGGAGCCAAATACAGGACCATTCTGGAAGGAAAAAGACCTGAGACTGGGACGGAGATTTGTCTTCCAACAAGACAATGATCCAAAACATAAAGCAAAATCTACAATGGAATGGTTGACAAATAAACATATCCAGGTGTTAGAATGGCCAAGTCAAAGTCCAGACCTAAATCCAATCGAGAATCTGTGGAAAGAACTGAAAACTGCTGTTCACAAACGCTCTCCATCCAACCTCACTGAGCTCGAGCTGTTTTGCAAGGAGGAATGGGCAAAAATTTCAGTCTCTCGATGTGCAAAACTGATAGAGACTTCCCCAAGCGACTTACAGCTGTAATCGCAGCAAAAGGTGGCGCTACAAAGTATTAACTTAAGGGGGCTAAATAATTTTGCACGCCCAATTTTTCAGTTTTTTATTTGTTAAAAAAGTTTGAAATATCCAATAAATTTGTTCCACTTCATGATTGCGTCCCACTCGTTGATTCTTCACAAAAAATTACAGTTTTATATCTTTATGTTTGAAGCCCGAAATGTGGCAAAAGGTTGCAAAGTTCAAAGGGGGCCGAATACTTTCGCAAGGCACTGTATTTTCTACTAAAAGTGCAATACATAAATATCCACGCTCATCAAATAACAGCAATCCACCATGTAGGGGCGACCCCTGATGACGTTAATGTGCTGATAACAAAACGCCACGTCGGGTGGCACGGGATTTCCGCGTCATTTCCGCTCGGAGGAATGCAGGTGGATCACAATCGGCATCCCCTGCTTCCTCGTTCCCTGCACGTTATACTAGATGCTGATCTATCATCCACCTATTTTAATTTTTTAAATTTGTAACACTTGATGCCAATTAAATGTACGTACTTCACCATTGGAGTCCTCACCTTTCTCTTCTGGGCTTGATTCCTATGCGAATCCATCTGCGATCCAATCTGGAGGAACACCGGAAGGTCTTCCACTAAGCAAACTTGGCCTTTGGGTCACCAGCATCTGGTAAGTGGGGGGTGTCACCAGTGCCCGATGGAGGGAATTCACTGAGGACCATCCTTTATTAATTTATTTACATCTACCTACTGCATGTGCGATTCGAATTTGGGAAGTCGCAGCAATCAACCTTTCCTATGTGTTGTGACTATTCTATAAGTGATATTGAATACTTGCAAGCAGTGCTTGAGCAATCCAACCTGCATAGTCACCATCAATGCCTATTAGAACATATGACCTTGGACAATCTGTCTAGGTAGCGCTATGATTTTAACATACAGCAGGTGTTTTTCTATAGCACTATAACCATATGTGAGGTGTTGCCCCTACATGGTGGATTGCTGTTATTTGATGAGCGTGGTTATTTATGTATTGCACTTTTAGTTATTTAAGGTTTTACCTGTTATACCAGCTGCTCTCTTTTGTGTCAGTTTCCTGCAGCTCAGGTACTTTTTGGTACATTACCTTATAAGACTCTGTGTATATATTTTCTACTCTCTGTTCTAAAACCTATCCAATAAAATGTAATTTCTTCATAAATGTAGACCAAAATGTACATGCATTTGGTAAAAAAAAATCCCAATAAGTGTATAATAATTGGTTTGCTTCAATGTTATAGTGTCTAAAAACTGTGGTATATACTGTATACTGGAATTTACACAGCTCTTACTTTCTGACTGCCCATCATATTTCTTGAGGTGCTAAAGTGCCAGGGCAGTACAAAAACCCACCAAATGACTCCTTTTTGGAAAGTAGACATACAAAGGTATTTGCTGAGTGGGCATGTTGGGTCAATGGACGTACACCCCAAAACACATTCTGATACTTCAAATCCTGGTACAGGGTTGTCCAGTGCCCAGGGCAAGGATCCAGAATTACCCATTACCTATAGTCACACCAGGTAAATCTAAAAAGACATTTCCTATTCATGGACAAATAGAATGGGCAATTTTTGACAATTGGGTCACTCGTGAAAAGATTTTCACCCTTTCAAGAATTATTGCCGAACTTTATCTAGTTGAAAAAGATTTCACAAAAAAAGTGGACTGATCCAGTTGTTGACCCTTTCATCTCAATGTTAAAGTGGATGTAAACCCGATTCCATGAAATTTGAGCTGGGCACATATATCTGCAGTGTTTTGTTATCTCTCTTCAAAGCACTATGTCCCGTAGCTGTCTCCTGCCCCGTTCTTCTGTTATCAGCCCGATAACTCCTGACAAGTTCTCTGCCACATATGATAAAAACAGCCAGAGTTTTGTGTTGGGGAGGGAGCTATAAATAGATTAGCAGATCCCTGAACGATTCAACCAACAGAGCTGAAAGTCTCTACCTATGAGGAGAGGGGGTGTGTGTCTTTCCCCCAATCAGCTGTCTTGGCTGTATGCCCAGGCTTCGCTGCAGTGCTAACCAGCAAGAGAAAATCTCCAAACAGAATGTGAACTTTCTAAGCAGTATATAAAGATGAAGACAGCAGATATACATGTAAAACGTATGTAGGAGAATTTGTTTCATTCCTGTGTATCATATGAGGCTGTTCATTTCACTGGGTATATGTGAGGGTTTATATCCACTTTAACCACTTGTTTACTGGGCACCTAAACCCCCCTCCTGCCCAGGCTAATTTTCAGTTTTCAGCACTGTCATTCTTTGAATGACAATTGCGCGGTCGTGCGACGTTGTACCTAAACAAAATTAACATCCTTTTTTCGCACAAATAGAGCTTTCTTTTGGTGGTATTTGATCACCTCTGCGGTTTTTATATTTTGCGCTATAAACAAAAAAGAACAAAAATTTTGAAAAAAGAACAATATTTTTTACATTTTGCTGTATTACATGTCCAAAAATAAAAAATAAAAAACTAATTTATTTATCAGTTTAGGCCGATATATATTCTTCTACATATTTTTGGTAAAAAAAAATCGCAATATGCGTATATTAATTGGGTTGCGCAAATGTTATAGCATCTACAAACTATGGGAATGGATTTATTTTATTATTTTTTTTTTTTACTGGTAATGGCGGCAATCTGCATTTTTTTATCGGGACTGCGACATTGCGGCGAACATGTCGGACATTTTTGACACTTTTTTTGGTCCCAATGACATTTATACAGCGCTCAAATCTAAAAATAGCCACTGGTTACTGTATAAATGTCACTGGCAGGGAAGGGGTTAACACTAAGGGGGCGATCAGGGGGTTAAATGTGTTCCCTCATTGTGTTCTAACTGTATGGGGGCTGGGCTGGCAGGGACATAACAGATCTAACTGATCCCGACCACAGGAATCAGTATATCTGTCATGTCCCCCACACGCAGAACGGGAAACCGCTGTGTTTACATTGGCGGTTTCCCATTATGGCTCTCTGTTAGAATATTGTGGGTCTCCGGCGGACATCAAGTCCGCCCAACCTGCGGGCACGCTCACGCAGGCACATGCCGGCGGCTGCTGCAAGGGGGGCGCGCAAAATAGATCCGCGCTGTAGCCATCCATTGGCTATAGCACGGAACTGAAGAGGTTAAACAAGCATCTTACTATACCAAGTGAAGATGTTCCTTCTTATAAAGATTCTGCTGACAGAACATTTGAGACACTATCAAAGGCTTTTTTAATCTCACAAGCCCAGCTCAGCAACCAGCTATTACCACAATTTTCATTTGTCAAACTGCAGCTAATTGGAGTAGCAACGAAAAGGCAACAGAATAATTTATTCCAGAACCATACTTTAGTAGAATGCTTACAGCAATTATCCCCTGCTTTGCTCTTTTATGTTGATGCCTTAGAACAAGTCAAGTCCATACAGTATGTGCAGAATCTAAAGGCCGAAATCCTGGTCAGCTGAAGCTGCCTTTAAAAGATGACTCACACATATGCCCTTTGAAGGAGAATGTCTCTTTGGTGAGGCACTTGAAAAATGTATCAACGATGTCACAGGAGAAAATTCCAAAGCCCCCTTCCTCAGGGACTTCTACCTTTTTAAACCACAGAGCTAACGTTCTACTCATGCTTCAACTTTCAGACCACACAAGACCACTCGAGACTTGGATCACAAGCCTTTCCCCAAGCCTTTGCAATGAAGGGGCACCCTCACTTCAATTACTGTTTACCTCTCTCTGGGTCACATATATCCCAGACCTGTGAGTTTGATTGAAGGTTTCAAATGGGTACAAGGTAGAGTTTGGAACTCTGTCTTGTACCCATTTGAAACCTTCAATCAAACTCAGGACATTCTGCAAATCTGACCATCCTTCAGCAGTTTTTGGTTGGTTTGAAAGAAGAATGGTCAGATTTGCAGAATGTCCTGAACCACCTCTTGTCCCGGGGAGTGCCAGTACCCACAGGGCAGATTCAAAGTATTCTATTCAAACCTGTTCATGGTACAAAAAAAACAAACAAAGGGGGGCATTCATTCTATCATGGACATAAAATCCCTAAACAGATACCTTTTATAGTTTCAAAATTTTGCATGGAACCTGCAGGGTCAGTTATTACCTCTTTGACACAAGGAGAGTACTTCATAGACATCCAAGATGCCTATCTGCATATTCCCATTTATCCACCTCATCAGTGCTTTATGGTAGGAGACAATCACTTCCAGTTTGTTGCACTGCCTTTGGCCTGTCCTCTGCTCCCAGAGTGTTAGAAAGGTGCTTGCACCTCGTCTTGCCCTCCTAAGAACTCAGGGCATCCAGGTCACAGGTTATCTAGACAATTTCCCTTCCAGGACTGTTCTCTCTCTCAGCTATCTGCAAATGTCCACAGGACCAATTTAGATGCTTCAGGCTTATGGTAAGCAGATAGCTTCCAGACATCTGTTCTCTAACCTTATCTTCACCTGGAATACTTGGACTTAATTCTAGACACAGCCTATGCTAACGTCTTCCTTCCAGAAAACAAGTTGCTTTCTCTCAGAAATCACACTCTGGAAGATTAAAGAGGTGCCCCTGTATGAGATTCTTTATGAGAGTTCTGGGTATTATGGTGACCTCCTTCAAGGTTGTTCCATTCACCAATTACATTTGAGACCTCTCCAACACAACATCTTGTTGTCGTGTTCCTTTTCTTGACCTACCCACGCTCCTATCAAGCCAAGTAAGCAACTCCCTAGTTTGGTGTATTTCCAACCCAGCCTTGATTACCCCCCCCCCCATCATCATCTTGGAGCTCAGGGAGATACGAATGGATCTGCACCACTGGCCGACTCCTTCAGGAACACCCAATAAGCATAGAGTGTCACGGGTTTATTGTTGTACTTGAAAATCCTTCTTTGCCTGGAATGAACACAGCCACTTAAAGGCTCCTGCTCCCTTTCATTTTCATAGTCTGTGTGTGTGAGCCAATCTCCTCCCTGCCCCTCCTGCCTTGATTGAGTATTCTGCTGCAGCTGCTCCTCCCCTTTGCTGCAGCTGCTCCTCCCCTTTGGTAAAGTGGTTGTAAAGTAACATATCCTCTAAGTATCTTTTATCCTCTCTGTTTCAGGAACTTATTGAATACAGTGTGTGTGTTTTTTTTTTTCCAAATCAATTTTTATTGAAAAAATGTCTTGATACAATAAACAAAGACATGAGTCTCATGGATAACAAGTTAATTAGACACGGAAGAACAATGAGAGAGTATGACCATGAGTATTCAACAAGAAACAATGAAGATAACGAAACATTTCTTACAGGGTTTGTTGTTGTTGTTGTTCTCACTGGTATCTTTGTTGATCCACCGATACTTGTGTATGCACATTTTAAGCTTATAGGGACGGGATTGCGTCTGTATTCGTGTTGTGGGGATGCAAATGTCGCCTCGGGTATCGATTACGAGGGCCTTCCCTGTCCCCCCGGGCACCCCATTTGGGAGCACATTTGTGCCCGAGGATGCAGGGTGATCCAACGCCTAAGCATTGCATCCTTCTGAGGAGGATCGCCGTTTGGTACAGGAACCGCAGATCCTAAGTGAGGTATCCAGGGTCCATGCGTCCATGGATTTTAGGGAGATGAGGAGAACAACAACAACTGCTCACATAGTGCGTTAGAGGTAAAGGTGTTGATAAGTAGGTTGAGGCGTAGTTCTGTAGTAATTGAGTATTAAGGGGTAAGGGTAAGTATGGGAGTGAGATGGGTGGTGTATGGGTGATTAAAATTAGAGGTGGTTAGTGGGGGGGGGGGGGGGGGGTTCGGAGCAGGGATGTCCATGTTGTTAGTTAATTATCCATTTTGGGCCATATTTTCCATTTTTTATGAATGGTAGGTCCTGATGCATTTTTGTATGCTATAATGCGTTCACAGATGTAGTTGTGATGTACTAAGGTTGTCACTTCTGACAGATTTGGTGCCGCCTTTGTTTTCCATTTCCTGAGGATAGTTTGCCGTGCTGCTAATAGTATGTGGGTAACTACAACTCTTTGTGATGCAGGGTAATTATCAATTCCAATGTTGAGAAGTGCCAGAGATGGGTAGGGTTGTTTGAGGATTCCTGTTAGTGTGGCTATGTGTTTAAATACCTGGGACCAAAAACTCTTGAGGCTTGGGCAGCTCCAGAGTATGTGGGTGAGGTTACCTATTTGGCCGCAACCTCTCCAGCATAGGGGTGAGGTTGAATTAGAAAAGGTGGCTATTCTATGTGGTGTGTAATACCATCTATGGTTGATTTTTATAGTCATTTCCCAGTGAGTGGTGCATTTAGAGGCCATGTAAATAGAATGAAGTGCTGATTGCCATTGATCTGCGGTAAAGCATGCCTTCAGATCCAACTCCCACTTACTTAGAGTTCCAGAAATGTGAATTGTTTTTTTGTTGTGTAGTGTATTGTAAAAGAGTGATGTTCCTTTTTTCCCTGGTTGTGTTGATGTTAGGAATTCACAAATATGTTTTGGTAGACATATCTTAGGGGGGGGGGGGTGTTTGGTGAGGAAGGATATAATCCGGGCACAGGTGAAGTATTGTTCTCTCGGAATTTTATAATCTGATAAGAGCATGTTTATATGTTTTGTATGGTTATTACTCATCATGTCTTTTATTTGTTGTACGCCTGCTAATTGTAGTGGTGAAGTGTTTAACAGTGGGATGAGCTCTTCAAGGATTTGAATTGGGTATGTATCGTATAGACTATGAGACTCGCTTGTTGCAAGTGCGTTTAAGGATCGCCAGGCTATGATTGCAGCCTGAGTAGTTAGGGGGAAGGAGGCAAGGTTCCATGGCTTCCAAGCATCACTTATGAGAAGGCCTTGAGGGGTTTTGGCAGGGGTGAGGGCTAGTTCCATTTCTAACCAAGGTGATCGAGTGTTCTCCTGGAACCAGTGCTTTATTTGGTCCATTCAAATTGCAAGATAGTAGTCTTTCAGATTGACCCAGCTCGCTCCCCCAGCTAATTTGTGGGGCATTAGTGCTTCTTGGGAGCATCAAGCTTTTTTTCCTCTCCAGACATAATTGTTTAGTAGTTTTGATAAGGAGTTTATTAGGTGAAGGGGTATGGGGATGGGTAGTGTCCTGAAAAGGTATAGGATTTGGGGTAGAGTCATCATTTTAAAAGAGGCTAATCTACCTGCCCAGGAGAGCTCTAGGTTGGCCTGTTGTTTCAGCTGTGCGTGTATTTTGTTAATAAGTGGGCGAAAGTTTAGTGTTGGGAGGTCTGATGTTTTCCTACAGAGCAGGATACCTAGATAAGGTATACTGTTTGGGCTCCATTTGAAGGGAAGCTGTTTTTGTAGGGAGTGTTTGAGTGGTTCATTGATGCCTAGATTAAGGATGAGGGATTTGGAGTAGTTTACTTTGTAATAGGATATTTGACTGAATTCCGTCAGGATTTGAAGGGCTTCTGGGAGTGACGTTGCTGGGTTGGTCAGAGAAAGTATCACGTCATCCGCGAATAATGTTATTTTGTGGTCTGTTGTGCCTATGTGGAAACCGTGTAGATTTGGATGGGTTTTAAGGGCTACTGCAAGGGGTTCGATTAGGAGGTTGAATATGGTGGGCGATAGGGGGCAACCTTGTCTTGTGCCATTGCTGATTTGGAAGGGGTCCGATAGCATACCTTATGTGTAGACTTGTGCCGTGGGGTGAGCGTACAAGGCAAGAATTGCTGAGAGTATGTGGTCAGTGAAGCCAAATTTTGTTAGAACCTTATTCATATATTTCCAGTGCACCCTATCGAACGCCTTCTCTGCGTCTATGGAAAGCAGCAGAGAAGGCGCTCGCGTGCGTTCGGCAAAATTGATAATATTTATGATTCTTCTTGTGGCATCAGAGGTCTGTCTCCCCTTGATGAACCCCATCTAGTCGCTGCTTACGAGGGTAGGTAATATTTCATTTAATCGTTGCGATAAGACTTTAGCGTAAATTTTTACGTCTACATTTAGTAGAGATATTGGTCTGTAGTTAGCTGCAATAGTAGGATCTTTCCCTGGTTTGGGTATTGCGATTACATGTGCTTTAAGCATTTCTTGGGGGAATTCGGAGCGGGATGCTGCCTCGGTAAACAATGAGGTAAGGTGGGGTGTTAGTATATCTTGAAATGTACGGTAATACTCACTCGGGAGGCCATCTGGCCCTGGTGATTTCCCCATAGCGAGAGACTTTATTGTGGCTTGTAGTTCTTTGTTTGTGAATGGGGCGTTAAGTTGTCGGAGCTCAGCAGCCAAACCATCCCAGAAAGCTTTATCATGGTAGGGGGAGGAGCTTGGACGTAACACGAGCCGCTGGCTGACGCGTCGAGAGGAGACCCGTGTACGTAGCGAAGGGGAAGCGGCGCGAAGGCAAGGAAGCTGGAGAAGCCGCGAGGCGACTAGGAAGCCGTAAGCCCGTCTGCCCGCTATGGGTGACAGCTAGGGCAGAGCGCCTGCGAGCCTTGCACGATCCTCGTACCTAACCCGGAGCTCAGAACTGTCCCGGACACAGGCGGCACCTAGAAGGAAAACATGTGAGGGGGCGCCCGCCCGTCTCCTGTAACCCGTACATAAGAAGAGACAGGAGGTGTGAGAGAAAGCTCGTACAGGAAAATAAGAGGACGGTGAAGACGTGCAGGAAGGATAAGTACTCCTATCTCAATTTTGTACCTATATTATCTGACAGAGGGATTATTATACCCCCTGGGTGACTGTGTAAAGCGGCTTATGGAGGTTTTAAATGTGTATACACCGTGTTGTTGTTAAGAAGTAACCAGTTAAACAGGAAACGCCGTGTGGGGTCATAGAGGAGGATGGGAGGTACTATAAGAGCTACAAAAGCTAGCTAAGCGGAGGGTGAAGGGACGGAAGCACCCCCCGGCTACAATAGTACAAAGACAATTACTTGCACCCACAGAAAGCAAACTAATAAAGGGGGGCACGGGGGCAGGAGCCCACAGAGGAGGATATAAGGGACACCCACAGACTGCATGTGAGACCATACGTGAGAGGGACCCCTATCCCTAAGCTCCCTGTGATCAATCTAGGACCCACCGGCTTAGGTAACTAGGCCATAAACATTCGATATACATAGAACCGGCGGAGGCCCATAGCTCCCCTGGAGGATGGGGCAGGAAACACATACATAAATCCCCCCCAGCGGAAAATAAAGAGGTGGAAGAGACATCGGCAGGAGAGGGGAAACAGACCCTATATATATATATACCCTGTACATCGCTCACTGGGGGTACGGGCCTATACTGCGGTGATAACACGGCATAAAACCACAGGGGAGGATTGAGGGGGAGCTGCAAGGGCCAGCCAGGAAGAGTCAGGAAGAGGTGGAGAGGAGGCCATATTTTACATTCAGGCCATACCCCATACGGGCGCAGGTCGGAGAAGACAAGAAGACCCTCAAAAATTTAGCAGCCCGTACCAGCGGTTGACCCCCAATCCCCTCGCCAACCACCAATAGGAACAGATATATTAAAGCATCCAAGAGCCCCCTGGGACTGTGAAAGAAAAACAAAATAGACAACCTGCCCCCTGTGGAAGACAGTAGATCTTGGATAGTGCCGGCTTAAAAAGGGAAGAGGAAAGATGAGAGGGAAACCAGCAAGAGGAGCAGGGGTAAACCCCCCTAGGACCAGTGCAAGCCCAAGTACTATTAGGAAGTACATGGTACAAGAAAATAAACAGGACAGCCCGGAAAGACAACATGGCATAAAAAGTAAACAAAAAGAAATAACAAACAAAGGAGCACAAAAAAGACAGTCGACGGGGACAGAAAATGCAGGGGCCATAGCAGCACTAGGGAAAGGGGGGGACTTGGAGGAAGAGCTGTCCCTAAGTACATCAATGGCAACAAAAATGGAGATCGCAGAAATGTTTCAGAAGCTGGAGACCTCACTGAAAGGAGAACTAGGGGCCGTACGCTCAGACCTGGGACAGATCCTCAGAAGGGTTGAAGAAACAGAGGAGAGAATGGAAAGACAAGAGGAAGAAATCAGGATATTAAAAGAGGAGGTACACTCCCTCCGAATTGAACAACGAGATATAAGATACAAAATCGAAGACCAGGAGAACAGAGACAGGAGGAGGAACCTGAGGATCCGAGACATCCCAGAGAGGGCAATAGAGGAAACAACGGATGCTGGCCAAGAAGAGAATTTACAGGAAATTATAGATAAAATATTTGGGCCAGTTCTTGGGAAGGCTGAAGGAGAAAAAATAGAGATAGGTTCCGACAAAGAAAGAAAAGGGGAAAAAGGAAAAAAAAAAAAAAAACAATATGACAGAAGTTAGAATCTTAACATATAATACACGGGGAATGAATACGCCATCAAAGAGACACAAAATATTACGAGAGATGAAAAGATTTGGGGTAGGAGTCGCATTTCTGCAGGAAACACATATATCGCAGAATACAAGAACCAGGATTTTCTCACAGGATTTCCCAACATGGTACCAGGGAGACTCACCAACCAGCAGGGCTAAGGGGGTGGCTATAGGTTTTGCAAGGGGGCTCCGGTTTGCCCTGGAGGCGAGAGAGGTCGACCAGGAAGGAAGATACCTCTTCCTCAGGGGGAAACTGGACAATGAGGAAATTACATTGGCCAATGTATATAGCCCGAATAAGAATCAGGTGGAATTCCTGACCAGGGTTTTGGATAAACTAATGGATTTTAAAAAAGGGAAAGTTATACTGACTGGTGACTTTAATTTAACATTGGACCCTGAATGGGATAGTACGTCACGTGCACGGGGAATCCGGAAAGTACAGTTGAGAAGTCTGAAGGAAAA
>BLSH010413474.1:618059-629883 GCA_018402905.1 Glandirana rugosa | reverse complement strand
CCAGTAATTGGTGAACGGCTGGCACATAGCATCTATGTGCAGCCGTTCACCGTGAGTAACAACACCCTCCTGCAATATATTGCAGGAGGGTGTTAGCGCGAGGGCACGCGCGCGACCACGCGCGTGTGCCCTCGGAGACACGAGCGGCCCAACGGCCCTGGGCCGTCAAATGGCTAGTTCCATTTCCCGGTAACCGTCGCCGGGAAATGGTGCACTAGTGCGGCAGGTTACTGCCGCACTAGTGTTACATTTGTGACGTCCCAGTAGTTCTCACAGTCGAGAGAGTAGAGGAGTGTCGCTAGGTCAAACACTCCTCTTCTCTCTCTAGCTACGGGACGTCGCGCGCACGGGAGCGCGATTGTGGGAGGACGTTATATAACGTCCTCCCACAACAATGAGTGCCACTTGCCGACGTGTATCTACGATACACGGTCGGCAAGTGGTTAATGACCTGGTGGGGGGTTATGTTGTTTGAACAGTTGTTGGTTAGGGCCGCTTTTGTCTCAGTTTTTGGGGGATTTCTTTTTGGAGACTATGCGCCAATCATTGTCAGAGTGTGGAACGTGCTGGGGACTTTGATGTGATAGCGGAGGGTCTGGGAGTATTCCCCACTCTCGTAGGGCTGATAGGCCTTGTTCCAGAGATGTTATTGACTTTGTGCTCCCATTATGAGTGACAGTTAGAGTGGCCGGGTATCTCCATTTGTGAGGTATGGCGTGATTCCTTAAGGCTTTGGTGATGGTAGCCAGGTTGCGTCTGCATTGCAATGTGTGCTTGGATAGGTCAGGGAGAAGTTGTAGTGACGAGTATTGCTCTGGGAGATTGCCAGCTTTCCTGTATATGGACATCAGTAATTCTTTTGTGTGAAAATAGTGCATCTTTAAGAGCACGTCTCTTGGTGTTTCTGCATGCAGAAATGAAGGTTTGGGGACTCTGTGTATTCTGTCTATCATCAAATCGTGTGGGTTTAACTCCGGGGCCATTGTAGAGAACAGGGACAAGGCATACTGTTGCAATTGGTGGTTAGGGACAGATTCTGGTATTCCCCTTATTTTTATGTTTTGTCTTCTGCTTCTGTCCTCTAGGTCTGCGATTTTGTCTTTGATCCATGATAATTCCTCTTTATGTGAGTTGTGGGCGTCCACTAATAGGTTAAAGGGGGTAGTGTAGTCTCCCAACCTGTCCTCCATTGTGCTCACTCTTTTACCCAGTGAGGCTACTTCTTTCTGGCATTGTTGAATACTGCTTACTAAGTCCGCAGACAGGGAGGTTCTGAGGGACATTAGCATTTCTTTTATCATCACATCTGACACTGGCTGGCCTGTTGTAGGGAATTTGGCAATCGGGTATGATTGTTTACTGGTCCCTTTGGCTGTGTCTGCTTGGTCTTCTCCCACCTCCATGCCCCTGTGTTCTCCCGTTCTGGTGTGGAGTCCCTTCTGGGTTTAGATTTAGCTGGGCTTCTGGTTGTGGGGCTGCTGTCCTCATCTAGAGGGTTCTGGTGTGTGTGGGAGTGGATGTTACCTTGGTGGAGGCTTCTTCCCTGTGGCGGCGCGGCGTCCGCATCGGCATGCTGTTCTCTGGCGCCATCTTGCCTTAGGCCTCTGGAGACGGAGGAGAAGTACTCCGGTATTTTGAGCACTTGCGCGGGTTTGTTTCTGCGTTTGGACATCTCCGCGGGGATCACGGGTGTCCTGGGAGCAGGGAGGGTTCTTTTGGCTGCTGGTCTCTGTGTTGGTGCGGCTATCTTTGTTCTTTTCCCCGGCGGTCGGAGCGGAGCTCTCTGCTATGCGTCCACGCTGGAGCTCAGCCAGCCACGCCCCCCGTGTTTTTTTTTTTAAATTGTAAAGCGAAATACCTTCTTTGTCCAGCTGTGCTGTGTGGTCACATGTCCTCCCTCTGCTAGCTTGCATACATCAGAGGGGAATCTCAACCCCTCTCACTGCACTCCTTAGATGGAGAAGGAGAGCAGAGAGAGGACATGTGACCACACAGCAGAGCAAAAGGTATTTAGCTTTATAATTTAAAAAACACACACATTGTCATATGTTCCTAAAACAGAGAGGATAAAAGAATATGATAGATGTGACTTTTCAACCACTTTAAATCCCAGAGATTACTATGTGCCTTGCAATCTGGCCTTCCTATAGTCAGGAATTGACCAGAACTTGGGCCCTAAGTATCTGAAAGGACAGGTTTTTTGGCCTCTGGCCCCGCTCTCCCCTTGTAAAAACATTTATTCCATTTATTCAAGGTATATCTAAATTCAAGGAATTCCCGTTTGGATGATTTCTACTGCAAAGTAGGCTTCTTGGTGGCTATTACATCTGTCAGATGTGTCTTTAAGCTAGGGGTCCTCTCTTGTAATGAGCCGTTTCTCATTCTTCAAGGACAAGACAGTCTAGCATCCAAGACCCTACTTTCTTTCTAAGGTGGTCTTCCTTATTGCCTGCTCCAAGACATTCGAAGGAAATTGCTCTTTATTGCCTAGATGTGATCAGAGCCATCAGAGTTTACCTCAAAGCTGCAGTTTCTATCAGGAAGACAGACTTATTTATTGTTGTTCATGCTACCCTCAAGACTTCACAAGGAACATCCTGCTTCAAAAGCCATCTTTGCTAAATGGATAAGACAGCTCATCTCAAGAGCTTACACTCTAAAAGACAAGATTCCTTTTGCACTGTTAGGTGCTCACTCCAACCGATCGGTGAGAGTTTCCTGGGCATTCCAAGATCAAGCCTCTAGTGCCCAGCTTTGTAAGGCCACCACTTGGTCTTCTGTTCATAGCTTTTCAAAGTTCTATCAGGTGGATGTCCAATCTTCTGCAGATGCAGCTTTCAGCAGCAAAGTTCCCTCTGAAGCCAGGTATGTTAACCCTTGTTATTGTTGGGCCTGTTAGCACAGTTCTGTGTGCTTAGTTGTTTCTCACCCTTCTTATGCATTGCTTGGGGATGTCCTAGGGTTTATCTTGCCTTCAAATCCTGTGTTCCTCGGCATTGCTTGCTACAAATCTGAGGACTCATGGAGTGGGGTAGAATTATAGGGGGACACCTAGGGAGCTTGTCCTCCAAAGCTTTGACAGTGTCCACTCACTTGCAGGCACCAGCTTTGAACCCAGAGAGCATGAATACCAAACTTATGTCCTGTAATACATGATGTGGATTTTGCAGGTAAGTGACATTTTTTTTTTTAATCCGATAAGGAAGATGCCATTTTAAATTTGATTTTGATGAGACTTGAAATGTTGCAGTCATATTTATTCCTTAAAATAGTAGTTACTTTGCAAATGACTGATTTATGATTGGTTGATGTTGGTTATTGCGCTTAACAATAATAACTTTTATCCAATAGTTGATTGTATCTAAAACATGGAATTATAAATATTTGGGTTTTTTTTGTTGTTTTTTTTTTTTTTTTTATAAGTCGTAACCTTTAATTAATTTTATATCAATACTTGACTTTGACTTTATGGAACTGAAAGTGGCTTTAGAAGTTATGCTCAATATAAATAATCCTCATTCAGTAGCAGGCATCATGACAGCCTGATATCTGATTTCCGCAGTACCAGCTGTTGTGAGCAGCTTCTAGCTGTAGCCATGTGATCCTCCCAACAGTCCAGACCCACTCCTAAACAGTGACAGAGACTCTGGTACAGCTATGACGGTGCTGGAAGAGAAAGCTTTCATTCAGCGACTTTCCAATGTCTACTTCACTATCCTGGCACTTTTTTGCTTCAAATTGTTTGTGAAAATCAGCCTGGCACTTCTCAGTCATTTCTACGTTGTAAAAGGTAATCGAAAGGAGGCAGCGCGAATCCAAGCAGAATTCTACACAGTGACACAACGGCAAGGTACTGTACTCATATTATCTCAGCCCTCTAACTTTTCTTTTTATCATGACTCATTTATGATCTCGGAAGTACTGCTACGTTCTGCAGTATTATAGTATGCTGGGTTGGTTTCCCTAGGCCATAGGGTAGCAAGCATTCATTTTCTGACATCAGTATCTGAATACTCATCAGATTACTTATGAATACTGTAGCAAGTATAAGAGAATCTGCTGCTCAGAGGTTTGCAAGGGACACTAACCAATCATATTCCAACTTAAACTGTACATATTTTACTTAACATATTTGCATTTCATTTTTTTTCTCAATAAGCCCACATATCCTATTTTCCTATTTGAATAAGCCTAAATAATTTACGGCTGCTCAGGGGCTCTGGGCTTCAGCAAAATGGTGGCCTCTGGCAAGAAAAAATAGGAGCAATGCTGGATGCACTTTACAGCACACACTAGTATTTGTAGCATAATTATTAATCTGGAATATATGTTCCGTGCTAAAGAACATAATTTTTTATCAAGTTGTTATGCGTAATGTTTTGGGTGTGTGAGTGCAAGTATGTCACTGACAGCCAACAATCGTGGAAATTTTGTTTATTATGTTTTTGTGAGGTAGGGGGTCAAAGTGCTACTGAACACAAAGGATTGTGGGATTTTTTTTTATATTGACAGTGACTGTGGGATTTTTTTTTTTTTTTTGGTGAGTGTTTTAAAGTGCTACTGACCACCAATAACCAGAAAGGCAAATGTAAGCAAACCCACATTTTTGGTATTGTCTTCTTTTATATAGTAAAAAAGAAAAACACATTTAGTTATTTACTAGTTGCAGACTTTGGGCATGCTACACATGCTCAGAAAACATCCCCATTGTACACAGGGCGTGTGTAGCATGTCCAGTCTCTCTGCTTCTAGAACCCCCCACAAGTATAACGTAATTGTCACACTGTTCTATTCTCTTTTTTTTCACTAAAAACTTATCGAACAAAAAAAAAAACTGAAACAAGTCCTGGTAATAAAGGCCTATATACAGGCAGGAAGAAATCACGGGGCCCCCTACAGCCTACCTGACAGGGCCCCTGAAAAAATAAAATAATATTTTCGCTAAAAATACACTAAAATCATTATTAGTGGACACAAACACAACAGAATTCCTGCTAAAGCTTAGAGCTCATTCATACGTAAGGTTAGAGGGCAGTAAAAACCCCATGATCGAGCTGCGCTTTTACCACCCACCAGCTGCTACCCCCTTAAGCAACAGAGGCAGTGACTAGGGGTGTACACATGCCACAGCCGTGATGCTATGCTTTGCAGCTATGACAGAAGTAACAGAGAGCAAAGCACACGCTTTCTCCTTTGTTTTCTTTAATTATTTTTTTTAGAATTTTACTTTATTTATTACATTTAACTGCCATGTTAGGGGAACTTTGGTAAAAAAATAGGGGTCTCAACAGACCCCTGATTTCTTACATTAGGACTGAGAAAGGAACTGAGGTCATTCATCAAGTCTTTTTCTCTGCAGGCTCAGCTGCGCAGATGAATGAGTAGGAAGTGCTCAGAGGCTAACTATTCATTTACAAACTGAAGTACAGTAAACGAAGTTCAGTTGAATGATGAATAGACACAGGAGCGATCGGTACCGATTGCTCGCAGTGTTCTTTCAAGAAAGGAAGGGGCCCATAAATATGACATATATACTGGCCCTTTCCTCTGCTATCCATCCTAAAAATATCCCCCATTGTGCCTGGCCATTGGCTCCCGCTGCTGTCAATAAAATCCAGTCAGGAGGGTGCAGGGGAGCAGGGCCGAGCTGTGCTAGATGTGCCTATAGAGACACACAGCCTGGCCTGGGGGCGAGCCCGCAGCATCAGCCCCAGTAGCAAGCAATTTGCTATGGGGGCAGACAGAGAAGAGGTGGAGTGGAAAGCACAAGTGGGGGACCTGAAAAGGAGAAGGTTGAGGCTGTTTGTGCATTACCATTGCACAGAGCAGGTAAGTATATAACATGTTTGTTATTCTATTTTTAAAAAAATAGCTTTACGAACGTGTTAAAGGATAAGTAAAAAGGTAAAAAAAAATGTGCATTTATTTTTTTTTGTAGGAGCCTGCAGAGAGCATTGATAAAAATAAACAAATCAAATATATATTTTTGAAAGCATTCTTAACCACTTCAGCCCTGGAAGGATTTCCAGCTTTAGGACCGGAGCCCTTTTTGCGATTCGGCGCTGCGTTGCTTTAACTGACAATTGCGCGGTCGTGTGACGTTGTACCCAAACAAAATATGATGCGTCCTTTTTTTCCCACAAATAGAGCTTTCTTTTGGTGGTATTTGATCACCGCTGCGTCATTTCTGATCGCCGCTATAAACAAAAGAAGAGCAACAATTTTGCAAAAAAACCCAAATTTCTTACTTTTTCCTAAAATACAAATCCAAAAAAAAAATATAAAAAAACATTTTTTTTCACCGTTTTTGGCCGATTTATATTCTTCCTCATATTTGCGATAAAAAAATCGCAATCGGCGTTTATTGATTGCTTTGCGCAAAAGTGGTCGCGTTTACGGATGATGAGAATTCATTTTTGGGGTTTTTATTTTTTTTTATTTTTTATTAGTAATGGCGGCGATCTGCGATTTTTTTTGCGGTACTGCGATATTTCAGCGGACATGTCGGACCATTTTGACACTTTTTTGGGACCATTGGCATTTATACAGCGATCAGTGCTATAAAAATGCACTGATTACTGTGTAAATGCCATTGGCAGTGAAGGGGTTAACCTGCAGGGGGCGCTCTAAGGGTTAACTATGTTCCCTGGGCGTGTTCCAACTGTGAGGGGACTGCCCTAGCTGGGGAAGGGAAGTGGTCACAGCCTTCGTATACAGGAAGGCTGTGATCACAGCCCTTCCCCCTTCACAGAACGGAGGTCCGTGTTTACATACACGGACCTCCGTTCCTTCACTCCGGGGGGGCCATTGCGGGTAGCCCTCCCCGAACACAGTGAACACAGTGAGCGCACGCGCGCACCTCTAGGCGCGATCTCGCGGCCGCCGTCATATGACGGCGATCCGCGTTACAGAGCCACTTTGCCGCCGTCAATTGCCGATCGGCGGTCGGCAAGTGGTTAACCAACACCCGCCTGCCGTATTGACAAATGACGGGCAGGCGGCATCTCTATTGCGCAGGAATCGGTGGTGTACTCCGTCCCTGGGACACGGCACATCACCGATCTCGGTAAATAGCAGATGACAAGGCTCTGTACCCATGTGATCAGCTGTGTCCAATCACAGCTGATCACATATATACAAGGAAATTCTGTTTATTGGCATTCCTATCCTCACACTGACAGCGTGTGAGGAGAAGAGAGATGATCCTCACAGGGGAGATCTGCACAGATAATCAGGGCCCTGATTATCAGTGCGTTGATTATCAGTGCAGCCCCAACAGTGCCCAGCAGTGATGCCAATCAGTGCCCATCAGTTATGACAATCAGTGCCCATCAGTGACGACAATCAGTGCTGCCTTTCTGTGCCCCTTTGTTGACTGCTCATCAGTGCTGCCCACCAGCGCCCATCCGTGACGCCAATCAGTGTCCATCAGTGCCACTTATCTGTGCTGCCTATCAGTTCCCATCAGTGAAACCCATCAGTGCTCATCAGTGCTACATATCAGTGCTGCCCATCAGTGCCCATTTGTGCTGCATATTAGTGCCTCCTCATCAATATCACTTCATCAGTGCCCTTCTGTGCCATCTCATCAGTGCCCATCAGTGCTGCCTCATCAGTGCCCATCAGTGCAGGCTATAAGTGTCCATCAGTGCAGCCTCAACAGAGCACATCAGTGAAGGAGAAAAATTACTTATTTAAAAAAAATGTATAACATAAACTTAGAAAAACATTTTTTTTTCAAACTTTTTGGTCTTCTTTCATTTTTTCTTAAAAAGGTTAAATACCGCCAAAAGAAAGCTCTATCTGTCTCAAAAAAAAAAAATGTTTTTGTACAGTGTTGTATGACTGGGCAATTGTCATTCAAATGTGACAGCGCTGAAAGCTGAAAATTGGCCAGGGCAGGAAGGGGGTAAAAGTGCCCAGTAGGCAAGTAGTTAATCTTGGTGCTTGCAGTAACCAGTATGACAGACTGTACCTCTAGTATCTTGTAAGAACATTCATGAAATAGATACCTAGTCAAATCTATTCACATCTGATTTATTTGAATGTACTTGTATATCCATTTGGGCGATGGTTCCCATTACCATTTGCATCATCCATTTAGTTTAGCAATGTTCATTGAGATGAGAATGAGATATTTTTGTCATTTTTTTAAAGTGACTGAAGAGAGATGGCTAATCATACTGTAGGAGAATGCGATTTTCCTTCTACAGTACAATCTTGGATTTCAGTTGCCATAATTGTAGTGTTCATTTTGGCCGGACTATCACTACAATCATTTATTGTGGCTGTGAATGTCATTCACTGGCTGAAAGGAGGCTCAATGACGGATGTAGACAAAATTATCACCTCTATTGGGATAACAAGATTCATCTGTTTTTCCTCTGGCCCATTACACTTCCTTTCAAATAGTTGCTCTGCAGAGTTAGGCGCAACTTTTTTGTTACTGAATTGCTTTATTGGGGTAGCAGCAGGTTTTTCCAGCATCTGGTTATCGGCCTTACTCTCCACCCTCTTCTGCTTTATGATCCCCACTTTTAACAATGTCTTCTTCCTCCATCTGAAGACCATCATATCTCAGAGAGTCGTTTGTCTTATTATCACTTCTGTGTTGTTGGGATTTGGGTATGCTTTTACATTTCTTTTGTGGATTTCCGATGCAATGAACAAGATCTTATCTTACTCTGAAATTATACGTGATCATTATAAATTCCAGATCGTATTTACTTTTAATTGCTTGTGGAATATGTTTCCAGTTCTGATGTTCTTTGTGTCTTCTGTCCTTCTTGTTATTTGCCTGGGTTTCCACATTAGACAAATGAAAAACCATGGAAATGTACTGAGCAGTACGGACACCTATTATAAGATGATCATATTTACAGCTGTGTCTTTCCTGATGTGTGTTTTGTGCAGTATAGTAAATATAACTGAACGATATGCTATTGAATTATTTGGCATCGTGTGGATGTTTGTTTTTTGGAACATTTTTCCCGTGTTACATTCGATTTCCTTAATTTATGCAACTACCAGGTTAAGGAATGAATATTTCAGGATTGTTCACTGGGGAACAACCTTATTGTTCTGGAGAAAACCATCTGACCCTGACTCTAGAGAGAACATGGAGGTGACCCATATGTGATTAAAAAAAAAAAAGCCATTAACCCTATAATTGGTCCTTAATCAATTCCTAAAGAAGAAGGACTTTTTGTACTTATTTCAACTTTTATTGGTCATAGCTAAGTTAAAAATTTAGGTTGACTTATGAGACAACTAAGTTCACAACTTTATGTGTAGGAACCACCTAAAGGTACATGTAGCTGAATACTGAGTACTCATCTCTTTAGAGCCTATCCTGCCTCTACCTAACAGCTGATTTTATTTTCGCTATCAGTTCTTCTTCCACTTCTTATCACCTTTTGTATCACTTGACCCTCCCTTTTAGATTCCAAGCTCTAACAAGCAGGGCTCTCTGGTTCCTCTCGTATTGTATTTTAACGGTAATGTTAGCCCTTATTTTGTAAAGCACTGCTCAAACTGTTGGTGCTATATAAATCTTCTATAATAATAATAATAATAATAAAATTGATAATAATACCCACCAAGATCGTTAGGTCTGGCTGGTATGGGATTACAGTGCACTTACCTTCACTCTGTTTATCTTTCTGTGGATTAAAGGGGAAGTCAACCCTAAAGCCCTGTACACACGATGCAAATTTTGGATGGGAATTTTCGTATGACGACCGATCATCCGAAATTCTTACCGTTAGTATGCTCCTTTCGACAGCCAATTTTGATGCTTTGGACGACAAAAGCTGGATGTGCAGCTTACAAATTTTTTTTCGTATGTCAAGTCAACGTCCGATTTTCATATCATTAACTCGGTTTTCGTAGGAAAAAAATCCCACGATCAAGACTACGTATGCTCAGAAACTAAGAAATACATACAAAGCTATTCAAAACATTATGTCACTTCTGACATTGAATTTGATCATACGAAAATTTTCATATGGTTAGTAACCTCTTCACTTTTGACATGAGACAAGCATCCAACAAAAAACAGAATTTTTTCATCCGAAAATCTAAGTGTGTGTATGAGGCTTAACATTAAAATCTCTACATCTACAGACATCCATGATCTAAGACTAACCTATCTAGCCCTGTAAAGAAGAAATCGCTATACATACCTTTTTTGAAGCTGATCCAGTCCGGTCTCCAGCGGCGGAAGTGCTGCAGAGGACACAGCCGACAACGTCTGGGAAATGAATGGGACATGATGTCACCCATAGACTTACTATGGGGCTTCAGTTGTCATCTGCCTCCTCTGTACCCGCCTCCACAGAGAAGCCGCCAATGACAGTTCAGGGTGGGACCGGACCGGATTGGCTTAAAAAAAGGTACGTATACTGTGATTACTTCTTTACAGGGCTAGAGAGGTTAGTGTTAGATCGTAGATGTCTATAGATGTAGAGATTTTAGTGTTAGGGTGGTAATCTCTAAATATTAAAATAGAAATGTTGCATTTGGTAACAGTTTCCAAAAAGAAAGGTGATATGACAATGGTCTGTTGAAAATTACAGGAATGTATAATGTAATAAATAAGGTACTTATGTGAGGTAGCTACACTAGAAAAAAACTTGGAATGTAGTTTTCAAAATGTATTTATTTCCACAATGCATTTAAATTATTTCAGTTAAGACTAGTCTACTACTATTCTGAATGATCTCCAAAATAAAGCTAAAACAAAACCTTTTTGTTTTTCATTTTGGGTAGTTTGGATGGTTTTTTTTTTGGCATCTGTGTCCCATAGGGGAGATTTCCATTCACTTCCAGCCCCATAGCCAAACAAGAAGTGAGAGGAAATCCCTCCAAAGTGAAGGAATTCCTAGTTGTCACCAGGGTTAATAGAACTAGTGTTTGCATTGGAAGATTTCCCCTCTGTTACTGTCCCGGGGACAACCCAAAGTTTGGGGACTTACACTTTTCATGATAACAAATTTATGACAAATAAAGAGGGTGAATATCTCTTATGGGGACACAGACGGCAATAAAAACATGACAGGTGTTCTAATCAATCTCTACTTTATCTAAAAAAAAAAAAAAAAAAAAGTTTTGCCTTTAGTTATACTTTAAGTTTTTAAACTTACAGTACTTTGTGAAGATGTGAATGCAGTGGCGGCTGGTGAGATTTTAGGATGGGGGCGCCAGACCCCGCCCTTCCGTTTTGATCCCTCCCACTTTTCACAAGCCCCACCCCTTATAGTTTCCACCCCTTGTGTCAGGAGTATACAGCCTAGCATCACCAGATATGGTATACAGCATCACCAGATAGTGGTATACAGCACCCTCAGATAGGAGTATAGGAGTATACATAGTCCCCAGATAGGGGTATACAGAGTCACCAGATAGCGGTATACAGTCACAGAGTCACCATATCGTAGTATACAGAGTCACCATATAGCAGTATACAGAGTCACCATATAGCAGTATACAGAATCAACATATAGCAGTATACAGAGCCCCAGATAGCAGTATACAGAGCCCCAGATAGCAGTATTTGTAAATACTGTATTTCAGTAAATAACCTCAGTTTACTGGTAAAAATTAAGTTGGAAATGCAAGACTTCGGTGGGTGTAACAAGATGTCTGCTTGCCGACTTCTAAATGTAGGCTTACTGCGGACGAGTGTGGGGTGTACCAAGATGACCGCAACGGAACATCACTTCCATTACAAAATGAGACGGGTTGCCGATTCTGATGGAACACCTGCCTTCTGAACTACAGAGGTGCTTAGAGGAGGAGATTACTCTGCTATGCTGAGACCACT
>BLSH010413474.1:594934-618049 GCA_018402905.1 Glandirana rugosa | reverse complement strand
GGTGAAGAGTCGAAATCATTTAGTTGGGGTAACGCAGTGAAGACTTCAACTTAAGCCAGCATGCTTTTAAAAGTATACCAATCATTGGAGAAGTGAAAGCTGTACTCTGTTCGTAGGTTGTTTTTTGCCTGTAAGCCAGTAGGCTTTTAGAATCGCACACATGCTCCGAATTGGTGAACGGCTGGCGGCTAGCCGTAGACTGCCGCCGTTTCACCGAGCAAGGGCGTTTTGCGGCAGTATGCTGCCGCCGACGCCCTTGCTCAAATCACTCACGTGCGCGTGACGGCCTTAAGCCTCGTACACACGCTAAGATTTTCGGATGACCGAATGTCCGTTTTTTGTTGGATGCTTGTCTCATGTCGAAAGTGAAGAGGTTACTAACCATATGAAAATTTTCGTACGACCGAATTCAACTTCAGAAGTGACGCAATGGGGTTGATTTACTAAAGCTGAGAAGTGCAAAATCTGGTGCAGCTCTGCAAAGAAACCAGGTTTTATTGTCAAAGCTTAATTGAACAAGCTGAAGTTAGAAGCTGATTGGCTACCGTACATGGCTGCACCAGATTTTGCACTCCAGTTTTAGTAAATCAACCCAATGTGTTGAATAGCTTCATATGTATTTTTTCATTTCTGAGCATGCGTAGTTGTGCTTCTACAATTTTTTTTGTACGAAAACCATACTAATGATACGAAAATCGGACGTTGAGTTGATGTACGAAAATTTTTTTATAGTTTGCACATCCAGCTTTTATCGTCTAAAAAATCAAAATCGGCTGTCGAAAGGACCATACTAACGATCTGAAAATTCCCGTACAAATTTCGCATCGCGTGTACGGACCTTAACTTTACAGCATTTCTTCACGCCTGCTAAACTTTTGTACAGTACTGTATATATCCAATAGGAAGGAGGAATAAGATTTCTTGTGAGGGGGGCTCTGGGCATTTCGGAGTTGCTTTGACTAGTGTGTGCCATTGCAAAGCAGTCTGAACAGTGGAGGAGGAGAAAAAACAAAGGACAAAAACAGAAGAGAAAAGCATTAAAAAATGCAAGGTACATAAAGTCTGAATACAGAGTGAAGCTCCATAGGAAAGACAAAGTCAGTGGGTATGTCAAGGAATGAGACTCCAAATTAGAAGAAAAGTGTACATAGTCTACCAGTTTGATGACTTGCTCTGAAGTAGTCTGCAGACTACTTTAACCACTTCAATACTGGGCACTTACTTTCCCCCCTTCCTGCCCAGGCCAATTTTCAGTTTTCAGCGCTGTCACACTTTGAATGACAATCGTGCAGTCATGCAACACTGTACCCAAATGCAAATTTTATAATTTTGTTCACACAAATAGAGCTTTCTTTTGGTGGTATTTAATAACCACTGGGTTTTTTATTTTTTGCTCAATAGAAAATTTTGAAAAAAAAAGTTTTTCTTTGTTTCTGTTATAAAATTTTGCAAATAAGTAAGTTTTTCTCCTTCACTGACGGGCACTGATGAGGCTGTACTGACGGGCACTGATGAGGCGGCACTGATGAGGTGGCACTGATTATGAGGTACTGATGGGCACTGATAAGTGGGAAATAATATGCATCACTGATGGACACTGATAGGGGGCACTGAGCACTGATTGGCATCCCTGGTGGGTACTGGTCGGCATCCCTGGTGGACATGGTTTGGCACTCTAGGTGGGCATCCTTGATGGATCTACACTGATAATCAATGCGCTGATTATCCGCACAGACCTCCTCCGGTCAGGAGAGCCGCTTATCGGCTCTCCTCTACTCACGCCTTGTCAGCGCAAATAGAGGAAAAGCTGATAGCCGGCACTTCTTGGTTACGATGTGATCAGTTGTGATTGAACACAGCTGATCACATGGAGACTACGTCATAGCCTATGACATAGGCTCTTTACTGAGATCGGAGATGCAGTGTGTCTGATAGACACACCGCACTACCTATCGCTGCACTGCGTGCCTTATCCTGCTGGGCGTCATATGATGCCCAGTCAAGATAATGAAACCACCATCCGCCCGTCATTTTGCTATAGGCGGGATGTGGTTAAGAAACCATCAACTTTGGAGTTAAGCATTTACCTTGTAGTTAAAGCTATACAAGATATAAGTGGTAAGTATACACCACCATACTTTCTTTTCAATAAAACCATAGACCGGTATCATAATAAACACTCAAGCTTTCATTAAACAAGCTAGCAATGTTACCACTGCATCATCTGTAAGTCTAGACTGCTGAAACTTGAATTGCTGCCCTGGATAGCTGCACTTAATGGCTGCATACCAACACATTGGGGTTGATTTACTAAAGCTTGAAAGTGCAAAATTTGGTGCAGCACCTCACAGAAACCAATCAGCTTCAAGGTTTTATTGTCAAAGCTTGATTGAACAAGCTGAGGTTAGAAGCTGATTGGCTACCATGCACAGCTGCACTGGTTTTTGCACTCTCCAGCTTTAGTAAATCAACCCAATTGTGCATTCTATAGCATCCAAATAAAATCTGATACGGAAGATGCAATATCAAATTTGATTTCCATGTGAAATCAAAAACATTGGAGTTATAGTACAATTTTATTTATTAAATAGTTTATTATTCTAATGTGTACATTGTTTTTAAATTTACCTTAAGCAACCAATCAAAATTTTGCACATGCCTTAATTCTGATTGGTTGATGTGGGTTATTGCTCTTAATCATAAGAACGTTTTATTGAATAACGTTGATTGTATCCAAAACAGGGAGTTGGAAATATTTGTTTTGGGTTTTTTTTTTTGACAAGTCGTCACCTTTAATTCATTTTACGTCAGTAATTGACTTTGACTTTACGGAACTGAACTGGCCTTAGAAGTTATGCCCAACATAAATAATCCTCATATTTTCAGCAGCAAGCATCATGACCACCTGATATCTGATTTCCTTAGTACCAGCTGTTGTGAGCAGCTTCTGGCTGTAGCCATGTGATCCTGTCAACAGTCCAGACCCACTCCTAAACAGTAACAAAGACTCTGGTACAGCTATGACGGTTCTGGAGGAGAAACCTTTTGCTCAGCAGCTTTCAAATGTCTATTTCACTATCCTGGCACTTTTCTGTTTCAAATTGTTTGTGAAAATCAGCCTGGCAATTCTCAGTCATTTTTACATCGTAAAAGGTAATCGAAAGGAGGCAGCGCGCATCCAGGCAGAATTCTACACAGTGACACAAGGGCAAGGTACTGTACTCATTATATTTTACAGTTCTTTACACTAACTTTTCTTCTTATCATAATAATAATAATAAGAAGAAGAAACTTTATTTTTTCACAGCACCTTTAAAGGTAGCTTCCCAAAGCGCTTTCCAAGGAAAACAATAAAGAACGTTTACGATCTCTGAAGAACTGCTACTTTCTGTAGTATTATAGCATGCTGGGTTTGTTTACCTAACCCATAGGATAGCAAGCATTAGTTTTCAAACATAAGTATCTGAACACCAGGATTAGGCATGAATACTGTGGCAAGTGTAAGAGAAACTGCTGCCCAAGGGTTTGCAAGGGACTGTAACCAAACATATTTCACCTTAAACTGCATACATTCATTTTTGCTGTTTAATAAGCCTACATGTCCTATTTTCCCATCTAAATAAGCCTGCATGCCCCATTTACCTATCTGTATTTCCCATTTTCCCATGCATTTGTTGCTGTTCTATACACCTGTATATCTAATTTCCCCATCTGAATCAGCCTGCATGCCCCTTTTTCCCTTCTATGCGTTCCTACTGAGTAAGCCTGCATGTCCCTTTTTCTGAAATATTTTGTCCTGCTGTGTAAGCCCGCATGTCCTATTTTTCCATTCAATTTGTACTATTCTGTAAACATGTGTGTACTATTTTCCTATCTAAATCATCGTGAATTTCCCATCACTTCGTAGCTCTGCCCAATAAGCTTGCATATTCATTTTCCCATCAATTTTTAGTCCTTCCCAATAAGCCCGCATATCCCATTTTTTCAATCAATTTTTAATCCTGCCCAATAAGTCTGCATATCCCATTTTCCATCAATTTGTAGTCCTGCCCAATAAACCTGTATGTCACATTTTCCCATCAGTTTTTAGTCCTGCCGAATAAGCCTGCATATCCCATTTCCCAGCAATGTTATTACTTGAAATTTTATTAAGTTTTCAGAAAAAAAAAGAACACATTCAGAAAAGGATGTGTTACAATCAGGTACACTATGTGTATAGACATGAAATATTGGCTAACACATCATACATTACTGAGAACATTGTAGAGATAAGTAAACCACGAACAATAAACAAAGTGCCTACTTAACACAACTCTTTCAGGTATTGGGTGAGAAAGGGAGGAGGGAAGAAAAAGAGAGAAAAAAAGATGGAGGGGGTATAGTGGAGGGGAAAGAGCCTAATAGTGTGTTTGTAGTAGCAAATTAAGAGGGTAACTTGAGCTACCGATGCAGTCAACCTTGCTGGGATCAGTATCATGACTTATGTTATGTCGGGGAAGCCTAGTACAAAGGGTAGAAGCATAGGCTTGATCAAGGGGCTAGTTTCTCAGTCCTAGCGTCATCAAGCCACGGGGACCATACTAGGAGGAATTTCAGCATGGTTAAATGGGCTTCGGCAAACATGTTCCATATGCATGTGGATGTTAACAGTGACTATAACTTGTTAAAGTGTTGGCAGGGTGCTGCTCTTCCATTTGCTGACTATCGTTAGATGAGTGACAATGAGGATGTGTGTTAGGATGGAATGGGAGTGTCTCAACCAATTCTCTAAATCCAAGCCCAGCAAGGCCAACTGCGGTAACAGTACTCCTCTCATACCCGCAATATCATTCATTATAGACTGAATGTCTGCCCAGAAGGGTGTGAGACCTGAGCATGCCCACCAGATGCGAGTAATTGACCCTTGATCACCACAGTACCACCAACAATAAGATGAGGTTAAAGGAAAAATCCTTGCAAGCTTCTGTGAGGTATGGTATCACTGGAGGAGGAGTTTCTGCGTGGACTCCCAGTGGAAGAGGCATTTGGAATACTTCAGTGTGGTGGGTTCAGAGTTCCATTGGTTTAAGTCAGCAGTGGAGAAGTGTAGGGTAGATTCCCATTTCACCATTGGCAAGAGTTTTTTTAGAGGAGCTGTGTCGCTCAGTAAGTGATAGAGGTGTGAGATTTCCTTAGTTAAAGGCCCTGGATGTTCGTAGAAGTGAATAATGTCCAAGGAGAGGAGCTATTCGGGATGTGCCTGATTCAGAGGTTCTTGTAAAAATCCCACTTGGGAATGGCATATTTTTTGTGTAGAGCTTGGAAAGAGTTCATGCATTAGTTGTCGAAGAGGTCCCTTATAGAGAAAGTTCCGAGTGTTTCCCATAAGTCGAGGGATAGATCTTCACTAAGAAGGCCCAAAGCCAAGATAGGAAGGGAGGACTGGGTGTGCCTTGGGATGCCTTTTGTTAATTGAAAGATGTATCTCCAGACTTTAATAGTCATGTTCACTGAGTTGAGAAAGGAGTGCGGTGGATTGCCTTGGAGCCATAAGCAGAGAAGAGCACAGCTAGCAAAGATTTTGTTGGAAGTTTGAGGGCTGTTTTTCCCATCAATTTTTAGTCCTGCCCAGTAAACCTGTATGTTCCATTTCCCATCAATTTTTAGTGCTGCCCAATAAGCCTGCATTTGCCAATTTTCCATCATTTTTTTAGTCCTGCTCAATCAGCCTACATATCCCAATTTGCCATAATTTTTTAGTACTGCCCAATAAGCCTGAATATCCCATTTTGCTTTTTCTAATTGTCAGTTGCAGAATGAAAAATGAAACTTTGTTGGTTGGTCTGAGAAGCAGTATTTTATGTAATACCCAGTGTTTCACTGCACAGTAATAATATACTTGTCTAGTGATACCATGTATTGTAGATGGTTTCTTGTTTATCTGTTGTAGCTGTGTTGTGTTAATTTGTGCTGCACTTAGACGCATCCTTGTACATGACTGAACAGTTTGCCACCTGCCAGTGTACATTAATTCAGTACCTAAATTACACTAGCCTGCTTTAATATAGGTTAACAAGAAGCATTTTGTGCTCATTTATGCTTAAAGTTCAAATTGCCAAATGTTTAACACACATGAAAGACTATTTATTTTCATGTTTTTTTGGCTTGGATCACAAAATGTCCAAATCTTTAGCAACCAAAACATTGCCACCGAGAAAGAAAGTAAAGGGAAATTCTACTAATGAGGCCGCAACAAGAAATCAAAATCTTACAGTAATCCCAACTCCTCCTTATATTAAAATTTAATAAAGTTATGGTTGAAAGTCAACTAATATAGTCTCCGCTCTAATTTACCCCAAAAGTGTTCCATTCTTCTTGTCCATATCAGTGCCTGACCTCACAAAATGCGCTTCTGGAAGAATGGTCAAATTTTCCCATAGACACACTCCTAAACCTTGTGAACAGCCTTCCCAGAAGGGTTGAAGCTGTTATAGCTGCAATGGGTGGGCCAACTTAATATTGAACCATACAGACTAAGACTAGGATGACTGACATGAAAGTTCATGTGTGGTAAAGGCAGGCGTACCAATACTTTTGGTAATGTACCTTATATGTGCGGTAGCGAGAAAAAAAAAACGCCACCAAACAAATTTAAATTTCACAAAAAAATATACTAGCTGTAACCTTTTTGTATACCTCTCTCATGTGTATTTTGATTGCCGAGTTGCTATTTTAACGTGTCAAATTTAAATAAAATGTGTAATCTTTGGATATACTGCTCCAATAGAACCAACGTCCCATAAAGCTATGGTTGAAGTTATACTTTCATTTTGATTAATGTCAGCAGCACCTTGGCTGAAAAATCAAAATCAGATAATCAAAGCCTAGATGGAAAATTACCCACTCCATCCAAAACAGGGAAATTAGTATTAAGCAGCTCATGTAAACAACAGCGAGTAGAATGTGTACTTATAAATTGATTGATAAAATATAGCTTTGAGATAAAAATGAGTTTGAACATAGCAATACCAGGAAAGCTTGATGTAATACAACAGTATAGAATAGAGCATAATTCAAAAAGTATGTTTCAGATAGAATAGATGATGTGAGTGGTTCTTGTGATCTGTTCTGTTCAGTATAACTGATTTACTACTTAACATCTGGGTGGAGCCAGCTATCACTATTATTATTATACAGGATTTATATAGCGCCAACAGTTTGCACAGCGCTTTACAACTTGGGGGTAGACACTACAATTACAATACAAATCAATACAAGAGGAATCAGAGGGCCCTGCTCGTTACAGTTTACAATCTAGAAGGGAGGATAGAGTGGAACAAAAGGTAATAAGACCATTATTTTTGCTGGTCTACAGTCTATTTACAGAGCTATTTCAATAAGTAGATTATATTAAGAGCTGAATAGCATGATGTGTATAGCATGTCTGAAAGGATTTCTCAGCTATTGGAAAATTTCACACCTGCTGTTGCCCTTGACTGCCCTTGAAAATAATACAGAAGAATACATTTTCTTCAAACTTGTTATCAGCACCAACAGGACTAGCCTCCTACTTTTGTTTAACCCCATAGTGACGCTTTTCCAGACAGTGGCTCCGTTGTGATGTTCACATACACAGGCCGGGAGGAAGAGTGGGGGAGGAGGCGGAGGAGGGACACCTGCCTTATGAGTTCTGCAATAACAGGAGTCTTACATGGTAATTGGGAAGGGGGGGTTCTGGGGGGCCTGGGCGGGTAACAGTTGGGCTGCCAGGAGTGATTTCAGGGGGGGGGGTTAGAGGATATGTGCTAGGGGGTGCTTTGTTTTGGGTTGGAGAGTACTTGTGCTGGAAGGAGGGGGGCCAATTTGAAGTTTGACCCCCCCAGCACAATTCATCTCCCCTACCAAAATCTAAGATCCCATCCCAGCTCCATCGTAACCCCCCTCCCCCTATCCTATCCCGGCTCCATCCATTCCCCCGATCCCATCCCGTCTCCATCCACCACCCCGATCCCATCCCAGCTCCATCCACCACGCCGATCCCATACCGGCTCCATCTATTCCCCTGATCCCACCCCAGCTCCATCCATTCCCCCGATCCCATCCCTGCTCCATCCACCACCCCAATCCCATCCCTGCTCCATCCACCACCCCAATCCCATCCTGGCTCCACCCACCACCCTGATCCCATCCCGACTCCATCCAATTCCCCCCGATCCCATCCCGGCTCCATCCAGCACCCCAATCTCATCGTGGCTCCATCCACCACCCCAATCCCATCCCAGCTCCATCCACTACCCTGATCCCACACTCACTCCATCCACCCCCCATCCCATCCCAGCTCCATCCACCACCCCAATCCCATTCGGACTCCATCCACCACCCCGATCCGATCCCAGCTTCATCCACCACCCCAATCCCATCCTGACTCCATCCACTGTGGCAGGCTGGGGGAGAGCCATGCCGATGCACTATCCTGCTCAGTGCCTTGTAGGGGGGTTGGGGGGTGACACCATGGGGGAGATTTACTAAAACTGGTGCACTCAGAATCTGGTGTACCTGTGCAATCAGCTTTTAAGTTCAGCTTGTTCAATTAAGCTTTGGCAATAAAACCTGGAAGCTGATTGGTTTCTATGCAGCACTGCACCAGATTTTGCACACTCCAGTGTTAGTAAATGTCCCCCCATGTTTCACTGCACCGGGTGACACCAACTCTAGTGACGCCACTACTTCCAGAGACCCTTTAAGTGGGCTTTCATGGCTAGGTATCATGCGACCACTGACGTCTGTAAGGCATTGCACCTGCAATCAGCACATCACTTGTGTGATGCCTGGACACTGCAGACACTCAGTATACTGTCTACCTGTACCTCCATTACAGGCAGGCAGTTACTGAATGGCAGAAAGACTCAATGGACTCGCATGGCCCTCACAGTTCATTGAGAACTACAAGCTACCGTGGAGGGTGATGGCAGATGTAGTCAAATCATTCACAGAACTCTGTGAATGAATGACACAACCATGTGGGCAAAGCCCCACATGTCCATGCTGTTTTTAAAATCTGACAGTGGGTGCGGGTAGAAGATCCCCTGCCCTCTGTCACAGGAAGGGCGAAGTGAGAGGAGAGGAGGCAGGAGCTGGAACATGTTACATGCTCAACCCTAAATATGAATGGAACATGTAATATCCTTTAAGGAATATTCACCTATAATAGGTAAAGTACTTTTCACTTTTCTTCTGTGTCTTACATACCTGTTGATCCAGCCATTGTCCCAGGCTTTCTACCTGTTCTAGGTTGAGAATACTCTAAGGCAGCCTTCGTCAAACTTTTTACCCCAGAGGAATTCTTGAAACAATTATAAGGTCTCAGGGATCCCTAATAAATCTGATTATAGCTACAGCTCATAGTACATTAGTTTTAAAAGTTGTAGAAAGTTTATCTTTCAAAAAAAAAAGGGAATTCTGACATACATTGAATATTCAACCCTTATGGAAGATAATTTACCCTCACCAAGATCCAGATGTGCTAGGTATCTGAAATTTAGTCCACTGACTCTTCCTTCTCTACATATCCACCTCCTATGGTTACACACTTCTCACATCCGTGGAACTGACTTTTAATACCATCTGTGTAGAAGTATGCAGATTTGGAGGAAAACCAGCCTCAACCTCTGTAATGACTGCCTCATCGTTGTGGAAACGTCTTCCCTCGTAAATGTTTCTTAAGATTTGGAAACCGTAAGAAGTCCGAAGGTGCCAGGTCTGGTGAGTAAGGTGGATGGGGCCACAATCGCAAACAAAAGTGACAGTTGGTACAAGTCTAAAATGCTTTGTGCACATTCCACTCGTTTTTGGAAAGGTGTCAGTAACCTGGGAACCCAACGTGCAGCCACTTTGCTCATGTGTAAGATGTTATGTAATATGTTGTAAACTGACCCCCTACTAATGTTCACCTCCCTAGCTAAGAAATTAACAGTTACACGTCTATCTTCAAGCACTAGCTGCTCAACTTTTGCCACCACACTTGGTTCTGTGGCAGTTGACAGACGACCTTCCCTTGGGTCATCCTGTGTATATATATATGCAACCATACTTGAATTCTCTCTTCCTTCGTTTGACAGTCTCATATGATGGACAAACCTCTCCATACACAGCTGACATCTCTTCATGAATTATTTGGGCAGATTTCCCTTGAAGATGGAAGAACCTTATCACGGCTCTGTATTCAACTTTGTCTGGCAGACACCTACTCCATTTCTCTTGGCTCTAACTATAATTCACCATGACCTAAAAAAAAAAAAAAAATTGGTATGCATATTATTAAGATATGCACCTATAAACCCGCAAAATTTCAGACCCCTAGCACATCTAGACCATGGAGAGGGTAAGAACTTATTGTTCTCCCCTTGTATGGTAGTCAGTTTGCCTGAATTTACTCAGCACTCTTCTAAGTTTATTGCAATATCTGGTTTGTGAATCTTGGCTTTGGCTTGTGCTATGCCTCCCGTTTCCCACCCCCTCAAGCCATATCTGCAGCCCTTTTAAAGCTGTTGCAGGTACTGTATGTGCACCTATAGCCATACCTCCCATCTTTAGAACTTGAGAATGAGGGACACTTTGAAGAGACTCTGATCTGCAGTTTGCAAAGATATTGGCTTAATTGTTTCTGAATAGGAACAATGAAGAAAACTGGGAATTGCAGAAAATTATATTCACAGACTGCGTATATTGCCCCTGCCCCTTACACACTGCCCCTATTTTCCCTTAAACACACTGCCTCCTCCATACACAATACCAATGTTTTTTTTTTTCATTTCAAAAACACATTTTGGGGATATTCATCGATTTTATATATTTTTATTTTAACAGAAAATAAGGTAAACAGTAGTTTTTTTGTTTTTTTTTTAATTGTTGGTCTTTTTTCTTTTGTATGGTTAAAAAAATAAAAACAGTGATTATTAAGTACCACAAAAGAAAGCTCTGTTTGTCTCAAAAATATAAAATTAAATGGGTAAAGTGTTTCACGATGGAGTAACTGTCAGTCCAACAGTCATAGTACTGAAAACTAAAAAAATGGCCTGGTAATGAAGGTTGCTACTCATATAATGAAAGAAGAAAAATCCAATCTGTTTAATGGCACCCTGTGTGAATGTACAGGGTTAAGGCCATCTGTGCAGTTAGTTAAGTTAGTCAATGGCATATCCAACATTCTTTGGTAAATGAAAATATGTAAGTTGTTTTTCTGCCTTGCAGCCACAGTCCTGTGGGAAGTTATTCGTTCTATCCAGCAGCGGAAAAACTGCCTGTGTCAAAGCAAATCGCCAGTGCTGTTTTTCTTGTTTCACTTCTTAACAATTGATATTGTCAATCAGCAGCAGTTGTTGAGGGAAATAAAATGTGCAGATCATGTTCTCTGCATTCATTCCAGACAGATCACAGGTCTATAAATAAGAGATAAATGCACAGCATGTTTGCATGAGAAAATGCAGCATGATTTAGGTCATTGCTCTAAGAGTTCAAAACAATGGCCAAAATTCCTGTTTGACTTGGTCCATCTGAAAACAATCTGCTTCTAATATTTTTTATTACTTCTTACTCATGTATATAGTTGACCTTACTTTATGGCCACATTTAGGCCTGCTTCACACCTGTAAGTTTTTATGTGCATTTTTTTTCATAATCACATAAAAATCTTGAAAATGAATCATGAAAATACATTGGGTCCAATAAGGCCATTCGCTGTGTTGTAAAAAAATGAGGCATGTCTAATTTTACATGCATTCATTTGCATTTTCTGGCCCATTGAAGTCTATGAAAGCACATTAAAGTACAAATTCTGTATTCTTGGGAAAGTAACTAAGCTTCCTGCGTCATTATATAGACCATCAGGAAAGGTGTGCACCACATTAACTAAGCAGATAGACCTGTTTCAGGCCTATTTGTGACACCCACCTACGTTTCTATTTTGGAGTGAGGCCGGCCATATATTATACAATTTTCTCATTCAATTTTCTTTAGATTTACTTTTACAGATGTAGTGCAAGGGCCTATCTGATCGCATACAAATTGAAAGTGTTTGACCTCCTATTATATGGTTTTGGTAAATCTAAAGGCAAATTGTATAATATATGGCCAGCCTTAGTTAGAGACAAGGAGGTCTGCTCTTATTAACAGAGGGAATAGGCAGTTTGACATGTAGAAAACTGCTGCTGATTCCTGTGAGGTATAACCTGACGTATGGAGTGAAAGCTTCTCTGGCCGTGCAATGATTACACTACACGAGCAGAGCCAGCAATGTTAACAACACATCATTATTGCATCTAAAACAAAGGAATTGGAGGTCCTACAGAATATTAGCCATTTAGAGAAAGAGATTTTACCTCTTAAAGATACTGCAGAGTTTACTCAATTGGACAAGCAGTTATTGTGTATGATAAATTGGATCATTTGGAAAAGGACATTATTAAAGGCAAAAAGTAAAAGATGGCCTGTGATAAATTGGACCACGATTCAAATAATGTCTACAATTGGAGAAGGAAACGCTCATGGGGTAGATTTGGTTAAAGAGGAGGTCCAGCCCCCCATGAAAAATTAAAAGTCAGCAGCTACAAATACTGCAGCTGCGGACTTTTATATATGGACACTTACCTGTTGAGGGAGCCCGCGATGTTGGCACCCAAGCCAATCTTCGGATCGGCTGTCAGGAGCAACCACTGCCATTCCTGGTAAGGGAACCCGGCAGTGAAGCCTTTTGGCTTCACAGCCATTTCCCTACTGCGCTTTCAAATTGGTGCAGTGGCGAAAGAAGGAGGAGGGGGCCGAACTGGGAGACCAGGCCGCGTCAAAAACAGGTACCCGTTCCCCCCTCCCCCCTGAAAGGTGCCAAATGTGACACTGGAGGGGGGGAGGATGGATAAGAGGAAGTTCCACTTTTGAGCGGAACTCCACTTTAAGCTAAGATGCATGTTAGATTTTTGGACACAGAAGATAAACATTTGAATAATAACTTTGTGGAGACTGATATTTATTCCTCGATGGCTTCTAATAGTGCTACTAGACCTAATGGGAATGAATGTACATATAATGTCCTAGTAAAAGGGTGTGAAGAATAGTAGTGAGGAAATGCAACAATGGGATGGAAGAAGACTATAAGGGGAAGAAAAGAAGAGTTGGGGAGGGGGGGAATCGGAGGCAGTGAGGGAACTCTCAGTGGGTAAAATGTTGGGGTTTTTGGCCTCTCCAGATATTTTAATATATTTGAATCAATATTAAATGAGAATAAATTCCGTAGAAAAATCACTTTGAGGAGGCATTACTTTGATTCTTGTGACATGACCAACATTTCTGAATGGGAGGTTGAGGAGCATCGAGTAAAATTAGACTTTCAGAATTTTTGTGCCATTGGTGACCTACATGAGTTGGTCCTAGAAGGTAGTTCACTCCCAGCCTCTGATTGCGATCGGATGGTGTGTAGTGGGGTCCCCTTCAAATTAGGATCAGAGTTTTATCAGATAAATTCCAGCGGAGGGGAGAAGGACAAATTCCAAAAGTTTGTTGAACATGATTTAAATGCTCTTGCACATAAGGTTTCCTCATCTCCTTGTACTAGAGATGACAACTTATCAGTCAAGGAAAGGGCAACTTTTAAAAATTTAAAGGATGACAGGTCGATTGTTATAAAAATTTGGATAAAGGGGGCTTGATTGTGGTTATGGATTCTAATGACTACAAGGATGAGGCTCTGTGTCAGCTATCTGACAGATATACATATTTGACTTTAAAGAAAGTTCCTAGGAGTGTCTATAAAAGGGTTTTGATGGATTTGGTAATGAGGGATGTTCGGGTTTGAGTTTCTAGTGCTAAAGAGCTGAATTGTTAATTCCTCATCACTCCATCATGTAAAATTTCCACCATTTGTCAAAAACACATAAGGGATTGAACCTAGTTAGAGGAAGACCCATCATTGCATGGATAGGGTCACTTCATGAAAGATTAGGTCAATGGCTTGATGCAGTTACAACCATTGGTCATTCAGCTTGAGTCATCTCAAAGATACTATATAATTACTAGAAATCATAAGTGAGTTTCAGTGGGAGCAAGACTTTTTACTTGTGATGTGGTCAATCTCTATTCTCGCATACCCCATGCTTTGGCTTTGGAGGAGCATTAGAACATTAGGTACACACTTGAACATTGTTCTTTCATTATTGATGCTCTACAATACCTGTTGACACATAATTTCTTTTTCTTTGATGGGGTTTATTACCTTCAGCATTGTGGGCTGCGATGATGGGCTAAGTTTCCACCCATCACTTGCGAACCACTTTATGGCGTGGTGGGATTGGTCTCACATATAATTAGGCGGTAACCCTTTTAGAATGAACATACATCTTTATTTGCATTATATTAATGATTTGGTTTTTGTTCATAAAAAGGATTTAGGTGATTTGGAGTACTTTGTTTTGTACTTAAAAGATAATATGGTCAATTAAGTGTTTGCCAGACAATGGAAAATGACTTGTGTCACCTTTTTGGATGTGCAATCAAGTCCATGGAATGTTGTAGTGGGTACAGAATAAGGCACCCTATAAGGGGCATTTCTGTTGGGCATTTCCAGAGGCTACGACGGATTTGAAGTGAGGATGCTAGATTTGACCTGGAAGCCTCTGTGTTATATTAGAGGATCTTGGACTCTCACTCAGTACCAAATTGGGCTTATGCCAAAGCCAAGAATAGAGATAGGACTGACCTTCTAAGTAATCGAAACAGGGAAGTTAGAAATAAGTTAGTAAAGCTATTTTCACAACACCATTCAGTTTAGAGATTGAAAAAATTAAAACTATAATGAACAGATACTTGCCTGTATTATATAATGATCAAAAGTATGCTGGAATTTTGAAGGATAGTGTGGACATACAGCTTATATATGTCTGCTCCTGGAGGCTTAGCTACATGGTTACACTTTATCCAGTTCCCATAGACAAATGAAAGCCGGATGGGACCTCTCTAGATCTGGGTGGACATCATATGATGTCCTCCTCAGAACGCACCATGGGCCATACTGCAGTGCAATCTGCCACCCACTGTGTCCACCAGACACAGCAGATGATAAATTCCATTCATGCCATTTATTGTGTACAATTGTGTTACTCACTGTGATTGGTCACAGTGATCACATGGTACAGGCAGGGCCAATCACAGCCCATCTGTACCATGTGATTAGCTGTGGCCAATCACAGCTAATCACAACAATACACACCAAATGAATCGATTTCATTCAGAAAAAAATGGTTTCATTGTTATAAGGGATCATAATGTTTAAAAAAAAGAAAATCCAGATTACCTTCTCAGGGTAGTACAATGTTACGATGGTACACTGTGTTGCTCTGGTCACAGTAAAAAAAAAATATATCAGAAAAAATGTAATAAAAAAGAAAGATACGTATTGAAAAATTATTGAAAATATTTTAGTGGTGGTTTTTTTTTTTTTTTTTTTTTTACATATGGTCACCAATCAGTGTCTCTGATCACCACCACACCAGTGATATGATGACTCTGTACTGCACTGGTGACATTATGTAAAAGATAAATTGTGAAAAAAAAAATGTATTCTTCATTTTCTAAAAAATAGTGACAAAAAATTACAAATTCAAAAAACTTGCCATGTCTCTTACTAAATACCTTGGACTGCCTATTTTTCAAAAGGGGGTAATTTGGTGGATAGTTGTACTGTCCTGGCAATTTTGGGCCTCAAGAAATGAGATAGGCCATCATTCCGTCAGAACTGGTCAATTTTCAGATACATATATACTATAGTTTGTGGACTCTATAACTTTCCTACAGACTAAATAATATATGCTGATTTGGGTTATTTTTATCAAAGAAATGCAGCAGAATACATTTTGGCCAAAATTTATGAAGAAATATTATTTATTTGCAAAATTTTATAACAGAAACAAAGTAAAATGCAATTGTTCATTTACAGACGCAGCCTCTTAATCTTGACATGTTAGGTTTATGCAGCTTTCACTAGGAGTGGACTAGGCAGAACGAAGTTCAGCTCAAAGCAGAAACAGCCCCTCCCAGGGGGCAGTCCTCACTTAGCATAACCCCTCCAGCCCTGCTCAGCAACTCAGTTTTTTGTGCCTAGTGCAAGGAGTAAGACCTGGCTCCTTGCTGGGATCTGCAGTTCCCCATTCTTTTTCTCATTTTTTTTATTTTTTCAAGAAATCTGATAGAAGAATCCAATCAAGCACCTGGCTGGGTAACAGGCTGGATATCCTAGATCCAGGGAGTCTCCCCAGCACGGCCGACGGATGCGAGCCGACCCTTAGCTGTACGCAGGGTCGGCCGCGTCAGTCCTCGTTCCTGTGCGAGGCGGCCGGTGGGTTAAATGTCTCGCCAGCGCACCTAGGACCGGGCAACCCGTGTCCCTGTCACGGGTGCTGCGTGGCCGGCAGCTCCCCCCGTTTCGGCGGGGTGGCAGGACTGCTTCAAGTGGCTACCCGCTGCGCCCGTCCAGAGTGGTGAGTACTCCCCCCCCCTCTGTCGGGGGGCAGGGGGATAAGGGGGGGCGACGGGCGGTGCCCCCCTTTTTTCCTAAGTATAGGGGTTCTGCCTATCCTCTGGGGAGGACTCAGAGCCGGAGGGGGGCTCCGTGATGTCGGGGACCCTCCTGGAGCTGTTGGATGGTGAGCTCGGGGACCCCTCGGATGAAGAGGAGGAGCCCTCAGGGGCCACCACGGCTCGTGAGCGGGCTTTGGTGGGCTCTTTGGTTTCAGCGGTTTGTGAGACGCTGAAGCTGGGCCCGGCTGCGACTCCGGGGGTGCCGTACGCTTTTGGGTCGCATAAGCTGGCCCGGACGCCCAAGGCGTTCCCCTATTTCATCATGAGTATGTATACACCTGTCTAGTATCGCCCAGGCAAAATCAGCAAGGTGCATTGTACACTTCGTTTTTTTACCTGTTTAACTACGAACAGTGAAATAGTGTGGCAATACATCCTAGAACCACTAGGGGCAAGGTTCTTTTACTTACACACTGGTATAGGCTGCGCAGTACCATCTTCATCCTTAGATTACCATATATATTGTCAGATATTAGGCACAGCAGCAACCTAGTCCTTTCTCCAGTGTGCGACCATAGTAGCGCGGGGATACATCCTCACATTGTTCCCCTATTTGTCGCACTTTGATCAGTTCATTTACAAGGAGTGGCGGCGTCCTCAGGGGTCGTTCGCCATGCCAAAACGTTTTTCTGTGCGTTATCCCTTTGAGGATACCCTGTTGCAGAAGTGGAAGTCCCCGGCGGTGGACCCGTCGGTGGCTCGTCTGAACAAGGCAACCACTATTCTGATGGAGGGCTCCCCACCCTTCAAGGACCCGGCCAACAGGAGGACTGAGGCGGTGTCCAAGGCCATGTTCCTGGTCGCAGGGTCGGCTATGCGGCCGTCGCTGGCGTCAGCGCTGGTGGCACAGGCGCTTACGGAATGGGCGACTGTTGTGAACCAGGCTTTGGTGACTCTCCAGGCCTCTCCGGAACCTGTGCAGATGGCAGACCAGCTGATCCAGGGACTTAATTATCTCTGTGATGAGGCCCTTGACATGGCCCCCATGCTGTCCCAACTGTCCATGTTTGCAATCATCATCAGACGTCTGCTATGGCTGAGATGCTGGTCAGGAGACCAGGCGTCAAAGAAGGGCCTGATGGACCTGCCTTTTGAAGGGAGTCGCCTCTTTGGGGCTTCCCTCGACGAGATCATCAAGGATTACACTGGGGGGAAGAGTACTTTTCTTCCGGAGCCCAGAAGGGGCAAGAAGCCCTGGCACAGGGCGGGCCCTTCCTTTTCTACTCAAAAGAGGTTTTTTTCGTGCGCCACGTACCTCCAACAAGGGTCCTCAGCCCGCCAAGGTTCTTCGCCTCCAACCTGAGGCTTCCCCCGGAACGGCTGCAGGCTCTGTTCAAGGCTGTGCACATCCTGCTTCATCAGGGGGTGATTGTCTCGGTTCCTTCTACGGAACGTTTCCGCGGTTTTTATTCCAATCTTTTTGTAGTTCTGAAAAAAGATGGGGTCAGGCCTGTCCTGGACCTGAAGGCCCTCAATTTCTTTGTGAGGGCGAGGAAATTCAGAATGGAATCTGTCCACTCTGTGGTGGCGGCGCTTCGTCAGGGAGATTTCTTGGCCTCCCTGGACATCAAGGACGCGTGTTTACACATGCCCATATGCGTGCACCACCAGCGCTTCCTGCACTTTGCGGTGGGGGATCTCCAATACCAGTTTGTGGCCCTCCCGTTCGGTCTGGCCTCGGCGACCAGGTACGGTCGCCTTTGGAGCCTTGGGACCTTAATCTGGCCCTTTCTGTGCTCCAGAAGCCACCTTTCGAAAATGTCAGGGAAATTTCCCCGCAACTGCTCTCGCAGAAAGTGGCCTTTCTGGTGGCTATTACATCCGCTAGACGGGTGTCTGAGCTGGCGGCTCTGTCCTGTAGGTCCCTGTACTTGGTCATGCACAGGGACAAGGCAGTTTTGCGCCCCTCTCCCTCCTTCTTACCGAAGGTGATCTCTTCGTTTCACATCAATGAGGACATTGTCCTCCTTTCGATGTGTCCGCACCCGTTGCTTTGCACTCCCTGGATGTGGTTAGGGCTTTGCGGGTGTATCTGGCAGCCACGGCCTCGTTTCGGAGGTCCGGTGCGCTTTTTGTCACGGTGGATGGCCCGCGCAAGGGGATGGCGGCCTTGTTGGCCACCATTTCCCATTGGATACGTCAGACAGTGACCCGTGCGTATGCTGTTCGGGGCCAGGAGCCCCCCTTTCCGGTCATGGCTAACTCTACCAGGGAGATTAGTACTTCCTGGGCTTTCCGACACCAGGCATTGGTTTCTCAGGTGTGCAAGGCAGCCACTTGGACCTCAGTGCACACTTTTTCCAAGTTTTACAGAGTTGATGTCGCAGCTTCTTCTGATGCTGCTTTCGGCAGCAAAGTTTTGCAGGCTGTAGTGTGAGGCGTGTATGGCACCTCCCGGAGAACTCTTTTGTTGGGTACTGTGGTTCTTGTTGCCCACCCCTCGTTGTGACACTGATTTGGGACATCCCAACATGTCAAGATTAAGAGGCTGCGTCTGTCAATGAACGATTGAGAAAATAGGATTTTTTGACTTACCGTAAAATCCTTTTCTCTGAGTTCATTGACAGATGCAGCACTCACCCCTCTGTGTTTGAGTTTGTACTGCTTGCTATGAACTGAGTTGCTGAGCAGGGCTGGAGGGGTTATGCTAAGTGAGGACTGCCCCCTGGGAGGGGCTGTGTCTGCTTTGAGCTGAACTTCGTTCTGCCTAGTCCACTCCTAGTGAAAGCTGCATTATCCCCACATGTCAAGATTAAGAGGTTGCGTCTGTCAATGAACTCCGAGAAAAGGATTTTACGGTAAGTCAAAAAATCCTATATTTAAAAAAAAGTGGTCTTTTTTCGTTTATGTGGCAAAAAATAAAGAAAACAGCAGTGATTAAATACCACCAAAAGAAAGCTCTATTTTTGTGAACAAAATTATATAAATTTAATTTGGGTACAGTGTTGCATGACTGCGCAACTGTCATTCAAAGTGTGATGAAAAATTGTCCTGGGCAGGAAGAGGGTGAAGGTGCCCGTTATTGAAGTAGATAAAGGCAATTTTCAGTGTTGAAGTTGAAATTGGCCATGTTGCCAGCATATATCCTTGAAGACACGGTCAGTCGACATCAAATAATAAAAAGTAGATATTTTAATTTCGTATTTGCAATACAAAATATATAGTAAATGTGATTACATGCCAGATTTGTAAGATCCAATATGTAGGTCGCATACAAGACCATTTACGAGATGTCGCACATAAACAACTGCACAAATGTTGCGCATCACTTTAATGGATCCCATGGTGCTGATGTATCAGCCCTTAGGGTTCAGGCCAATGAGAGGGTTTTTGGTGTAAGAAAGCAATGTTTTCAGGTTTTTATGCAGGCGTGAGGTTTATTGGTACCTTTTGGGTTTGAATTATGAGTGGGATGTAATGCATTTTTATTAGTAATTGTAAGTGTTGCCTACATGGATAAACATGGAACCGTTGTCTTCTCTGCCTGATACTGTTTTCTTTGTTTTGTTTCCTTTCTGCTTTTTTTTCTCTTTTGGGTATTTTTGCTTGTATTGCCAGCCTCGTGTATATATAGGCATGCCTGTGTGAGTTTCAGAAAGAGTTAGGTCTTGATTACTGGTTCAATATATATTCTGCCCACACACAGACTCAGCAAGTTATGATTAAGGGTCAGTAGACGTGAAATGCGCCAACCTTGTTGTCTGTGCATGTGTGCTGTTGTCCTGCTCTTGTCTTTTTAACTTATGGAAATAAGACAAGGTTTTAGCTACAATTTGAGGTGTGCATTCATCAATCCTCATTCTTTGTACTAATTACAGCATGAACCGGACCTGCACCCTGTGTTGTGGCTGGGCAGAAAGTGGGGGACGGACCAGGAGTGGTACATCTTCCTCTAACCAGTTCAGCTCTTTGGGTGTACTATATACTGTACGTCCAAAGAGTGAACCAATAAACACAAGCTGATGGCTACAGTAGCAGCCACCAGCCTGTGTGTGTTTTGTTCAGCCGGCGACCAGCTTCGAAGTGAAAGTGATGTGGTGGCTCCATAGCTGCCGATCACTTTCACACAGCCAGTAGCACGGTGACTCCCTCCCTTCCGCCGGTGGCTCCCCCTCCTCCTGTGGTTCTCAGGCTGCCCCGTACTTACCGGAGCCCAGGAACACATCCTCCGTCTGGGGGAGAGAGATTGCAGTGAGACCGAGGCAAATCCATGCCTTGATCTCACATGCAAACAATCAAGCCGGCAGTGGTGTCACTTCCGGTTTCATATGCACACTTTCCTGGCCAGTATAGCAAGAGGACACATCTAACCAAGCCAATTTCTATTAGACCCCTAATGTCTCCCTAAAGAGTACCTGTCACCTGCACAACACTTTATTAACCCCTTGTGGTAGCAATCATGTAAGAATAAATAAAAAAATAAGAGAAAAAAGTAAAAAAAAAGATAATAACATTTATTACAATTTTTTTTAAAAATTGCCAAAACCCCTGTTGCCCTGCACACCAATGAAAATGCAAGTCCATGGTGCACATGTGTATGTAAACCGCAGTCACACCACACGTGACATATCGCCGCAAACGTCAGAGTGAGAACAATAATTCTAGCACAAGAGCTCCTAGTTAACTCTAAATTGATGAGCTGTAACAGCTTTTAAAGCGTCAACTACGGGGATTTTTTGACACCATAGTTTTTGGCGATATTGCGGGCGTACGCAATTTTAAGACATGGAATGTTAGGTATCTATTTACTCAATGCAACCTCATCTTTTGTATCTTATCATAAAATGGATATTATATGGTGTGGTTTTGCACTTAAATGAATTTTATTATATATTTCCAGATAATTTGTGTTTAATAAACAGTTGCACAAATATCACATGAAATAAAAAATGCAACTATCACCATTTTATTCTACATGGCCTCTGCTTTCAGAAAATATATAATGTTCTGGGGGTTAATGTAATTTTATTGCCAAAAAATTGGATTTTAACATGTATGTGACAAAGAAGAAAAATTGCTGTGGAGCTGAACTGGCTAAAGTGTTCACAACCTTCTACCTTTCTCCCTCTCTGAGCTGAGCCGTAGACAGGGTAAGGCAGAGGAATTGAAGCATGCATGCAGCTCCTGTCACAGACACAGCAGAACAGAGAACTAATGAAAGAGCATAGCTTGTACCCCTTTTGTTGATTAGGGGCATTATCTCCTCCAATTTTGATGTTTAGGAAAGTTGTGCAAGCAACTCTTTGTTAATTCTCCCCATATGCATTTTCAATTTGTTGTGGGTACTTGCTACTTGCTCAGCTACAATTCACCTGACATCATACCTGCCATGTGCTCAGCCACAATGTAAACTGCAACAGTTGCTGCGGAAGCTGAAAACGGGTAAACAAATAGCCATTTTTTTTTATTAGTATTACTATTATTCTTAACCACTTGACCATTGGGCACTTAAACCCCCCTTAACAACCAGACCAATTTTTGGCTTTCAGTGCTCTCACATTTTGAATGACAATTACTCAGTCATGCAACACTGTATCCATATGAAATTTGCATCCTTTTTTTCCCACAAATAGAGCTTTCTTTTTGCTGTATTTATTCACCGCTGGGTTTTTTATTTTTTTATGCTATAATTAAAAAAAAAAACATTTTGTAAAAAAATGAATTTTTCTTTGTTTCTGTTATAAAATTTAGCAAATTAGCAATTTTTCTTCATAAATGTTGGCCAAAATGTATACTGCTGCACATCTGTGGTAAAGAAAAAACAAATTAGCGTATATTATTTGGTCTTTGTGAAGGTTATAGAGTCTACAAGCTATGGTGCCAATCACTGAATATTGATCACACCTGATGTACTGACGGCCTATCTCATTTCTTGAGTCCCTAACAAGCTAGGAAAGTACAAATACCCCCCAAATGACCCCTTTTTGGAAAGTAGACATTCCAAGGTATTTAGTAAGAGGCATGGTGAATTTTTTGAAGTTGTAATTTTTTTCCCACAATTCTTTGCAAAATGAAGATTTTTTTCTTTTTTTTCACAAAATTGTCATATGTTAACTGGTTATTTCTCACACCCAGCATATGCATACCACAAATTACACCCCAAAACACATTCTACTACTCCTCCTGAGTATGGCGATACCACATGTGTGAGACTTTTACACAGCCTGGCCACATACAGAGGCCCAACATGCAGGGACCACCATCAGGTGTTCTAGGAGCATAAATTACACATATAATTTCTTGACTATCTTTTGCACTTTTGAAGGTCCTGGAGCACCAGGACAATGGAAACGCCTAAAAATTGACCCCATTTTGGAAAGCAAACAACCCAACATATACTCTAGGAGGCATAATGAGTCTTTTGAACATGTCATATTTTCCACAAGTTTTTGGAAAATGCGGAAAGAAAATGAAAACAACACACAACATGTACCTAGCAAAAATTACACCCCAAAATATATTCTGCTACTCCTCCCAAGTATTGCGATACCACATGTGTGATACTTTTATACA
>BLSH010413474.1:579497-591476 GCA_018402905.1 Glandirana rugosa | reverse complement strand
CCAGGAGGGTTCTGGAGGAGGAGAGATGGAGGGAACAGTGGAGGAGAGTACGAACGGAGGTTCTAAAGAGGTCTTGAAGAAGGTCGGAAACCTAGAGGGATGGGATTAGATAGGTAGAAATCTGCTAAGGACTTTTACGAAGAGAAATTGGTGTTGTCATGGACCGTGCTTTTGGGGGAAGGAAGGCATTTTTTCAAAAAAATTTCAATCTTTTTTTATTTATAGCACAAAAAATAAACCCCCCCCCTAGTGATTAAATACCACCAAAAGAAAGCTCTATTTGTGTGAAAAAAGGACGCAAATTTCATATGGGTACCGTGTTGCATGACTGAGTAATTGTCATTCAAAGTGTGATAGCGCTGAAAGCTGAAAAATGGCCTGGACAGGAAGGGGGTTTTCGTGCCAGGTACTGTTGTGGTTAAAGAGAAGCATTTTCAGGAATCGTCTAAAGATGGATAGATTAGGGTAGGGAGATCCAAAGGCTGGAAGAAGTTCTGGAGAAATCTTGGAGGCAAGCATGAGAGGAGGTGACAAGGGAGGTAGAGAGGAGGAGGTCTTGGGAGGACCAAAGAGAGCGGCTTGGCTGATATTTTGAGACTAGGCTAGTGATGTAGTTGGGGCAGAGTTGTGGATGGCTTTGTAAATTATTGTTAGTACTTTGAATTTTATTAGTTGGGGGATCTGAAGCCATTGGAGGGATTGGCAGAGAGGGGTGGATGACACTAAATGGTTGATAAGGTGGATGAGTCTTGCCGCAGCATGCATGATGGCCTGAAGGGGGGGTAGCCTATGTAAAGGAAATCCAATGAGGAGGTAAGCTGCAGTAGTCGAGGCGAGAGATAACCAGGGAGTGAATTAGAAGCTTGGTGGTGTCATTAGTTAAAAAGGGGCATATTCTAGAGATGTTGGGGTGGCATGATTTGGGCAGTGATTGGATGTGGGTCAGAAAGGACAGGACAGTTCAGAGTCCAGGGTTACCCCTAGCACCACTTGCTGTCCAAAGCAATTTTTTTTTTACACTCGCACATTAAATCTGAATTTTTTGCTAGAAAATTACTTAGAACTCACAAACAGTATATATTTTCTGAGCCCCAGGAGACTAAAATGGTAGCTGTACAAACACAAGTATTAGAGTACACAAACACATCATAATACCCAATTTTAGGTAAAATATAAAAAATGATGTTGCATCAAGTAAATGGATACCAAACATGTCAAGATTCAAAATTGTGTGTGTCTATGAAATAGTGACTAAATTCAGCACCTAAATTTTTTGATAGTTGACTCTTTAAAAGCCTTTACAGATTATCAAGTGTAGCATGAATGATGATCCTAGAATTATTGCTGTCACTCTGATATTCGCCGTGATATCTCACATGTGTGGTGCAATCACTGTTTACATACACATACAAGACCTATGCATTCATTTGTGTCAGGGCCAGTGTTATGTCAATATAACCAATTCATCAAGATCTCCAATTATGTCACTTTCGGTTACTGTAAACTGTCTGTTTGGAGATTTTGACGACTTGTCGTTTTGACACAACACCGCAAACTGTAAACACTCACGTACACGGTATTATGAGAGGATATTTTTAGTCCGCTCCGATACTAACCAACAAAATGGCCGCCTCCATGGCGGCCATTTTTCCTCATTACCCGCTGATGTGTCAAAACAGGTAAGTCTTCATGTACACTAGTGTATACGGTTCCCAGTGTTGTGTTAAAATAATAAGTCATCTAAATCTCCAATTACGGATGGTTTACATTAACTGGAAGTGACGTAATTGCACATTTTGATGAATTGGCTATATTGACATAGCATCGACCCTACCATGGGTCCCACTGAGTCCAATGAAAGGTGTGGCAAATTGACACCCAAGATTTTTTTCCCAGCAGTTTTGTCTGTCATCCAGGGGCGGACTGGGCCAGGGGGCAGGGTCACAACTGCCCCCCAGCCACTCCGCAGCCCCGTAAAAAGGGCGCCCTGCTGTCCTCAACAAGCATATCCAAAGTTGCCGGGTGTGAGGGTGCTCGCACACAGTCTAATACCAGCTGTTAAACACCCACAGGTGACCGAGAGCAATGAAAGATCCCTTCCCTACTGACCCTTCCAGCAGCCAATGTTGAGCGTGCGAGGCTTGCATTTCTATTGGGTGGAACTGGTGGAGGGGGTGCAGCCAACCTCGTGCCGGCCACTTTCTTCTGCTCTTGTGCATGCGTGAGGTTAGGCACTGAAGACTGTGGGAGCAGTGAGAGAGAGCAACAGAGAGGTAATATGTGAGTTCTGTGTGACAGGACACAAAGGGTATCCATCATTTATCTAGTAGTGGCTGCTGATCTGCTGGATGGCCAAATGATGCATAACCTGTCATGCTCAAAAATCACTATATAGCCCTAGCTTGCCATTATACTACTCTAGCTTGCCTCTATATTATCCTAGCCAGTCCATATACTACCCTAGCCTGTCTATATGCTACCCTAGCCTGCCCCTATACTGCCCCAGCCGGTCCATTTACTACCCTAGCCTGTCCATATACTACCCTAGCCTGTCCATATACTACCCTAGCCTGCCCCTATACTACCTCTGCCTGTCCATGTACTACCCTAGCCTGTCCATATACTACACTAGACTGTCTATATACTACCTTAGCCTGTCTATATGCTACCCTAGTCCGCCCCTATACTGCCCAAGCCGGTCCATTTACTACCCTAGCCTGTCCATATACTACCCTAGCCTGTCCATATACTACCCTAGCCTGCCCCTATACTACCTCTGCCTGTCCATGTACTACCTTAGCCTGCCCCTATACTACCTCTGCCTGTCCATAGACTAACCTAGCGTGCCCCAATACTACCCTAGTCTTCACATACAGTACCCTAGTCTGTCTATATATTACCCTAGCCTGTCTATATACTACCCTAGCCTGTCTATATACTACCCTAGCCCGCCCCTTGGAATTTAACATAATGGTATGTCATATAATTTTGCATTTAGACAAGGTGCTGTTGCATGTAAATCGGACTTCGTGAGAAATTTAATTTTAGTTTTAATTATCATGATATAAAATAATGGATGTGGGGGCCTTTTGGTGGGCGTGAATTTTTTTTTTGGGGGGGGGGGGCAAGTCAGCATTTCATTCTTGGACCCAGACAGCACAATGTCTTGGGCCAGCCCTGATTTGTGTGTATGTGCAGAGGGGTGCTTTTAATTGTTTTTAATTTATATATTTATTTTAATTTATTTCAGCTACTTATATAGCGCTAGCAATTCACACAGCTCTTTTACATTTATAAATTCACACCAGTCCCTGCCCTCTAGGAGCTTACAATCTAAAGTTCCTAACTTACATTCATAGACATACTAGAGACATTTTTTTTTTTTATCAGAAAAAATAGAATGTATTGTACATAAATCAAGAAGTACAGACAGTCTTTGTAATGAGAAATGGAGGAATACCTCCCTATAGTATGAGATAACATATAATAGCTTAGTCAGTACTCGTTACATACAGAACAGTGCAACGTTTACATCCCATATGTACAATAAAGGAACTGTACTTGCAATAGTTTCAAATAATTAACCACTTCAATACCATGCACTTAGAACACTTCCCTACCAGACCAATTTTCAGCTTTCAGTGCTGTTGCGATCTGAACGAGAATTGCGCGGTTGTGCGACGTTGTACCCAAACAAAGTTTGTATCATTTTGTTCCCACAAATAGAGCTTTCTTTTGGTGGTATTTGATCACCCCTGCGGTTTTTATTTTTTGCGCTATAGAAAAAAAAAAGACCGAAAATTTAAAAAAAAAAAACATGTTTCTGTCACAAAAGTTTGTATAAAGTACATTTTCACTGACGGGCACTGATGTGGCTACACTGATGGGCACTGATGAGGCTACACTGATGGGCATTGATGAGGCAGTACAGATTGGCACTGATGAGGTGGCACTGATAAGGTTGCACTGATGATGGGGCACATATTCAGCACTGATGGGCAGCACTGACAAGCAACACTGACGGGCACTGATATGTGGCACTGATGGAGACTCCTAGGCGGCACTGATAAGTGGCACTGGGCACTGATGGGCACTGATAGGTGCCACTTTTAAGTGGCACAGGTGTGCACTTTTAGGTGGCACAGGTGGGCACTTTTAGATGGCACAGGGGGGCACTGATAGGTGACACAGGTGGGCACTGATAGGTGACACAGGTGGGCACAGGTGGGCACTTATAGGTGGCAGTGGTGGGCACAGGTGCAACAAGCACTGTTAGGGATGGCACTGGCAGGCATCATACATGGGCACAGTGCCATCCCTACAGTGCACAATAATGCCCTCACCTGGTGGTCTAGTGGGGGCTCCCTGGTGGTCCTGGGCGGCCTCTGATTTCCTTCTCTGGTGGTCCTGGGCGGCCTGTGTGTGATGTCCGGGGGGGGGGCTCCCAGGTGGTCTTGATCCGGCTGCCTGGTGGTCCAGTGGGGTGATCCTGAGGGAGGCTGCGCTGATAAATGTTCAGCGCAGCCCCCTCCTGTCAGGAGAGCAGCCGATCGGCTCTCCGCTGCTCAGGTCTGCAGACCTGAGCAGAGGAAAAGCCTATCAACGGCTCTTCCTATTTACACTGTGATCAGCCGTGATTGGTCACGGCTGATCACATGGTAAAAGGCTTCGGATCGAAGCCTTTTACCTCGGTCGGTAATGCGGTGGGTCAGCCTAACCCACAGCACCACCGATCGTCGCGATGCGCGCCCCCAGGGGCGCGCGATCGCGGATTATCCTGAGGACGTCAATAGACGTCCAGTCAGGATAATGAACCCCCCGCCCGGACGTCATTTGTCTATGCGCCGGGCGGGAAGTGGTTAAGAAAAAGAAAAGCAAACCAACTAACTAATCAAACTCAATTAGTGCCGTAATTACTCAATGTTTAACCATGGTGGGCTAAAATTCACCTGATGGGAAGACCTAGTTAGCGCCATTGTGACATCCATAAAAGTTTCCTCTTTCTACTTCTCATATTTGTAATAACCTGTCTCTAATTAGTTGGAGCGGAGCTACCTCGGGGGTATCCAGCCACTCCTGCCATATTCTAAAGAGTTTGTTAGGGACCTTTCTGTGTTGATACGTGTACTTTTCTCTCACCAGAATACTATTCACCTGTTGAACCCATTGATCAGGTGTAGGAGCATGGGGGGATATCCAATATTGTGCCAGCAGTTTCCTTGCTATATATAGCAATCTGATCAATGCAATATATGTATCAGGGGAGTACTGTTCCTCCTCCAACCCTCCCAATAAACACATGACAGGGTCCATCTGCAGTTGAAGCTGATATATAGTATTGATAGAGCTAATTACCCCCTGCCAGTATCTCCTTAGTTTCGGACAATTCCACAGTAGATGAAGTAGTGTACCCGGATGTATTCGACATTTTGGACAGATGGGGGAGTCCCTTCTGCCCCACCTGTGCAATTGCACTGGGGTTCTATATGTCCTGTGAAGTACAAAAAGATGAGATAGTCTCTGAGCCGCTGACACTGACACGAGTGGTCCCGTACTCAGTATCTGTGTCCATCTATCTCCATCTATAGGACCGATCTCCGTTTCCCACTTTTCCCTGCACGGAAGATCGGGGGCCTGAAGGCATGATAACAGGCCAACATATACCCGGGATATCATGCTTTTTTATCTGACGTGCTCAAAATAGAAGCTAGAAACTCAGAGTCTTCCAATTTAAGTGGGGTACTTCTGTTTTGTCTACTCAGAGCGTGTCTTAGCTGAAAATATCTGGAGGGACATATTCGAAGCAGCGGAAATTCTGTGCTCAGTTGTTCTAGTGATTTTACATTCGGGCCTTCAAATATCTGTGAAAAGTATTTAATCCCAGCTTCCCTCCACAGAGTGTGTCCTGGAATTTTCATTAATTCGGGGTATGACTCGTTGCACCACATTGGGGTACATCCCAGGAAGCCTTCAATGCCTAACCTTTTTTTATTCTCTTTCCACACTTTGGCCATCAGTCTTACAGTCATGTCTTTCAGTGGTGCATCCGGCAGTCCTGACTCCATCTGTGACATAGCTGAGTATTGCTCCAAGGATCTTATCAGCAGGGTTCTGGAGGGGTCTAATATCTCTGGCAGGTCACATCCCGATAAGTGCTGTAATTGGGCTGCTAGAAAGTACGTAAAGGAATGAGGGACAGCCATTCCTCCTTGGTCCTTAGGGTATTGTAATGTAGATAGTTTGATTCGGGCCACTCCCTTCCTCCATATCAGCGCTCTATATAGTGAGTCAACGCGGGCAAACCAGTAGTGGGGTATCCACACCGGGGCATTATGTAATATGTACAATAGTTGTGGGGCCCAGACCATTTTGATAAGGTTCGCTCGGCCCGTGACAATATAGTCGTCAACATTACTTGTTACTATTATGCCTAAGTATCTGAAGGACCGGACTATTTCCACCTGCGAGGCCACGTCTGGGAGGGTATCCCTGGGGGGTCAAGCAACAGGAGAGACGACTTGTGCCAGTTAATGGTGAATCCCGAATAGGATCCAAATTGGGTAATAAGCTCCATCACCGCTGTCAACGAGCCTGTTGTATCCCCTAGATATATTAGAGTATCGTCTGCATATAAAGATAGCTTATCTTCCCTCTCTCCCCTGCGGAGTCCCACTATCTCTGGTGATGCCCTGATCCTGGCCGCAAGCGGCTCCAGTGCCAGGGCAAACAACAGGGGGGACAGGGGGCATCCCTGTCTAGTCCCCCCGTGTAGTGGAAAAGCTTGCATGAGTGTTCCATTTACCCTTATCCTAGCCCTGGGGCAAGTATATAATAACTGTACCCAGGATATAAAGGACTCTCCCAAGTGGAATCTACGCAGCACTGCCCAGAGGTACTTCCACTCGACGCTGTCAAAGGCCTTGGCAGCGTCGAGGGAGAACACCGCCCTGTTTCCTAGGTTGTTGACCGGCCTTTGAAGGTGATGAAACCTTCCCAGATGGGTCACCACTTTTGCTAGTCTGGTTGCAAGTATTCTGGCCAGTATCTTAATATCTGTATTAATAAGAGAAATGGGCCTGTATGAGTCAGGCAGTAGTGGATTTTTGCTGGGTTTTGGAATCACCACAACAACTGCCTCTGTCATAGAGGTCGGGAGGCAACCCTTCTCCAAGGCTGCATTAAATGTGTCTAAGAGAGGAGGGAGCAGAGATTCAACATATCTTTTATAGATCTCTGATGGGAGACCGTCCCTACCAGGTGTTTTACTATTGGCCATGGTCGCTACAGCCTCTGTCAATTCATCTAATGTGATGGGGGCATTTAGTTTTCCCTGAGCAGCTGAGGTTAGTCGTGGTAATGAGCATTGGTTCAGGAACCCCTCTAACTCCTCCTCTGTCGGGTTTACCTTTGAGGAATAGACCTCCTGGAAAAAGTCCCTGAACACCGAACTGATTTGTTCTTGATCACAAACATCTTTCCCCGTGGGTCCCCGAATAGCATCCACAGAAATCTTATCTTGCTGAGAGCGAGAGATCACCGACAGCAGATGCCCAGTGCACTCCCCCTCCTCAAAGTATTTTTGTTGAAGGAAAAAGCACTTTTTTCTCTGCTGCAGTAAGCACCACTTTTTGATACATGGTCTGGGCCTCCAACCAGCTACGCTCCGTGGCTTGAGATGGGTTTTCAATGTACTGTGCCTCTTGTAATTTAACTGCCTGTAGGACTGTTTCCTCCCATTCCCTCGTGCCTGTTTTAATGGCCGATATCTGCCTTATTAGAAGGCCTCTGAGATGCGCCTTCATAGCATCCCACACTACCCCCATATCTACCGTGTTCCTGTTAGATCGTATAAATTCAGCTATGGCTTCACCCATAACCCAGACGGGAACCGCAGTATATGGAGCCATAAACTGAGCCAAGTGTTTCAGACATTCAGATGAGAAGGGCGGGGGTATGTAAATGTTGGCAATAATACAAAGCATATCTGCTAACTTACATAGTAAAAAAATAAATCTGCCCTGATCATCTATTCGAGAGTGGACCAAACGAAAGGTTATTTCATTGGAAATTAGTATGCTGACCCCTCTGGAGAAGGCCGTATGAAACTAGAGACATTTTAGACAAGAGCAAATCACCCTACTCTTTGGAGTGTGGGAGGAAACCCATGCAGGTTCAGAAAGAACAGGCAAATTCCAGGCTGGTAGTGCTGTGGTTGGGACTCGAACCAATGACCTTAGTGCTGCCAGGCAGAAGCTCCACTGTGCTGCCCTACTTTTTATTTATTTTTTTTTTCATTTAACTTTAACAAACCCCTTAGGTATTAGCTTTGGGAGGTGAAAGGTCCTCTTTATGGAGACATCAGATATCTATTAGACCCCCCAATATCTCCCCTGCCCTACAATGCAGCTCATCAAGCAAAGCTCTGATATCGGACGTAAAAAAAAAAAATCATCATCACTTCTGCCTTCATTAGTCACTGAGGAGATGGGGGAATGGATGTTCCTCCATCTCCTCAGTTTTTTGCGAGCCTGGATGTTTACAATGGTCCTGGGCTCCCTGGAGTGGGGAGGAACGGTGAGCGGGGGGGGGGGGGGGAATGTTAGGAAAACTCTACCATACATTCAAAAGCTAAGGAAAATATAGTTGGGCATGGAAAGTTTTTTCCCTGTATGCATTACAATGGTCAGTTTCATGGCATACTTATTTGCATCTTACATTAATGCATGCTCAGGGACAGTGACAGAAAGGTTTATTTGCTTCTGTTTCCTATTGAATCAATGTATGTAAATTATCTTTGTAATTAGCTAGTAGAATTTATTCATATTCAGCTCAATGTTTTCTGTTATGTTGAAGATGTTTTGCAGCTTATCAAAGCTTTTTCTTCAGTTCTGATGGGTGTCAGGAACATATTCATTCATTTATATCCACACAGATAGCAAAGTCACCTTGAGGCTCAGTTCACATTGCTCCGATCTTAGAGATCGCATATGATTTGCACCGCACTGCAGTGTGAGTCATATGCCATCTCTGTGCGATGCAAATTCAGCCATAGAGATTGTATGGCTGAATTTGCATCGCAATCGGATCAAACTTGCACAGGGACCCTTTTTATAGCAGGGTCAGAATCGGATCATAACCATGCGATCCAATTCCTGTGTGAGTTTGCAGTTCGCACTGCGATATGCGAACTGAAAAGGGGGTGTCATTAACAATGTATTGACACCTCCCTTCAGTTTGCATAGGGCAGTGTGAACTGCCGCCGGGAGGCAATCGATGCGGGAACCCACCAATGCAGCCTATCAGTGCCATCTATAAGTGCCCATCAATGCCACCCATCAGTGCAGCCTCATCCGTGCATCTTGATCAGTGCACATCAGTGCCTTCTCATCAGTGCAGCCTATCAGTGCCCAGCACTGCCCATCAATGAAGTGGATAAATTACATAATCATAATATGTACCTTCCCAATGGCAAGTTACATAAAGTACAACATTTTGTGGACTGCCAAACTATTGGCATTGTCTACATCATGTTCTGCGAATGTGGGCCATTCTATATAGGCAAGACGAAACGCCAATTTATTATGGCAACAAAAACATACTATCAACACCAATAGGGAGACATCTGGGCTTATACCACAACAACAGCACAGAAGTAGTCCGTTTTGCTGCATTGGAAAGGGTCTTAGAAAACCCCAGGGGGGGAGAATATGATAAGATCATATTACAACGTGAAACACGTTGGATCTACTCCCTCAAGGCCACTGAAAAACCTGGCCTCAACGAATCACTGAGCTACAAACCTTTTTTATAGTAACCACTATCCACTCTTATAGCTCTGTCTATTTTTGAATTTCAATTTCAATTTTAATTTTGTTTTTTGCTTCGTGTTGTTTTTGTGTTTTGGTTTTTGTTTCTTGATTTGTTTTGTTTTGCTCCTTCAGTATATGGGAAATATTAACCCTCTCTATCGGTTGATTTTCCATACTAATATAATAAACAAAAACCTCCCCTCCCTTTCTAACTAGACCTAATGAAAATACAACTTCTTTCCTTCTTTGTTCCTCCATACAGACATCACACACATGCAAATTTGATATGTAAATTGTGCTATTATATTTGTATGTATTTCCACAATACAGACTGCTTGTGAGTATCAAACCCCCCCTCTTTTTTGTTCCCCTGTCAGGCATGCATCGGTTGGGGCAGGCATATGCGTCTCACACGCCCCCCCTTGTGGGGCGTGTTGTGAATGGGTTGGCGGGTGCGGCGGCTGGGAGAGCCGGGATATACTGTCCCGTCGTCCCCCTGCTGTACTGGCGCCTGCTTTTTTGCCCTTTCCTTGCAGGCGGCGCGCTCTCCTCTGAGCATGTGCCGCCTGTTGAGACGCACGTCGCGTCGCGTGTGGGCGTCGCAGCCTAGTGACGTCATACGCCGCCCTTAGTTGACGGCGCACACGCGGCGCGGCGGGAGATATAAACTGGCGTCCATTCGGGACACACTCAGCAGCATCTCACTGGGAGGCAGGACACTAGATTGGGCGGCCGCAGCAGTTCACATCAGGTACTTTGGCAACTTTTAACACAACTACCCTTTGTACCATAGACAATTTGGTAATGCCTAACCATGCTATATTCATACCGCTAGGCATCTGTGGCGCAAGGCACCTTCTCAATCTCACTTATGTGAGGCATACCTCTCCGGAGCCAGTATATGAAAACCTGGAGATTTTTGTTTACCATACCTGTGAGAAAGGCTTTCTTCCATGTGACCGTATACTCTGGGCCATCCAGGTAACTAGATCCGTGTACTGTTTAATCCTTTGACACTATACAAATATCGGTATTATTTTTGCCTATTAGGGTATATCACTCTATTGGTCTCCTAACTGTTACCTTCTATGTGCCTTTAGAGCCACGGTGTAAACCACGATACCAACGTACAGATTTAAGCGAAACTGCTTGATGCCAACAAATAGATTTAAGTAAAATTGCCTGATTACACTATCTTGCCTGTAGCAATTACAGGTAGGGCACTGTTTTCCCTTAGTATAAGGAACGATATAAATAATACTCATATATAATATACGTTCTAAAGCAGTTTAATTTTATTCAATTACATCTAGACATCCCTATGTCGGATTAGCCTTGTTTTTTGGTCTCCTGTGTCTGCCCCCCTGATGTACAGCCAGATTTGGGGAATGGTGAATCACAAGTCAAGCAGTCATGGTGAATATAGACAATATGTTTGAAATCCAATGAAATGTAATACTTATTATGTTTGATAAAAAATGTTATGTCAATCTCTACATTTATATATCTCATAGTTTGAAGAGAAATAAGGTCCAGAAGAAGCACATTGGTGCGAAACGCGTCGACCTCCTCTCTCATGTCCATCTATACTAACTGGTTTGGTAGTTATATCATCCCTGACCTATGTGAACCACCATTTCTGTATTTTATGTACTTTTCATGTATTGTTATTGACATACAATTATTGTATTGACTACTGATTGACACGTTGCAACGTGTCCTTTTTTAACGACTTAACCACAACAGTACCTGGCACGAAAACCCCCTTCCTGTCCAGGCCATTTTTCAGCTTTCAGCGCTATCACACTTTGAATGACAATTACTCAGTCATGCAACACGGTACCCATATGAAATTTGCGTCCTTTTTTTCACACAAATAGAGCTTTCTTTTGGTGGTATTTAATCACCAGGAGGGGGTTTATTTTTTGTGCTATAAATAAAAAAAGATTGAAAATTTTTTGAAAAAATGCCTTTTTCTTTGTTTCGGTCATAAAATTTTGCAAATTAGTAATTTTTCTTTGTAAATTTTGGCCAAAATTTATACTGCTACCTATCTTTGGTAAAAATAACCCAAATAAGTGTATATTATTTGGTCCTTGTGAAAGTTATAGAGTCTACAAGCTATGGTGCCAATCATTGAAAATTGATCACTATTGAAAGTGTTCCTGGT
>BLSH010413474.1:554372-567699 GCA_018402905.1 Glandirana rugosa | reverse complement strand
CGGTCTCCTACGCTCTAACATATCAAACCGTATCTTAACTGACTTGGCTAGTCGATACAGAAATCCCAAACACTCCGTGTAGAACAAACTTCTTTGATCCATTCCCTAAAAGCGAACGTGATCCACTACAAACTCAACAAAACGATCTGTGTGTGGACCAAATAACACTACTCGCTTTTTCACATCAAAATTAAAAAAGTCCCTCTTCAGTTTTAAACTCACATCCACAAACGAATTCCTATAAGATTGTCAGAACTCTCATAAGAGATTAACCCTCCTACCTTTATAAACAGGGTACACTCTTATCCTGCTGAGTGGGTGATCCCCTCTCTCTTCCCCCGATACCCTAAAATGTACCATGGTTTTACCTGAGTGTTTGACCAACAAACATATAAACAACCAGTTTGTGAGTCCATTTTGGTACCATGTAAAATCCCATAGCCCCCTTCTCTCTCCCCTAGTGGGTGAGTCGTCCTATTCTCACATGGGACAAATATTTCCATCCTCCCAATTAGAGAATACTCTCAAGACTGTTAGAATATCCTTAAGCAAACACCTACACTCAAATTTTGACTTCTCCCTGAAAAAATTAAAACTACACTTTTTCGCTCATCACAATAAACCAGGTGTGTGTCTAGCAAAACAACTCAAACATCACCTAGTGCAAGCGAAAATCCCTTACCTAGTTTCTTCAAACAAGATGTGCCTCACAAACCCTAAAGACATAGCTGATCGGTTCAGTCAATTCTATGCCAAACTATACAATCTCGCATCCTCTGGCGAAGTACCTACCCCTACGCCTATTGACATATCACGGTTTCTAGATGACCTATCTCTACCCTCTCTCTCTACTGACCAGTTACAAAACATATCTAATCCCTTTTCTGAAACAGAAATCGCTACTGCCATAGCCTCCCTGCCACTACACAGAGCCCCAGGCCCGGACGGCTTTAGCAATGAATACTACCGACAATTTTCGACCATCCTAACCCCTTTTCTACATCAAGCTTTCAATCACACTCTATCTACTGGCATACTCCCCAGAGAAGCCCTAGAAGCTACTATCCACAAGCCGAGCAAACCCACAGAAGACCCAGCTAGCTACCGACCTATATCACTGCTGAATTCTGATACGAAACTCTATGCTAAGCTTCTGGCTTCCCGCATATCAACTATCATCCTCCATTTGGTACACCCTGATCAAGTCAGCTTTATGAGTGGTAGACAAGCATCTGATGGTACTCGCAGATATATCAACTTGTTACAATGGGTGGAGCACTGTCGGACGCCTTCTCTGTTCATTTCTTTGGATGCGGAGAAGGCGTTCAACAGGGTGAACTGGAATTTCTTGAAAGCAGTACTACTGAAATTTGGATTCTCTGGTCCACTCTTGGAAGCAATAATGGCATTATATTCTGCCCCCAGTGCTAGAGTCATAAACTCTGGCATTTTTTCCGATCCTTTCAATATTTCCAATGGCACGCATCAGGGATGCCCCCTTTTACCACTGATTTTTTCACTGATCATGGAACCACTGGCACACTCCATCCATACTAACCCTTCCATCTTGGGCATAAAAATCAATAACTATGAACACAAAATTGGCCTCTATGCGGATGATGTGATCATATCCATTACCGAACCCACACTCTCACTCCCACAGCTCCATCATAGCTTAAACCTCTTCAGCAAAGCCTCCCTATACAAGAGCAACTACTCAAAATCAGCTATGTTAGTAGTTAACATAGTCACTAACACCAAAAACAGTATTTCTCAAAATACCTCTTTCTCCTGGGCCCCAAACTCGATACTTCTTTACCTAGGTATATCCTTGACCTCACCCACCTCTCAACTACTTACCCTAAATTTCTCTCAACTTATGCACAAATTACAGAAGACTGCGCATGATTTAAAAACTGTTCAGGCATCTTGGGCGGGTCGTATTGCACTCTCAAAAATGTATCTACTACCACATATACTATACAGCTTCCGAACATTGCCTATACCTTTCTTCCGATCTCAGCTCAGCAAACTCCAAGCAACTTTGTCTACATTCATCTGGAATGGTAAACACCCTAGACTCAAAAGAACTAGTCTTTGCTCGCCGACATCCACTGGAGGGATGGGCGCCCCAACATCTCAGCTTACTACAAGGCAACCATACTGGAACAAGCCAAGAGTTGGTGGACCCCAGACACCCAGTTCCCATGGCTACAAATCGAGCGAACAGCTCTAGCAACTCAACCTAAACTAGCACTCAGTGCATTGCTTATAGAGAAACATTCACAACACATTTGTTTATCCACAGTCAACAGCACCCTCAAGACATGGCAAGCTGTCCTTCAACTAGCTGGAGGAATTCCCCATGGAATACTACCAGATCCACCTATGCAATCTCTAAAAAATATCTTACCAAATATATAACTAACAAACTGGTCACAAGCAGGAATTACTTCAATTGGCCACCTCTATGACAACTCAGTGCTTCTCTCCTTCTGGCAACTGCAGAATAAGTTCAATATCCCCAACAACGACCTATTCAAATATTTAAGAATTCGTTCAGTACTCTCCAAATCCATCTGGGCAAGTAACTCCGTTTTCTGGCACATGCTGCGATTTTATAATACAATTAAAAACAGAGTTAAAGGTATTTCTTATTTTTACAAGCTACTTACCCACCCTGTACCCATCACAAAATCCGATACGATGCTGAAGTGGGAAAGTCAACTGAACTGTAGCTACGTGCCTCATCAATGGCTCCAAGCTCTCCAACATCCACTAAAATATTCCAAATGAGTGACACACTGGGAAGGGATACAGAAAATCTTTCACAACTGGTATCTCACTCCAGCCAAACTCGCCAAGATTTACCCAGCATCGCCTGATACTTGTTGGAGATCCTGCGGTCACATTGGTTCACCAATGCACATCTGGTGGACTTGCCCCAAACTGGAACCTCTCTGGGCAGAAATCACCAAGTTTCTCTCTAACATCCTCCAAACCCCAATACACCTCTCCCCACAAATGATCCTAATGGGGCTAGATCTCGACAAAAAGCCTCCCACTCAATCTTAAGACACATACTTATCTCCATCACACTATCCATCGCACAAAAATGGAAAGCATTGGAACCCCCCTCTATCTCTGACATAACCACCTCCTTGAACAATCACTGCCTAATGGAATACATGTTTGCGAAGGCCCACCTCCAGGTCCCCCTATTCCAAAGTAGATGGAACCTCTGGCTAAATCACCCTAAGTGTAAACCTCTACCCTGATCTGCCAACTTTCTTTTTTTTCAGAGCAACTAGACACTGTTCTAGCCCACCGAGACACCTGCCTAACAAGTGAGGGCATAATGTGCTGCCCCCCTATTGGGGGCCTCATGTTGTACCTCTCACCTTCAGTTTACCTTTCTCCTGTATGCGGAACTGCTAACATAAATTTTATATGTTATGTTGTCTTTACTTCTTACTATATTACTTACCAGATGTTGACTATGTATATCATCTTGCAACTGCTGTATACACATTGTTAATGCTATTTGATTCAATAAAAAGTGAAGTTTAAAAAAAATAAAAAAAATAAATAAATTGGATCTGCCTAATAGGAGGGGCAACTGGGATCGCATCCTCCTGCAGAAAGAAGCAAGGTGGATTTTTCTTCTTGATTCCATGGTCCCCAAAGGGTTAAATAGTGAACTATCCTTGCAGTGCTTTCTATAATGGACTGACTTTTGGGTGGGTGATTTGGGGCCTGCATTGGGACAGTGCTGCCTATTAACCCCAACATTTATTAATACCAATAGCCTGTGAATAGTAACTGCCTCGTTTGAATAATGGGGTCCTTAATCACCATGTGTATTACATGTATATGGTATATACAGGTATATGATGTGTTCCTTAATGTCTGGATGAGTTTTGAATACTCAGCCATCCATCCGAGGGGGGGGGGGGGGGTTAATGAATACATCATTTTAGTAGCCTGTGCTTACACCTGCTTGGGGGCGCTTTGCTATATGGAGATGGTGGGGAGACACCCCTCTGCCTTTTTATATTTTATATATATATATATATATATATATATATATATATATATATATATATAAAGAATTTCTTGCATTAGATAAGAGGCACACTAGCATCATACAATGCCCTCTAACATGCACACCCATAGGGCTGTTCATTGGACAGTTTTTATTTTAATTAAAATTGCACTTGGGTCACTTTAAGGATGAATGGGGGGTGGCACCAGGCCCAGATATTTAAATGAGTGACAGCCTACTGCCCAACGTGTCCTGATGAAGTTCCGGGGGGCAGAACGAAACTGTTGACATGACGCAGGGACCTCTCCCCCACTAACATTACCCTGATGTGAACTAGGGAACCCACCACCACACACACCGCAGGATTCGGCTGCAGTTACCTACTGGGTCCCTTGGATGATTCATTATACAGCCACTATATTCAGCTAATGCAGTCTTTAGATCACTAGCATTATGGAAATGGCGGATTAAGAGCAGAGAGGTCTGGAGTGGAGCAAGCCTTACTGCATGTATTGCTTTAATCAGCAGCCAGCATGTTTGGGACAGGCTCACCTGACACCACAGGTTGAGAGTACCGGGATGGACTCTAGGAATCTACCTGTGTATGGGATCAGTGAAGGAAGCCAACTGTGTCTACCTGCCTGGCTGCTGTAAGCCTGCATCAAGCCGTGAGTACACTTGAACTTTGGAACTTTGAACGTTGCAATTTGGATTCAATAACGGTTACATTTGGATATAAGCTGGATCCTGGGGGTTACCCCCATGTAGATCACTGTTTATACCCGTTTGCTGTGTACTCTGATTACAACTGGTTTGTCTCCAATAGATCTGCTAATCAGTACCTCACATATGAGTTCATCTGAGATCACTACCAGAGCTCCTAATATGATCATGACTGTGTGATTGTTTTATTATTTTGACTTTCTGGATACTGTTTGATTAGATTCATCCGCAGACCCATCATGTTGGTTGGTTCAATGTAGCTAATTATTGACTGTTGGCCCCGTTGTTACCAGTTCTTAGCAGCACAACTTTATCCGCGGTTATCTGCATATCTCTTGTGAAGAGCTGCTCGGATTAGGCTGCCTAATAGCTACTACTACAGGCACTACTGATCACTTGGTACAGTGCAGTCTGTGTTACTGGTATGCAGGAGGGGGTGAGTCTCAGCTCCCGGGTTTGCGCCCAAATCCCTCCTGAGGGCTTGGGGAGGGGGATTTGGTTAAGTTGTGGGTTATCCAGAGGGTTTGGGTTCAGTTGGGGGTGGATGGGGGATGGGATATGGGTTGTTTTGTACCTGTTCAGTGCACATATAAGCAGCAATAAATTGTAGTTGACTCTGATTGGGTATTCAGCCTTCTGTTTTTTGTTTTGCACACATTGCATCATAGTTTTTTGGCTGCACCTCCCTATTGGATTTAGGGAGAGCACTACACCAATTTGATATTAGCAGGACTCCCATAGTAGCTTTTTCCTTTGTGGTTAAGTCATTATATAGCCAGAAGATTTTTATATGTGCGCAAAAAATCAAAACATCACTCTTCTGACAAAAAGTGGATTCAACTAGAAATAGACGCTTCTCCATTACACCCTAAAGCAGCTCTGTGGGTTCCTCTTAAAGAAATAAGACATCACTCCTTATGGCCATGGATCACTTACACAGTTTTAGAGTGTTGGCACCATTATTTAAAGCTTTCTCCAATATCTTCTTTTCCATGCCCTGTTACACCGATGTAGCGCCCTCCTAGTTTGGGTACTAGTGAGTGTATATGGTTTTTGGCTCTGTCTGCTTAACAGAGGAGGTGACAGGTAAATTTATGTGCTGTCTGCTTATCAGGGAGCTTGATTTAAGTAAGGTCTGCTCTATGTGCTCTGGTGCTGTTTCATATGGTCTGGAGATCTTTTACTATGTCCAGTAGTATCGGTCCCTATTGGACAGAGGGGAACAGCCTCAGCCAGTGACAGCAGGTGTATTTGGAGGTGGTTCTGACCAGCTAGCAGGGGAGTGGTGACCCACTGCATCTTGGGTGAACACCTTCATATAAAAGGGAGCACATGGGCTCAAGGTTAGGAGTCCCAGCCCACTCAGGCTTGAGGGGTGAGGTGTATGTTTAGCTCCTGGCTGCTAGGCCCGAGAGCCTATCCAGGAGGCTGCCGGCTGCTAGGCCGCAAATTAGGCACATGATCTGTATTCATCTCATTTTTAAATTTTCAAAATATACATGGCCAGATGAGAGGCCTTTGATTTATCTATCTGCAGCTACAGAGTTTTTATTGCTTTCTGATACCGAAAAAAAACATCCATTGGCCGTTTACAAAATTTGAGCAGTTGTGCATATCTTCTGAGCCCCCAACACATATTATCTCTAAGATTTATAAAATACTATGTGATTTAAATTCACCTGGCCTACCTACGTATACGTTAAAATGGACTATCGAACTAAGTAGTTCAATCAAAGAAGAGGAATGGGATCAAATCTTTAATAATAAGCATAAATTCTCAATGGCTTGTGATGCTCAACGTAATTTCAAATGCTTTCGAGATGGTATCGTATGCCACTTAATTTACATCGTATCTTTTTCTCTCAGTTGGAACTATGCTGGCGTTGTCATGTCTCTAGAGGAAATTTTCTCCATGTTTGGTGGGCTTGCCCACCGATCAATAAACAATTGGAACATGTAATAATTCATTATAATCTAGTTACGGATGAGATAGTTCCCAGTTCTGCAGAAGTAACTCTTCTTTCTCTTCTACCCCAAACAATGTCTCGAGCGAGGAAATCTCTTCTAGCTTTCTTTGTTTCAGCAGTTAGAAAATTCATTTCTAGGTATTGGAAGTCATCTACCACCCCTTAATTTTTGCTGTGGATTGAGATTCTAAATGGCATTATGCGTATGGAGGAACTGGTAGCTGAAAACAATGATATAAGGGAGCAATATTCCATTCAGATCACACATCAGGTTGTTACATCGCTATATAGACGATTTGGTATTTATTATGGATGATGGTTATGGTACCCTTGAAAGCTTTTTGGAGTACCCTAACAACAATGACAGTAATTTGCATTTCACTGGTCATTCAGACAAAAATGAAATATGTTTCCTTAATGTTCGTCTATATGGTGCTGAATCTAATGTACACACCAACCTTTATCGTAAACCCCTCTCAGGCAATACCTTCTTGAGGGCCGATTCAGGATATCCTCAACATACCATTAAGGGTATCCGGCCGGCCAATTTTTAAGCATTCGTCGTATATGCAATGACCAACAGACCTTTGAAGCTGAGGCTCAGGCTTCATATTCACGCTTTATAGAGAGAGGCTACCCGAGGTGGATTTTGGATAGAGCCCTAACTATAGCCAATTCCAAGAACAGGGATGATTTACTTAGGGGAGCAGCACACTATCGTAATATGAAATCATCAGCACGTTTTAGGAAAGATAGAATCGCATGTAGCACACCTTTTAGTAGAGATTTTGAAAGCATCAAGAAAGTAGTACATAAATATCTTCCCATTTTGTGCGAGGATAGTGTGTGTGCTGAACTACTTAAGGATGGCATCAATGTTGTCTCTAAGAGGGCTCCGACACTTGCTAATGCTTTGTCACCAAGTTTATTTAACCCTAATAGAATTCAATCTACAACATGGTTACAATTTAAAGGGAATTTTGGGTGCGACACTAACAATTGTCCATGTTGTAGGCCAGTGGTTCTCAACTCCTGTCCTCGGGACCCACTAACAGGCCAGGTTTGCACAATAACTAAAATACATCACAGGTGATATCATTTGCTGCTCAGTGATTGCAGTATTCTAGTCTGCATCTCCCCAAGGTAATACTTAAAATCTGGCCTGTTGGTGGGTCATGAGGACCGGAGTTGAGAACCACTGTTGTAGGCACATTATTAGAGGTGATACAGTATGTTCATACTCAGTTGCTAGGAAACATAAGATACAGGCATTCTTTAATTGCAACACTAAGCATGCCATATACATCATCACATGCAAACTCTGTAATGTCCAATATATGTTACAATCAACCATTGGCCTCTTGGGGGATCAGGAAGGAATTTTTGCCCCCGCTATAGCAAATTGGATCATGCTTTTCTGGGGTTTTTTGCCTTCATTTGGATCAACTGTGGGTGAAGGATTGTATGTGGCAGGGGTGTGCGGTTGGCGGACCTCTGGCTGTTGTGAAGCTGCGGGTCCCATCATGCCTCTGCCTCTGGGTGTCATGCTTGTTGCTGTCGTGGTCCTGTGGGATTTGTGGTTCTGCGGCATCTGGGGGTCCGCTGGTTGCATATCCCTGGTATATAGGATTGCATGGTTATATATCATTTATTTTTTTTTGTTTGAACTAGATAGAATTGTGTCTTTTTTCAACCTGACTAACTATGTAACTATATATAATGTTTTAGGGACAGATTTGATGAGCAGCTTTCCAGGATAGTTAAAAACCAATCCACAAATGTTGCCCGTCACTTCAACCAATACCATGGTGGTGACATTTCAGCGGTGGGGGTACAAGTTTTGGAAAAGGTCAATATGCCTAAAAGAGGGGGTGATGTTTTTAGACTGTTGTGCAGACGAGAAGTCTTTTGGATTTTTCATTTTAAAACTCGCATACCTTTTGGTTTGAACTTTGAGTGGAATATAACTCATTATTATGATTAAACGATCTAGCCATCTGCACTCTACTCCTCCACATATGTGCATGCTGTTAAATGTATACTTCATGCACCTGTATGGGTAATCCTCTCTGCTGCACTCTGTCATTGTATAGAACCTCTGCCCTCATATGTGGTGACTACCTTTTCACATTTTTGCCGTTTCCTGATGTCTTTTTGTGTCTCATGTGTGGGAATGCCGTATCTGACTTATTTACATTGGGTTTTACTTTGTTGGCATATGATTGGCCCACATGTATGAGGATTTTTGTCCCTGATTTTGAGATTTTGGCACTGCTTCTATAAGAAAGGTACAGTATATATTTGTTTATATATTCTTTTCTCTTTTCTCTTTGGTTATTCTGCTTTTTTGCCCAGTGTCTATACACATATTTTTACATACACACTTCTGATGATATATATTGTGGTGACTGAGCATTGAGCATGTTCTGGACGATATCATTTAATAATATATACATATAATGTATACACATCGGAGTTTCAAAACTTTGCCTAATATGATATACATTAGATGAGGAAAGTACACCTTTTCTTTTCCACCTATGAGAACAGACCAACATTGTTTTTATGTTTAACATGACTTAGACATTAGATAAGATATGTTATTGTTTTGTTTTTTTGTCTGTATATCATGTTTTCTCTTATTTTTCCTTTGTGTATTTTAATTTGGTTATATATTTTCATATATTTCATACTCGGTTATTTATTGTGACGTTATGCGAGGCGCCATAATGGACGGGCGATGCTTGTCGCCTCGCATGCGATCACTTGGAGGCGACTAGAGCATTTAATGATCAGGAAGAGATCTCACTGGAGCTCGATCCTGGATCTCAGTGGAGGAAAGCTGAGAGTGCTCAGTGTGCTACTTTGGACTCAAAAACAAGGTTTGCATTGTTCTCATGTTTTGTGGGTGTCAGGGCCAGCCCCACACCGTATAGTGAGGAATCATGATTGTTAGTTTAGTGCCAGACGGTGAGGTTTTGTTTTCTGTTTTTATTTGTTTGAACCTGCAATCCTTATACAATAAAACTGGCAAGCCGCCAGATTTTAAAGAAGTTGACCTGCCTGCTGAGTGTTTTCCTGTGAAAAGCAATCCCGACAAGCTAATCTCCCACATTATACATATATGTATCTTTGTTGGTGTTGTTTTTAGACACAAAATGTTTTTTTTTCATGTTTTAGTATTCAATGGTTTTACCTTATGTAGGTTAACATTGTCTTGATTGGTAGACTAATCAACCCAGGTGTGTTTGGGTGCGACTTCCCCAATAGAATTGCATTTAAACTACCTGTATTGCAGTCATAACTGTGTAGTGAACAAGCACATACCTGTGTGAAACGCATCTACATCTTGCCTTGTAATAACTGGTATGCTGTCAATAAAGAAGTTTGGATCAGCATTGCATCTGGTGTTGGTGTGCAGCCATTCCGTTTTCTATGAATCAGTGTATGGAGGAGGTGAGCCGGGGCTAGCACCCACCTTGATTTGCTACTATTCTCTGCCTGGAGTGGTGTTACCTCCTTTCTCTTGAAAACAATGATACTACGGAAAAGTTTAAAGGGGTATAGATGACCTGGCTAACATTTAAACACTCATTGAACTAATCGGACCTCCTGTTGGGTTTGACTAAGGTTTAAATATAGACATTGCCTGCATGGTGCCTGAGAGCAGAAAAAACTCTGATTCTTATTCTTTTTTTTTCTTCTCCTGCCTAAATGCCTTGCATTTCTGATGCTCTAATCGTGGCCTATGTAGCATCTACATCAGCGGTAGGCAACCTGCGGCCCTCCAGCTGTTGCAGAACTACAAGTCCCATCATGCCTCTGGGAGTAATTGTAACTGCCAGGCTTGCAATACCTCATGGGAAATGTAGTTCCCCAACAGCTGGAGGGCTGCAGGTTGCCTACCCCCGATCTACATATTTAAACCAATGACTTGGTGTTATTCCCTTGAAAGAATTCAAATCTTTCTTCTTTACTTCCTCCATGTAGAGGTTAGCTAAAATGGGAGTTACAGGTAAACCCATTGTACAGTTATGTTTCTGTCTGTAGAAGTTATCCTTGTATTTAAAATGATGGTGTTCAAATAAAGCTCTAGCAAGGTTTGAGTTCAGTTCAATACACAATGTAGTCTCTTAGGCGGCCATACATGGTTCCTGCTGAACTGGCTGAGATTTGAACTGTTAATGGGCAGGCTGAATGTAGCAAGCTGATCAATCAATCAATATAGGTGGTCCCCTAGTTACAAACATCCGAGTTACAAACGACTCCTACTTACAAAATGGAGGGAGACAACAGGAAGTGACAGGAAATCTACCCCTAGGAAGGGAAATTCCCTATAAGAGTTATTATGGGAAAAAGGTGTCTCCATTGGAGCTTTATCACCAAGGTTTGTTTCCACAACAACCCAAAACGTTCAAAATCCAATTATCATTGGGACAGGAAATGAGGTGAAAACGTTTGAACAGAGACATAGACAGCAAAACAAACATTACAGGGGTGTTACCCCTTCCCTATGTTATCCAAAAAGCTTAAAAATTGTTTTTTTGGCTGAAGCTACTCTTATAAAATGTACCTGTTCCGACTTACAAACAAATTCAACTTAAGAACAAACCTACAGACCCTATCTTGTTTGTAACCCGGGGACCGCCTGTACTCCCTTCCACCTCCCACTGGGGGTACACTCACCAGAAAGATATGACAAACAAAAAGGAAGGTCAGTATGTGCATATGGAGTTGTCCTTCAATATCCAGAAAGTATTGCACATCTGTCCTCTCACTGCCAGTCAGTCAGCAAACCTTCCTCACAGTAGCAGTGAAATGTTCAGAAGCCACCCCTCATCAAAGAGAAACCTTTGCTCCTGGAATAACAGAATGCCGAACCGATCAGGAGAAAGGAACTAAGAAGAGAGAGATCTTCATGTAGTATTAAATGTAGAACTTCTTTGATTCAATCTTGTTTTATTAATATTTTGTATAAAAGAGTTTCAGTACATAGTACAAAGGAAAAACGGAGGTAATTTCAACTTCAAGGTTTTATTGTCAAAGTTTGAGAACCTGTGGTTAGAAGCTGATTGAATAGCATGCAAAGCTGCACCAATTTTTGCACTCTCCAGCTTTAGTAAATGAACCCCACTGTGTCTGATTGAGGAAGACAAAAAAGTAACAATTACTGTAAGTAGGGTTGGGCACTACAATCTCGGGTCATCCAGAATATAACCATTGAGACTAACATTTCTGCAAGGCCAGTAGGATGTTACCCTCCTTGAGAAAATAAATAATGAGTAACATGTTTTAACTGACAAATTATCCTGATGATAAAGAGAGGATGGTTGAACAAGCAAATATAGTGTCCAAGTGTAGAAAAGAAAGTGAGGTATTTGAAGGGGGAAGTTGAAAAGAGAGTAAAGGAGAAATAAAGGTATGGAGGAAAGGGAAAGAGGTGTGGTCACTCCATCATAGCTAACCAAGTGTGCTGAGGAGTTATCCTGCCTAATCCAATCTTGAAACATCCAGGTTTTTTTGAACTGCTCTTTGTCATTTTCCAGCAACAGCATATGTTCTCGATCCCGGATAGAATGAAGTTTGCTTGCCCAGTACTAACAGAGGAGAAAAAGGGATTTGAGTCCCCATGAGTTTGCAATACAGATTAAGGATTCACATCCAGACTCCCACCATATGTGAAGCATTGTGCCTTTAGAAGTGTGACACCTCCAACAAATCTGGTACTGTATGGTTGAACTGATGGAGAACGGAGGGGCATCTGTACCATCTGGTTATGAGTAGAGTTGAGCGGACACCTGGATGTTCGGGTTCGGGTTTTTGTGGAAAAGTTTGGGTTTGGGTTCAGTCCCAACTTGACCCCAGACCCCGAACCCCATTGAAATCAATGGGGACCCAAACTTTTGGGCACAAAAATGGCTGTAAAAAAGTCCTGGAAAGGGCTAGAGGGCTGCAAAAGGAAGAAAAGTGGGGGTAAGAGTAGGACAAGTGCCCTACAAAGAAATGGGGATAGGGAAATAACAATAATCTGTCCCTTACAGCAACAGCAGGAACCTCTCCTTATAGCAGTTTGATATGATTTTAGAACAATAATCTGTCCCTTACAGCACCAGCAGGAACCTCTCCCTATAGCAATAGGAGATGATTTTATGTTGTCTTTACTTCTTACTATATTACTTACCAGATGTTGACTATGTATATCATCTTGCAACTGCTGTATACACATTGTTAATGCTATTTGATTCAATAAAAAGTGAAGTTTAAAAAAAATAAAAAAAATAAATAAATTGGATCTGCCTAATAGGAGGGGCAACTGGGATCGCATCCTCCTGCAGAAAGGTCCTCCTACGCTAGGGTCAACGGGGAGGATAATCCGTCTAGGTTAAATAAATAAAAAAAATAAAAAAAATTTGAAGTGAAAAATAACTTAGTTTATCGTAATTGTTACACATATGTCGTCAACGTTCTACTATATGTATCAGTTGTAGACCATTCATTATATCATTCTTCATTTCTGTTGTATTTTAGTAGAGGATAACGATATCCCTCTCCAAGGACGACCACGACATTCCCTGTCTAATAACAAGATTTT
>BLSH010413474.1:534637-549703 GCA_018402905.1 Glandirana rugosa | reverse complement strand
CAGGGGGACCACGTCCCGCCGGTGCTGGCTAGCTTGTCTGAGGTAGGCCGTAAGCGTGCGGGACTGTTTGGACAAATCCCGGAAGTTAAGGTCCTACTCGGCTTTCGGCAGGGGAAAAAACCCGTGGTGTTTCTCTAAGCTTATTTGTGGAGTTTTAGGGAGAGACTCCCTTGGCCATGTTAGTGAGGGACAAGACTATCTCGGACATGACGGGACCTTCCCGGTCGGACGCGAGGTCGCCCTCCACATTTAAACTACCCTCCACGCTTGGGGGCTTCTGCAGGGAATTTACACCTCCCGCTGGAGCGCAGGCTGGCCCTTCCAGGGCAGTACAGGCTCTATCAGAACAGGGAGTGATTGTACCGGTTCCCTCAGAGAGGGATTTTGAGGTGTTTATTCGAATCTCTTTGTGGTGCCCAAAAAAGGGGACGGCTTTCGGCTCATCCTGGAATTGAAGGCCCTAAACAGGTTTGTCAGGGCGTGCGAATGCCGGATGGAGTCTGTTCGATCGGTCGTGGCCGCCCTGCACCAGGGGGACTTCCTAGCGTCATTGGAAAGGATGCATACCTCCATGTCCCCATCCATCCGCGACATCAGCGTTTTCTGCGATTCGCGGTTGGGGATCGCTATTTTCAATTTGTAGCTCTTTCCGTCGGCCTTACCTCCGCGCCCCGGGTGTTCACGAAGTTTCTGGCCCCGGTGTTGGCGTTGCTGCGTAGGAGGGGCATTGCCATAGTGGCGTACCTGGACGATCTGCTCCTACGAGCGGACTCTGTCTCTGCCCTGGAGGAGAATGTGAACATCGCAATGGTCTCATTGCGGGACTTCGGCTGGTTGCTCAACCTGCAGTAGTCGTTGGTGTCTCCTTCCTGCCGTCTGGAGTATCATTATGGACAAACAAAGGTGTTTTTCCCTCCGACGGAGCTACAGAACTTACAGTCGGCTGTGCGCACTCTCTTATCACGCCGCCGGTCTTCCTTGCGGTCCTGTATGAGGGTGCTGGGGTTCATGGTCTTGTCGTTCGAGGCGATACCTTTTGCCCAGAGTCACACTCGTTTGCTCCAGCGAGCAATTCTGGTCCAATGGGACAAGCCCCACCGGTCGTTTGGATCTTCCGATCTGGCTGGGCCCTCAGATCAGGGCGTCCCTCGCCTGGTGGTTATGGGACTCGGCCCTCACTCAGGGGAAGTCGTTCCTGTCCCTTCGGTGGATGGTAATCACCACGGACGCCAGCCTGACGGGCTGGGGCGGAGTCCTGGAACGACTATCAGCTCAGGGTCGTTGGTTGGCCCAGTAGGCCTGCCTACCCATCAACGTGCTGGAGCTGAGTGAGATCAGACTGTGTCTTTCTCATTGAAAAAGAGATTGCAAGGTCGCCCGATTCGAATTCAATCGGACAATGCCACGGCGGTGGCGTATGTGAATCATCAGGGCGGCACACGGAGCCCAGCGGCGGCTGTGGAGGCAGCTCTCATTCTGCGTTGGGCGGAACTCTAAGTTCCGGCAATCTCTGCGGTTTACATCCCAGGTGTGGAGAACTGGCAGGCGGACTTTCTTAGTCGCCAGAAGCTGGTCCAGGGGGTGTGGTCCCTTCACTGGGGGTGTTCAATCAGATTTGCCACAAATGGGGGACACCGGATGTGGATCTTATGGCGTCCAGGTTCAATCTCAAGGTGAGAATTTTTGTGTCCAGGAAAAAGGATCCGTTGGCAGTGGCCACGGATGCCCTGGTGACTCCCTGGAGCCGTTCTCGCCTCCTGTACGTTTTTTTCCTGTACGTTTTTCCTCCCATACGTCTGCTTCCGAGATTGGTGCGCAGAATAGTGATGGAAGAAATTTCGACCATTCTGGTGGCCCTGGTTTGGCCTCGGCGCACCTGGTACGCAAACGTAGTGCAAATGGTGGCAGACGCCTCCTGGCGGCTCCCGATGCGGGACGACCTCCTGTCTCTAGGGACCCATCTTGCACCCTGCTTTACCCTCGCTGGCTTTGACAGCTTGGTTATTGAGTCCCAGGTGCTCAGGGATAGAGGAGTGGCCGACTCCTTGATCCCTACTCGGTTGACAGCTCGCAAGTGCACCTCTCGCAGGTCTTATCACCGCACCTGGAAGGCTTTCATTGCTTGGTGCGAGGCGGAGGGCTTTAACCCTCGCTTGTTTGTAGTCTCCAGGATACTGACCCTTTTTACAGCAGGGTCTGAATAAGCAGTTGGCTTTGAGTACCCTTAAGGGCCAGATCTCGGCTTTAGCCATACTTTTCAAAGACCTTGGCTTCGCACTCTCTGATTCGTACCTTTGTACAAGGTGTGCGACATGTGGCGCCTCGGGTGAGATCTCCGATTGCTCCGCGGGATCTGAATCTGGTGCTTTCTGTTCTTCAGAAACCACCTTATGAAATACTCAGGGAGATTCCCTTACAACTTCTGTCGCAGAAGGTGGCCTTCTTAGTCGCCTTTACTTCTGCCAGACGAGTATCGGAATTGGCTGCACTATCGTGCAAGTTTCCTTATTTGGTAATGCTTAGGATAAGGCGGTCTTGCGACCCCTTCCTTCTTTTCTCCCGAAGGTAGTTTCTTCTTTTCTTATCAATGAAGATATTGTCCTGCCTTCATTGTGCCCTCGTCCATCGCACCCCAAGGAGTTGAGTTGCATATTTTGGACGTAGTAAGGGCCTTAAGAGTGTATTTGGCTGCTACAGCTCCTTTTCGTAAGGCTGGCGCCTTGTTTGTTGTGCCTGAAGAACCGCACAAAAGGTCTGGCGGCCTCTTCGGATACGATTTCTCAGTGGATTTAAAAAAAAAAACTGTGACCCATGTGTATTCTGTTCGGGGCAAGGTTCCCCCTTTTTTTCCAGTCACGGCTCATTCTACCCGGGAGGTTAGTACTTACTGGGTTGTCAGACACCAGGCTTCGGTGTCACAGGTGTGCAATGCGGCCATTTGGGCCTCGGTTCACCCTTTTTACTAAGTTTTATTAGTTGATGTGTTCACATCTTTGGATGCTGCCTTTGGCCGCAGGCTCTGCAGGTGGTAGTGTAGGCGCCTCTGACTCCTTCTCAGAGGTTCAGTTGGGTACAGTTGTTTGCGTTTACCCACCCCTCTTTTTTTGACACAGCTTGGGGACGTCCCCACAAAGTCATGAAGAGCTGCGTCTGTCAGTGAACGTAGGAGAAAAAGGGATTTTATTATAACTTACCATAAAATCCTTTTCTCCGAATTCACTGACAGACGCAGCACCCACCCCTCTGGGCTCTGTTTTGGTACGGCTTGTGTACAAACTGAAGAGCTATTCTGTGAGGGGGTTTGATGTAGGGAAAGAGGACGGCCCCCCAAGGGAGGGGCCAGCTGATTCTTTTCCCTGCCTAGTTAACTCCTAGTAGGAAGAACATAAAACCCACAAAGTCATGAAGAGCTGCGTCTGTCAGTGAACTCGGAGAAAAGGATTTTACGGTAAGTTATAATAAAATCCCTTTTTTACCCTCTACACCTCATGAAAACTGGGCAAATTAGCATGGCACTTCTCAAAGCCTACACGAGACTAACTGCTGCCAATCTTATATAATCATGTCATTATATCATCAAACCCATTTTCCATCTTCAGGAATCATAGGTTGAGAGCATGCCTAGTACAGCTGAATGACTGATAGAATTCAGCAATATGCTTTGTACTGCCAAAACCCTCTCTATATTAATTTTACACAAATCACAATAGTAATGAGCAGACAGTATGGATTTGAACATATTTTAAATATATTATATTAAAGCAATAAAAATAGGTTACAAAAGTAAGAAACTACTTGGATTTGTCACAGTAAAAACATCAGTGCTTGCGTAAACATAAAGACATACATAACTAATAAAATAACATGTATAAAAACAAAGTCAATGACATCAGGACATGTCTGTTTTTCCGTTGATGTTAACGCATTCGGTTTGAAATTTTTGACCGCCCTTTGGTCCAGATTGTTTTGATCTGTATTATGCACTGCATGAATTTCCAGCCAAGAAATGAATCATGGCCATTAAACAGACACTTCGTCTTTCATGGGAAGTAAAGTGAAGCCTCTGCACAAATAGAAAAACATTTTCTGGCTGACATCCAGCATGGAAAGAAACTCCAATACAGCTCCTGCATTTTAAATGAGCTGCTCTGATGCAACTTTTATTCTGTAAGACAGTGGACGTGTTAAGCCTGCATTCATGCAACTGGCACTGCCTCTCACAGCAGAAATAACACATTATTATTATGTATACTGTAAATGCGGTGTAATAGTATGGGCTAGGGAGATGAGCTTTGCTGGATTGCCTGTCCTTTGTTGCATTTTCTATTTAAAAATTTTACATTGCTTATTCACTGCCAAACTGCTGGATCCTACTGCAGCTAAGCTGATTCTCCCCGTTTTAAAAATAGCAAGCACTAGTGCAGTCCATCCCTTCCCCCTTTGAGTACCCACCAGCCCCAGCCTGTTAGGTATTACTGAAAAGATTTCACTGTGCTGCTGACATTCTGCGTAGAGCACAAACATTCTCTAGGTGGAATAACACATGGAGATTTAGCCCTGGGAGAGCTGATAAACCACCGAAGAGCGAGCCATATTCAGGGGAAAGGATGGCTGTACAGCCTGAACTACAGTGTAGCCGCAAGAGGAAAAGGGCTGTGGATAGCACAGAAAAGTATCCAGCAAAGAGAAGTGCCAGCTGGGGTATCCTCACTAACCAAGGTCAGTAAATCAGCATTGCCCTACAGGCCTGTCATAGGATGCCAATAACTATTTCATCTTTCAGGATGAACATCGGTGCTTTTTCTGTTCTCTTTGGAAAATAAATGGAAGATAAAAAACTAAGAATAATAATATGACTTTATATGCTCCACTGCACAATATAGCTACTGTTCTCCATTATTTAGATTATTTGCCATTTCAATTAAATGTTTTATTATGCTTAACTTATATAAGCAAAAGCTGTATACACAGTTTAGTTTGAAACTTTAAACTCCCGATTTTGCATTACCATATGTTTATTGATACTTACTTACTTTCAAGTCACAAACTCGGCATGTTAAAGCGGTAGTAAACTCTGAAGTCAAACTTTGCCCTGCAGGTAAGCTATACTTGCGCTGTTTAGTAGATAATCACATCGGCTCCAGCTGAAGACATCACTGGCACACGCAAAGTGTGCTCTGCATTCGGGCCAGACTAATTGTGCTGTGAATGCAAAGAGTGCCGTGCCGCAATGGTGACTACTGTGAGCATGTGCAGGAGTGAAGTCAGCATAGCCAGGCCATTCAAATTGCCAGAGAGCACAAACGCGAAAGAAACACTAGGCACAAACCTGCAGGGGGCCCAGTAAAGAAAAATGCTTGTACAATTTGCTACCGCTTTTTGAAAATGCTAGTTGTCAGGCTGTCATGCTGATCCAGGGAGTACAGTCCTTCATGAACCAGGAGTTTGACCTCAATCTTTACCTTGCTATATGCTTGTCCAGGGTCAGTGATTTAGAAACTATAAGAAATAGAGACTTAGGCAATTAGGATTATAAGGAGGGCAGCAATAGCATGCACTATCTCCAACTAATGGGTACATATAAAGCCTAGTACACACCACTAGTCTTTTTTGGTTCAACCCACTGTGTTGAATGAAAAAAAAAAACTGACAGCTCCCTTTGGATCTCTCCTGCTGTTCTATTGTGTTCTGACAGTGGGACGGCCCCCCAGTCAGAACACAATTGGGAGCTGGTTGGCTGCTGGTTTTCCAACATGCTTATCCAACTGGCTGCCATACACTCGGGCTGAATGTTGGCTGTTTTTTTAGAAGCGGCCGAAGTCGCCCGACATTCGGCCTATGTGTACTAGGCTTAAAGGAGTTGTAAAGGCAGAAGGTTTTTTTATCTTTATGCATTCTATGCATAAAGATAAAAAACCTTCTGTGTGTAGCAGCCTCCCCAGCACCCCCCTAATCACTTACCTGAGCCCCATTTCTCTCCAGCGATGCCCACGAATGTCTTAGTTGTCCAGGATTCTCCTCCTAATTGGCTAAGACACAGCAGCGGCACCATTGGCTCCCGCAGCTGTCAAAGCCAGAGAGAGGGGGTGGAGCCACGGGCCTCCATGACTGAATGGACACGCGGAGCTGTGACTCGGCTTGGGTGCCCCCATAGATAGCTGATGGCTAAGGGGGAACTCGATAGGAGGGAGGGGACAGGAGAGCAGAAAAGAGACCCGAAAAGAGGAGGATCTGGGCTGCTCTGTGCAAAACCAACATGTTTGTTATTTAAAAAAAAAAAACCCTAGACTTTACAATCACTTTTAACCTGGTACACACTACAGTTTTTTTCATGCAACTCCGCAAAAAAAAAAAAATATGAAAGCTCTGGTCGGGAGCCGCTGGACTAACTATATGAGGTTAGTCCAGCGATCTCCCCCGTGGAGCTGTTGTATTCTGTCAGGGGGATGCCCCCGCCAGAACACTCCAATCAGTGCTCTCTGCCATTGGCTGAGAGTGCTGATTGGGAGTCGGTTGGCTGCTGGTTTTCCATCATGCATGTCCGACATACACACGGGCAGAATGTCGGCCGGTATTTATTGTACTGGCAAATGTCTCCCAACATTCTGCCCATGTGTACGGGGCTTTAAGATGCTACATTGCACGGTTTCTGTTCAACCCCTACCATGCTCAACATGCACAATATTTTAAAAATAGTACCTCTTACCATTGCGCCATGAAGTCACAGTGCTTAAACCGGCTTTTCTGTTATTATGACCCATGAAGTGATATAGATTAGCAAGGAATTTTGAAAGGACCTGAAAGAGCCTTAAAACTGATGTTGATATTTTCCTGTAATCAAGCAGTAAAACTTTAAGACAAGGAGACATAAATAAAGCTGTGAAGACAGTACAAGCATTTGGCAGCATAGTGTAGGAAGGTGTAGCCTGTACTGTAATGCGGTAGATGTTCCTAGGGGAGGTCTATAAAATGCACAATTCCCTGTTACTGCACTACACCTTTAATAACAATTATTTTATAGGATATCTGTGAAATGTTATTCTTATCCTTTTGTATAGCAAACAATATATCCAAATTATGGTTTTTCCCCACCTTCTACAAAGAATCATTGTGTTAAATACTGAACAGTTGAGTTTAGGGGTTAACTAGCAAAAGGCTTGAATTACACAGCTCCTCAGACGTAGCTCACATACTAAGCACTTAAAGTCATGCAATTAAAAGGGGACTAATATAGTACAGACATGAGTGCTTTTCTGGTACATGGTGAATACCTGGAGGTGCCGTGGGGAGACGGTGATCTAGGTAAGGTATAAATATATTTATTTGCTTTGTGCTCTGTCTAGTTTGTTTACTGAGAAGTGCTGCATTTGCTGTCACATTTGTATACCTCAGATGACTTAGATCATGTTGTCAGACTAAATATAGCTTGCAGCCCAGCATAAGCTACAACCTTAATGACCCAAAGTCATTATTGCTTTTCATGATTACTCCCTCCACTCCCGATGTTTTTGGTTTCTTATCGTTTGATCTCTTTTAGCTTTCTGCCAAGGGCTTACTTATTTTGAATGTGCTAATTTCCCTTTTTGAAGAATAATGTATGTAAGTATAAAGAATTGCTTTGAAATTTGATTTAGGCATAGAAATTGAGAGATCAACCCATGTAAGGCTAGTGATATGTGAAAAAGTAAATGGGCATGGAATTTAAACTAATTACATTACAGTAATGGACATAGGATTGTACAATGCTGGACATTTTTGTTAAATCTATTTGCTTGAGCATGTGTCTGAATTGGTCCTGTAATTGATATATTTTCCAGATTTCTATGGAAAGTATTACGTCTTTGAAGGTTGTTAATGTAAACAGTGTCACAGACATCCCTGAAAAGACCCATGATTCATTCTGCCACTGTATTTTTGGCTTTCAGAATAGCCATACTTGTTTATACAGTGAATTTGTGTATGCCTGTGTATGTGTACCATAGACATTTCTATCATTAACTGAAGTGTCTTCTAAGGAAAACACGCCATGTTGTTTGTGGCAGCTTACTATTTAAGAACCCTTTTCTGTGGCCTACTCTAGAAATCAGTTGTCGATGTCCTTGAGGAAAGAAATGAAGGTGTTTGGAATGCTGCGGGTGTTGTCTTGGATATTGATTCAGGTTTGTCAAATCTGCAATCATTTTTGTATTCCTAATTATTTCATAATTGCACAGCATTATCGCTTGCTGTTAATGAATATTTACAGTTGGCATTACTTGGGTGAATATAGAGTCCTACTGTACAACCAATTTCAGATTTAAAGAAAAGCAGATTGCCTGCTACCACCAATAATTATGTTACAATACAACTCTAAGACCAGTGATTAAAAGCCTACTTTTCTACACCAACAAATAGAATATTTTAATATAAAAGTCAAAACAACTGGCCAACTCGTTTCCCTTGGTCATTTAAAACCGTACCTATTTGAATCATATTTGTCATGTACATTTTCACCCTTATGCTGGCTATACACAGGGCAATTTTCTAGCAATATCAACCAGTTTTTGGTTGGGGGGGCAGCTGGTTGTTGTTGCAATTTTTTTTCTGCCACATAATATTTGCATATCAGTTTATCAAACACACATTTTCAGGAAAATATGCACGATCCCCACCCCTTACCACGTGATCAGCTGTCAGCACCTATCAGTGCTACCTATCAGTGTCACCTACCAGTGCCTATCAGTGCTCATCAGTGCCATCTATCATGTCGCCTATCAGTGCTACCTATCAGTGCAGCCTCATCAGTGCCTCCTGATCAGTGCCCACCAGTGCCAACTCATCAGTGCCACCTATCAGTGCCCATCAGTGCAGCCTATCAGTGTCCATCAGTGCAGCCTCATCAGCGCACATCAACGAAGGAGAAAAATTACCTGTTTGCAGAACAAACTAAGAAAATTTTTTTTTCTAAATTTTCGGTCTTTTTTGTTTGTTTAGCAAAAAATAAAAAAAACAGTAGTGATTAAATACCACCAAAAGAAAGCTCTATTTGTGTGGAAAAAAAAAATCATAAAAATGTCATATGGGTACACTGTAGCATGACTGCGCAATTGTCATTCAAAATGAGACAGCGCTGAAAGCTGAAAATTGGCCTGGGCAGGAAGGGGGTTTAAGTGCCCAGTAAGCAAGTGGTTAATGAATTTTAGTGCACACAAACCATATAATACCCAATTTTTTTGATAAAATATAAAAGACGTTACACCGAGTAAATCGATACTTCATTAAATTTAAATTTGAGCAAGCCCATGGAATGGCGAAAAACGACAGTACCTAGAAATCTCCATAGATAACACTTTAAAAGCCTTTATGCATTACCAGTTTAAAGTTAAACAGGAGGTCTGGTGCTGGAATTATTGCTGTCACTCTGACGTTCACTGCACTACCTCCTATGTTTGGTACAATTGTCATTTACATATGTGTGAGGAATCTACATACAGTATGCATTTGCATGAGCACGGGGGGGGGGGGGGGGTTGTATGGGGTTTGGTGCTTTTGTTATTTCATTTTACTTTTTTTTACACTCATTAATGAACAACATCTCTTGTGATACTATGGCCAGTGACAGGTGCTCTTTATTGGGAGATCTTTATTGGGAATAGACCCCAAATCTCCCCTCTGCTCTCAAAAGCATCTGAACCCAGAAGTGGCAGAAACCTTTTTGATTCCGGTTTCATACACCATAGAGATGATCAAGGAACAGAAGATCTTTCTGCATCTCTATGTTATGTTAAGTTAAAAAGAAAGCTCCTACAAGAGTGAATACAAAGGACACATTATTACAAGTATAAACACAGCCCACGAGGGTAGTGTGCTAGTAGACAATAGCAAGTTAATTAGCACAAATAACAATGGGTGAAAGACCCTTAAAAGGCACACTAGACCTACTTACAATAAACACATTATAGCAGGCAACCCCAGACAGGTGACTTGAGTTGATGACATCACCATCTGCTCTGAGTCTCACAATGTGAAGCAGTCACTATTTGTAGTGAGGCAGTTAGGCCCTATACAGGGACCCGAGGCCAAGAGTCCCAGAATCTGTGTGTCTTTGGGAGACATGGACTTGAATCCAAAGTAACATTACTTCAAAGGTCCCCCAGGCATAGACCTCGCAAAAAGTAGTGTTCCCTTAAAAGCCAGGGCCCATAGTCAGTAAGCAAGAGGCTAGCATTCAGTCCCTTCCAAAAGCCTCTGTGCCAGGTAAGTCTATCACAATATGGTCTCGTAGGTAATACGTAACATGGTCAATCTTTTAGCAAGAACAAGGAAAGGAAAGGAAGAAATGAAGCAGAAAGAAAAAAAGAGGGGGGGGGCAATGAGAGGTTATCTGGAGCAACTATGGTTTCATACTGTGGAGGAGATGAATTAATCAAACACAGAGGAGTATCTGAAATGGGATCACACTGTCCACATAAGATTGTAGATTTCAGTTTTATCCTCATCCCATGCAATTATATGTTCCAAATGGTTAATTTTATCCATTTCACAAGCCCATTCAGCCAGCGGTGGTGTTTCAACTTGTTGTCAGTGTCTTGCGATTACAGAGCAGGCAACGGTGATGAAGTGCCTAAATTAGCTTTTTATAATTTGTTAATAGGATCCTGGCAACATGGACAATACAGTGATTTGGGGTTCGTTGATAATTTTATCTCCAACAAGTTTATCAAATAAGTGTAACATTTTATCCCAGAATGGAAACCTTTTCGGGCATGTACCCCAAATGTGGGTTATGGTGCCAGGAGCCTGTGAACACTGCCAAAAGGTGTCAGGAACAGATGAATCAATCCACCTTGTTACAATATGGTAGTTTCACTCTTGCGAAGAGATTGACATCTTATAAGACCTAGTGAATATTTTGCCCTATTCCATATTTTCCGGTGAGATTTGTAATTCCTGTTCCCACTTTGAAATAAATGGAGGTGACTCTGGGAATGATTTCTCCAGTAAAATCTGGTATAGCTGTGAGAGGGTATGGCCAGGCTTAGAAGATTGGGATAACAAAGATTCAATATCTGTGTAAGGTCCTGTCAGAGAGTCAATGAAGGACAGTGTGCCAAAATAATGTAATTGAGTATACTCTAACCATGCACTTAATGAGATGTGACATATTGGGAGAATCTTGGCAAGGGGGACAAGGGTCCAGTTATGAAGGGTATGACTCTGGTAATCCTGCCTTTGCCAACTAAGAAATTTTGAGCATGTCGCAGTCTGAGGAAAGGAGGCAAGTCCAAACAATGGAGTCAAGGGGTTCAGTCTGGAGGAAAGTAGGCCTTTACATAAATATGCATCCCATACCTGTAATGTTGTCTGAACCATAAGAGGAAGCATGTCATTGACAATATGTCCATTTTGATAGCGCTTATGTGGCCAAACCACAAAATATGTGGTTCAACATATGATTTAAGACAGGCATGAACTTTTTGAAGAAGAGGTGTATAATTAGTGTCCCCCATTGTGGGTAGCAGGAGTGGGATTTGAATTTCAAGATATTTAATAGATTTTAGTTGCCATGATAACGCAAAGTTGCTTCAGAGGTGTGATACAGTAGAATGAGACAAAGAAATATTCAGGGCCAATGTGTTATAATTCACTTTAAAATTGCTCACTGTCCCAAATACCTTGAATGTTCGAATACTGATTGCATATTTAAAGTAAACTCAGCTTTACCGTATTTACTAAACTAAGTTAAATTTCTATTTGCTAAGTAAACAGCTATTGCTCCTTTAGTAAACCAACCCCTGTGAGTTTCCAACATGATGCAAATTGAAGTCTGTAGCTAAGCTTTGTGCTAAGTGTTAACATGCATGCGATTGGGTGAGATGTTCGAACAGAGCAGCATCTCATCTGCCTTAAAGTGGTTGTAAACCCTCACATATACCCAGTAAAGTGAATAACCTCAGGCAATACACAGAGATGAAACAAATCATCCAACATTTTTAGGTTTTACTTGTTTAACTCTTCTCTTCCCTACATCCCTTCAAAATGATATAATCTTTATGCATCTGTAAGTAGTACAGAGAAGGATGTGGAGAACTGCAGTTACAGCTCTTATAAACTTTGTGAGAACTGATTGGAGGAAAAGGACATAACCCCCTCCACATAGGCAGAGGAACGAAGGAACATGCAAAGCTGTATTCTGAATAGACAAGCTGGGTGCTTATCTCCCTGCCCATCCCTAATTTTAGTTCATGTTATCCCATGTGTCGGGAAAACTTCTCAGAAGTGACTCATGCTGATAACAGAGGAACAAATCATCAGAGAGAAACTGCACTTAGAGCTTTGGAGAGAGACAAGTAAACACTACAGATATATGTGCTAAGTTCAAATTTCATGATTTGGGTTTACAACCACTTTAATTCCCTTAATTTCTCACCCAACAGCAATAAATCGAGAAGGATGTTGTGGCAATAGAGTGATAGAATGCTGCCAACGTCCTAAATTCAATAGTACTATTAGAAACAGCACTGGGCTGAAACAAAATGGACAAAATGGTGTGTTTGGGGTTGTTATCATGTTGGAATACTGCCCTAAGGCCCAGTCTCCGAAGGGAGGGGATCATGCTCTGCTTCAGTATGTCACAGTACATGTTGGCATTCATGGTTCCCTCAATGAACTATAGCTCCCCAGGGTCGGCAGCACTCATGCAGCCCCAGACCATGACACTCCCACCACCATGCTTGACTGTAGGCAAGACTCACTTGTCCTTGTACTCCTCACCTGGTTGCTTGACACCATCTGAACCAAATAAGTTCATCTTGGTCTCATCAGACCACAGGGCATGGTCCCAGTAATTCATATCCTTAGCTTTAGTCCTTAGTCTGCTTGCCTTCAGCAAACTATTTGCGGGCTTTTATGTGCATCATCTTTAGAAGAGGCTTCTTTCTGGGATGACAGCCATGCAGACCAATTTGATGCAGTGTGTGGCGTATGGTCTAAGCACTGAAAGGCTGGCCCCCCACTCCTTCAACCTCTGCAGCAATGCTGGCAGCACTCATATGTCTATTTCCCAACGATAACCTCTGGATATGACCCTGAGCACGTGCACTCAACTTCTTTGGTCGACCATGACGAGTCCTGTTCTTAGTGGAACCTGTCCTGTGAAACTGTTGTATGGTCTTGGCCACCATGCTGCAGCTCAGTTTCAGGGTCTTGGCAGGGTCTTCTTTTAGCCTAGGCCTTCTTTATGTCAAGCAACAATTATTTTTTTCAGATCCTCAGAGAGTTCTTTGCCATGAGGTGCCATGTTTAACTTCCAGTGACCAGTATGAGAGAGTGAGAGTGATAACACACCTGCTCCCCATTCACACCTGAGACCTTGTAACACTAACAAGTTACATGACACCGGGGAGAAACTAAACTGGCTAATTGGGCCCAATTTGGACATCTTCACTTAGGGGTGTAGTCACTTTTGTTGCCAGCGGTTTAGACATTAATGGCTGTGTGTTGAGTTATTTTGAGGGGACAGCAAATTTACTCTGTTATACAAGCTGTACACTCACTACTTTACATTGTAGCAAAGTGTAATTTCTTCAGTGTTGTCACATAAAAAGATATAATAAAACATTTACAAAAATGTGAGGGTGTACTCACTTTTGTGAGATACTGTAAATGCGTCCAACTCATCCCTTGTAACAATGCATAATCAAGTAGGAGTCAGGATTACCTGTATACTGGTGTTGGCAGCATTTGTCAGACACACGTGACGCCTGTGTGTGGAGGGAGTGTGGTCAAATGTCAGCTGGCATTTATTGGAGTAATCCCCTGGAGGGAGCCAATCCTACAACATAGGGGGTGGTGCTGGCCACCTGATCAGGGAATGGCAATCAGCCATCCCTGCCAGGTGTCAGATAAATCTCTGGGGAGTCGACGCATGGGGAGGTGCAGGGTGACATAATGCACCAGCCCCCCACCGGTGGAAGTGTCCCCACCATGCAGGAAGCCAGTGGGGACAGAGGGTGCTCCAACCCAGAATGGGCAAAGGGGGCAGCCAATGGAGGCCGTGAATCCCGCCCATCTGGCGGAGCTTGCCCGCCAGGTGTCGTGCACACGCGGCCAGCATAGGACGCAACAGCAGCCCCCGGTGGTCAAACGCAGCACAGCAGATCCATGCACAGGAAGAGGGGCGAGTGGAGACATACTACAGTGCAGTGCAACTGACATGCATACACTGGGGGAGACACAGAGCACCCAACAATGATGATAATAATAATAATAACAACCCTGGGAAAGGGAAGGGGGAATGGTGTGAAAAGAAGGAGGGGGGGGGGAACTGGGATAGAAAGAATGTGGGGGGGCAAGACAGCGAGGATGACCCAGGAATGGGGCAAAATGATGAATAAAACATGTCCTGATCTAGAATGAAGTGCATTAGGATGGTAAAGTTATAGCTTGAGTTCGCAACCCCCTGATATTAAACCTGATAAAAAAGGTTTAAAGTTGAACGCCTCATTAAGGCCAGGGGGGGAAGTGGCATGGAGATCACAACAGCGATAAATCCATCTTTGCTGCTCTGTTGAGTGAATTTTATAGTTTTAGATATAATCATACCGATAAATAGGACATTTTGAAGGCAATAATAGACCACAATAGAGAGTTTCCTATTTTTTCCTACATTTTATAAATTGTTTTTTTCAAAGCATATATATATATATACAGGGAGTGCAGAATTATTAGGCAAGTTGTATTTTTGAGGAATAATTTTATTATTGAACAACAACCATGTTCTCAATGATTCCAAAAACTCATTAATATCAAAGCTGAATATTTTTGGAAGTAGTTTTTAGTTTGTTTTTAGTTGTAGCTATTTTAGGAGGATATCTGTGTGTGCAGGTGACTATTACTGTGCATAATTATTAGGCAACTTAACAAAAAACAAATATATAACCATTTCAATTATTTATTTTCAGCAGTGAAACCAATATAACATCTCAAAATTCACAAATATACATTTCTGACATTCAAAAACAAAACAAAAACAAATCAGTGACCAATATAGCCACCTTTCTTTGCAAGGACACTCAAAAGCCTGCC
>BLSH010413474.1:502050-529213 GCA_018402905.1 Glandirana rugosa | reverse complement strand
TTATATTTATATTTATACTGGTATTTTATTCTATTCTTCTTTGACCTCTATAGTTATAGATTTTCAACCATAGTATTTTAATCTTAATCCCACAGGTCAATAGGATAATCTGTTGGGGAAAGGATTATAAATGATTATTTTGTTAAGTTCAGTTCAAGATATAAGTCAGGCCGGCCTGATTTTCAAGGGTTCTCCACATAGGTGGCCCAAAGGTAAAATCTTTAAAGAGATTAAAACAACCTGGGAGAGGTTAATCCTTGGTTTATTTACTATAAATAAAATAATAAATAACATCATAACTAAAATTACATTAGTATATTACAACAGTGTAGCACCATTATGGAACAATAGTATAACTCATACAATGATCTTATTTCGAGATGTGACAACATTATATGATTACATTAAAATCAATACTACAATAAATAATAAAATAAATATCATTTATTTGGTTCCTAATTGGAGAGGGTCCAACAAAATTAGAGAAATTTCTAAAATGGAAACCCGGTGGATACACCTCTTGGGAACTTTTAGTCCGGCCGGACTGAATATAGAACTTGACTTGAATTGTTTTATTAGTAAATATTAGGAAAGGGGTTGTCTAATAGGATAACTGGACACCCTAATTCTAATTTTATGATACCAACTTTTAGATATTGATATCTCCAGTTTCTTCTTATCTTATTTTATGGTCATATTTATATTTATATTTATGAACCTTGATTTTGATGTATCACATATAAAAATATAATAATAATTTTAATTCAATTTTAACTTAATTTTATACACACTCCCATTCCATTTGAAGTCAGAATTAGGCTTTTACTTGATAGTGTATCCTATATACATATGATGTGGTGTAATATTTAGGACATCACCTTATATGGAGGGGTCAGATTGGATTAATTCACAATATATCACACTGATCCTACGCTAGGACTATACATAGTATACTTGCTTTTACAAACATAGGAGAGTGGGAGGAAAATATACAGTGTTGTGATTTACGAAGTATCTCCAGCATGTTATTACATATGTATGCAACTTATTGCTAATGTAATCTTTTGGTTGATATTTATTTTATTATTTATTGTAGTATTGATTTTAATGTAATCATATAATGTTGTCACATCTCGAAATAAGATCATTGTATGAGTTATACTATTGTTCCATAATGGTGTACTGGGTCAAGTGTGTTGCCCTATTATATCTGTTTATTACAATAAGATAGTCCACCGAATGTCTAGTTGGGCGTGAATCTCCTCATAGTAAGTTTTGCTGTGCTTGGTTGGTTACTGATACGGCAATTAGGCGGCCAGAGCGTAACAGCTGGGGAGAACTGCTCATTGGACATTGCTATCTGGTGGTGGAAAAAGATCACTATAAGGGTAACTTGGGACGCTGTGTGGCCACCCCCCTGTGATCAAGTCGGAAGTGACGAAACGCGTCAGGGGCGTGGCCACACGGCGACCCGAGACCGATCGTGTAACCAGCAGCATGGACAGAGAGAGGAGAGGAGTTGCTGTACTGCTGACTGGTAACGTGTGTACAGCTGGTACACCGATGTTCTTTTAAAATGTCTTTGATGTAAGCGCAATACTTTTTTTATTAAAAGATCTTGTTTTAAAGTGATACACTATGAGGGGTTTCTCTGTTTGATCTTTCCCCCTATGACGCTCTGAATAAGGGCTGTTGGAGTTTGCCAGCTGAAACTATTCAAAGGGAACCTTGGAGGACGTGTGATCTGATCTGCCCTACTGAGCTTATGGGGTTGGAGTTATACAGTCCTCCATTGTGATGGTGTGTTGCAGATTCCATTTGGATATATGATCAAGGCGTTTTTTATTCCCAGTTCTGGTAAACCTCCAATCTTAAGTTTTAACACGTGGTGAATTAAGGTGGAAGATTAAAGTAGAAGATTTTTCTTTGCAAGATTTTCCTTTGCTATATTTGCACCTTAAGAACTTTTTTAGCACTGGCACTTTGTTTATTGTGATTTTTTTTACTACTTTTTGAAAGCGCTGCTAAACACTGGACTATAGAAGTGTGATATATTTTATGATTTGATTTTAACAAAGCAGCAGCTGTCATGTTTTCATTGTAATTTATTTTTGCACTGTATCATATATTTTAATTATACAGTACAATTGATACATTATATATATATATTTATTTATATATTTATGTTTAAGTTCACTCACTGAATTTAATTTTAGCGCAGTACTCACTATTTATTGATCTGCGATTTTTATCGGTAATGCGATATCGGGGCGAACATGTCGGACGTTTTTGACACTTTTTTGGGACCAATGACATTTATACAGCGATCAGAAATTTAAATGTCCACTGATTACTGTGTAAATGTCATTGGCAGTGAAGGGGTTAACCTGCAGGGGGCAGTGAAGGGGTTAACTATGTTCCCTGGGTGTGTTCTAACTGTGGCGGGGCGGGGTTGACAGGGGCATGACAGATCTAACTGATCCCAGTGACAGGGATCAGTAGATCTGGCATGCCCCCCTCACAGAACGGGGAACCGCCGTGTTTACTTCGGCGGTTCCCCGTTCCTCCTCTCTGTAAGGAGATCGCGGGTCTCCGGCGGACATCGGGTCCGCCCGACCCGCGGGCACGCTCCCGCAGTGTGCGGCGGCACGTGCACGCGCCGCTCGCGCCCGCGGGAGCGCGCCCAGCACGAGCCGAATGGGAGGACGTCTATTGACGTCCTCCCGGCATTTTAGAGCCGCGCTGTAGCCGTCATTCGGCTATAGCGCGGATGCGAGGTAGTTAAAGCAGGGATATGCAATTAGCAGACCTCCAGCTGTTGCAAAACTAGAAGTCCCATCATGCCTCTGCCTCTGGGTGTCATGCTTGTGTCTGTCAAATTCTTGCTATGCCTCATGGGACTTGTAGTTCTTCAACAGCTGGAGGTCCGCTAATTGCATATCCCTGCTTTAAAGTAACATCAAGTTAAAATTAAGAACTTGAAAATGTGGATTGATTGTATGAACATTAGAGCATTAGCTCTATTTAGTAAACCCCAGGTAATGCAGTAAACCCCAAGCCCGTGCCCTTTGTTTCTAGAATATTTGGGCCTAGCCTTGCTCATTAAAATTGTCCTGCTACTGGACACTGTTACACGATTGTATCATTTGCAGTCTCCTAATTTCTATAATAAAACACATGACTTCATTCTTTGTGTCTAGTACATTTTGGCCCGTTATCCCCAAATATAACTATAACTGTGCTGTTAATGGCCAGTTTTATACTGCAGTATCCTCTGTAGTATCTTAATTCTTATAGTAAAGCCGCAGCCTCTGCTCCAGCCTCTCTCTACTAAACTTTGGAACAGTGTTCATTTTGGCAGCAAATTTCAATTTAGTTTTAGTCTTAATCTTAGGACTAAAATGGCATTTTATCTTTAGTCCCGCAATTATTTTAATTTTAGTCGTATTTAGTCGACTAAATCTCCAGGACATTTTAGTCAACTAAAATCTCCAGTACATTTTAGTCAACTAAAACTCATTTTAGTCATCTAAAATTTAATGGATTTAGTTAAATTGTAATGCATTAGTTAAGCATTTCTCTACAATTCCCAAACTCATTATATACTGCTGGAGTGAAAAATTGAATATGTAATTATTTATGGTATTGAGTTGTGAACATGCACTACAGACCAGTATTAATTTTGATGTCAAATTTCAATTTAGTTTTAGTCTTGACTAAAATGGCATTTTAGTTTTAATCCCATTTTAGTCTTTTGACTAAAATGCCATTTTAGTTTTAGTGATATTTTAGTCATCTCAATTGTTTTAGTCGTATTTTAGTAGACTAAAATGGTATTAAGTTAGTCAACTAAAATGTTTTAGTCGGTTTTAGTCAACGAAATTAACACTGCTTGGGTACAACCCTTGCTGTTTAAAATTGTCCCGCATCTGGCTTTGGTTTCTTATTTCTTGTATTACCCGCTAGTACCCCCACCTGACTGTCTTGCTGCTGGACAGTTTTACACTGCTGTATCATCCTTGATATCCTAAATTGTAATGAGAGCTTGATAGAAATTGCCCAGCAGGACAGTTTTGCATCAGTGAGAATAGAGACATATCTAGAGCAAACAATTGGCCAATTTCTATCTGCCAGTCAAAGCATGTCTATGATTGTTTATTGAAAAAGCATGTGACGCTGCTGAAACTACCCAAAAAAAAAGCCTTACATGCATCAGATTGGGGCACTGCTGCTGATATATGTAAGCCAAGCTAACTGTGAAAGAAAAAATATCAATTCCATAGTTAAATATATGCTGCCAGTGTACTCTGTTGCTAAGACTGCCTTTGAAAACTGCACTGTTCCCTAATACCAGAGGCTGCTTTAAGGCATCCTCCAAACATGTTAATTAGGAATTTGTGTATTTTCAATTTTGTCCATGAAATCACATGATAACACCCTTTCAGAGCTGTATGGTATTCTTAAAAACATTTTTCTGCATTGCTAATGTCCCCTATGACAGTACGCAGAGTCTTATGTGTTTTTGAGAGTAGTTTGCCTATTAGTTGTAAAAATGGGCAGAATTTAACAAAATGTTTAAATCGTAATAGACTTTAATTGGATTCAGGTTCAGGCTGGGTTCACACCTCCGACGGATGCGGGTTGCAGCATGGGTCCCTGTTCTCCATTTCAAAGACGAACCAGGGCCGAATTTTTGGCTAAATTTGGCCCTGAAACGGAGCCAAAGACGCACAGCGCTCCTGTGCAATCCACTCCGCAGCTGCAACTGAGATATGTGAACTGGCTCCATAGAGAAAAGGTCACAATCTCCTGCTACGCAAATTGGATGCGGGGAACCCCACATCTAATTCGCATAGGTGTGAACCCAGCCTTAAACAAGATTCACCAAACACTTGGTGAATCAAACCCAGGCAGATTCTGCTATCACTACCTCCGAATAAGCACATAGGTTCCTTTAAAGTTCATTACTGAATGTCTATCCCGAGACATCCTTTGATATGTTTTAGGTGAATGCAACAACTATTGATGGAGTGACTCCTTTATTTAATGCATGTTCAAGAGGCAGTGCAAGTTGTGTGGAGCTGCTATTGGAATATGGCGCAAAGGTACACCTGGAGACATGTCTTCCTTCACCTGCTCATGAGGCAGCACGTAAAGGTAATTTAAATCTTCAAATAGACAGATCATATTAATATATCATAGCACTGTTAAACAATACTGTAATGTTCATATGTTTGTGTATAGATACATTTATGTGGAGTAAGCATGTACAAAACACACTGTTAAAGCTGTACTTTAGGCAGAGGGCTAAATAAACAGTTGATACACACACAAGAACTGCTTTACCTGTCAAAGCATGTGTAATTCTATTTAGCCAGTCATGTCATCCAGGCAATCCTACTAAACAAAAGGCCAGCTTTTGGACTTCCCTGCACACTACACTACAACAATGCAGCCTGGCCTGGAACACATGAATACATTATCGTTTAGAACAGCCTTCCTCAACCAGGGGGCCCAGGCACCCTGATTTGCCTTCAGGTTCCTCCAGGGGTGCCTTGGAGAAAATGCCTAAAAGTTGCCCCAAAATTGTATATAAGCCAGCTCGTAAATCAAACCTGACTTTTAGTTGCACAAAGTCACATGTTTTCATTGTGCACCATTGTAACCTTCCAGCCGCTGGCATCCTAACAATCCATGACGTCAGCCCAGGGAAGAGGGCAAAGCTCAAAAAGACCGGGAACTGCAGAGATGGGTTTAACCCCTTCCCAGCCTGGGCAGCCTGTCTCACTTGCCCACAGAAAACATTCTCTGTGTAGGCAACCTGCCTATAACCCCTATATATATATATATAGTGTAGTTTGTTTAGGTATGTTGCATATAAAATATTGTATCTGGAAATACTATTATTTTTATTGCCAATTAGCAGTTTTTGAAATTAGATGAGTGTTGCCCTTAATAGATTTAATACAGTATTTTGAGGAGTCCTTTAACTCAATCTGGCCCACTGGTTCAGTCACGTTTGACATGTCTAGGTTGAACGCTCTGTTGGATTTTTATCTACCGCCTCTGGGAGATTTCTTTTTATTTCCTAGACGTATCCCTCTCACCAGGACAGAAAGTGAGGAACAATCTTCCCAGTTGGCATAACATTCTATCCAAAATGCTAAAAAAGCTTTGATTAGAGTTGGACTTTGCTAAAATAAAACTATAGCTTATTGTCTTCCTAAAAAACTTTAATAAATACATGATGCAGTCAGTAAACACAGCAGTTAATCATCGATTATGCTTTTACATTAATCAGCATTGTAGGGTGTGCGAATAGTTCTAGCAGGATGATGCCACTGCTGGGCTCCTAACAATGTGTATAATATTATGAAGAAGGTTCACAGGTTTAATGCAGCAATACCTCAGTTCACGAACGCTTCTGTTCACGAACAACTTGGTTTGCGAACAGAAAAGTTCATACAAATTTGCTTCGGTATGCGAACTCCGCTTCGGTTCACGAACACGAGCCGCGGCCATTTTCCCTGCTCTGACACGTGGTCATGACTTCCTGTAGGTGGATCGTGGTCACAGAGAAGATTAATGTGAGTGTACTGTAAGACACTTACAGTATTTTGAAGCTTTTTGGTGTGCTTTTTAGCACATACTGTACAGTGCTTTTTAACACGTACTGTACCGGACAGCCAGTATGGCTCCATATAAAATTAAGAGCAAGCATGGTGGTAAGAAGAAAGTGTGGTGCAGCAATGAAGGTGACAAGAATGTGCAGAGCAGTAATGAAGGTGACAAGAAAGTGCAGAGCGGAAATGCAGGTGACAAGAAAGTACAGAGCGGTAATGCAGATGACCTGTGAAAAAGCCAGGAAATTGCAAAGTGATTTAGTGCAAACAAACCCCTCTACAAGTGCAGCAAGTGAGGAATTTAAAGCCAGTAGAGGGTGGTTTGAAAAATTTCGCAAGAGAAGTGGCATCCACAGTGTGACAAGACATGGTGAGGCTTCCAGTTCTGACAAGGCCGCTGTAGAAGCCTTCAAGATAGAATTTGCAGAATTCATGAAGATAGAAGGATACATCGCTCAACAATTGTTCAACTGTCATGAAACAGGGCTCTTCTGGAAAAAGATGCCAAACAGAACCTATATCACGCAGGAGGAAAAGGCACTGCTGGGGCACAAGCCCATGAAGGACAGATTGACCCTTTTGCTGTGTGCGAACGCAAGTGCTGATCTGAAGTTTAAGCCACTACTGGTGTACCATTCCCAGACCCTTCATGCATTCAGGGAACAGATTGTGAACAAGGCTAGACTGCCTGTCATGTGGCGGGCCAATGTGAAAGCTTGGGTCACAAGGCAATTGGTCATGGAATGGCTGCACGAGGTGTTTGCACCCACCGTAATAAAATATCTTTCTGACAAACAACTGCCTTAAAGGTGCCTTCCTCTGATGGACAATGCCCCGGCACACCCTCCAGCCTTGGTGGATGATATGGACGCTGAGTATAACTTCATAATGGTCAAGTTCTTCTCCCCCAACATGACGCCTCTTCTGCAGCCCATGGACCAGCAAGTGACCTGGAACTTCAAGAAGCTGTGCACAAAGGCGCTCTTCACTAGGTGTTTTAATGTCACTGAAGAGACGTCCTTGACTCTAAAAGGATTCTGGAAGAAACATTTCAATGTTCTCCACTGCATTTACCTCATTGACAAAGCCTGGGAAGATGTCATTCACTGAACCTTAAACTCAGCCTGAAGGAAACTGTGGCCAGAATGTGTCACTGAACGTGACTTTGAAGGGTCTGATGCAGAGGTAGTGTAGAAGATTGTGCCCATGGTTAAGAGTATGGGTCTGGACTTCGATGGTGCGGACGTAGAGGATCTTGTTAAGGAACATAAGGAGTAGCTGACCATAGAAGAACTTTCTGTACTCCACAGTGAGCAGCAGAAGGCGCTTTTTGAGGAACATTGCACTGAGGAAGAGGAAGACAGGGAGGAGGTTAGCAGTGATGCCATAAAATCCACTATGAAAAAATGGAATGAGTGCCATGATTTTTTTGAGAAGCACCACCCCAACATAACTGTAACAAACAGAGTGTTAAATTTGATGAATGATGAGGGTTATGCAGCATAGGAAAAGGACAAGTGACATTGGACAGATTTTTCAGCAAAACTAAGCCTGCAGCTAAGAGACAAAAGAAGAGAGGAACCCCCTGAAGGAGATCTCCCCAATGTCCTTTTGGAGGGAGACTCACCCTACAAACAATAAATGCCTCCCACCTGCCTTCCTCCACGCCAGAAGTCATCTCAAGCAAGGTTAGTGTTTTCTCTCTTCATACTGTACTGTACTTTGTTTCATATTTTTGTGGTTCAAAAACAAAAAAAAAGTTCAGAACGGATTAACCTGATTTACATTGAACCCTGTGGGAGAAATTGCCTCAGTTTGCGACCAATTCGGTTCGCGACCAGAGGTATCACTGTATATCATTACCTATTTCAGACATGATTATATTGCTGAATTTAACAGTACAAATTCTGGTTCTAATCTTGCATCAGAGCCCAGACGAGTATAGCTGTTCATGCTGGACTCTTGAAAAGATATACTGTAATCATGATGGTGATTCAGTCTACATATCAGTTCTGAGATTGGGTTTTCAATATATGTTACTTAAACTTTCTAATTCCCCCTGTATATATACAGGTCACAGTGAATGTCTGGAGGTTTTGATTTCCTGGGATATAGATGTGGACCAAGATATTCCTCACCTAGGTACTCCCCTTTACGTGGCATGTAAAGGACAACACATAGCTTGTGTGAGGAAACTTCTATATGCAGGTCAGTATGACAAACTATAAAGTAGAAATATTACTAAATTTAAAATATAGAGAGCTGCATTCCTATCCTGTAGGCTTCAAAAACAACCACTAAAATGACCTCTTTCACAAAGAACTTTGCTTGTTTTACTGGTCTAACCTGGTACTACATTTTGTGACAATATGTAAATACTCTAGTGTGAGATGACTACTATTGATGATGAGAAAAACACATGACTGATAGATATAAAGGACCTCGTTCTCTCTGTTGCCTAAAGCACAGTTGCCAACATTTCAAAAGTTTCCAGGGACAGTCTTTTGCTGTGCATCCAGCAAGCCATTTTAGGAGGAGCATGCACTTCAATTAGGGGTGGGGCATTCATTTAAAATGGGGGTGATTCTACAATTAAATTTAAAATACTGCATATACAGGAAGATTTTTCAGATGATATCTCTACGTTCCCCTCACAGTTTTTGGTGCTCTTCTAGCATTTTGCAGGGGTTAAGGAAGAACCCCCAAGGTGAAGTATCTTACTACTGCTGCTGATTGTATGAGCGGGATGTGTACTGCTCTGATCCCTGCTGGCCCTTCTCTCCTATTTATCTCATTTAATTAGAGCAGTACACATCCCACCCACACAAGCAGCAGCAGTAGTAAGATGCTCCCCCTTAACCCTTGAAAAGCTCTTGAAACTGCAGAGGGAAAGTACAGGGGGAGACGTCATTCCAATTGTACATTTAGCCCAGAAGCAGATTGCTACTGTACCAGAAGCCCTGAATGTGGGACACTGCCTGGGACAAGGCCAGCCCAGGACAGCTTAGGAAAAAGCTTGACTGTCCCAGCAAATCCAGGCCAGTTGACAAATATTTTGTAGCCACACTGTATACCTACAGTCTAACAATACATTTGGCTCTGTGACAATTCTTGACTGAGATTAGGTTATACAGCAGTAGATTTATTGTGTACTTGTCATGCTTATGAAAAAAATGACTTTACAGAAACAAGCATTTCAATATTGACCCATCATTACCTACAGAATCATTGCTGAATATAAAAATGCTTAGGTAAGACCTGCCCAATCATTACTGAATATAGTAATGCTTGAGCAAGACCTAGGCTGGATTCACACCTATACATTGCATCAAACTGATGGGCAACACAGTGGCTAACTGGTTAGCACGTCTGCCTAGCAGCACTAGGGTTGCTGGTCTGAATCCCAACCATGACGGTACTTGCCTGTAGTTCCTCCAGGTAATCTGGTTTCCTCCCACACTCCTAAAGCATGCTGATAGGTTACTTGGCTCCTGTCTAAATTGACCCCTAGTATGTGTATGCATTAATGTGAGTTAGGGACCGTAGACTGTAAGCTCCTTGAGGGCAGGGGCTGATGTGAATGTAATATATATATATATATAATATATATATATATATATATGTAAATAGCTGCGTAAAATGACAGTGCTATATAAGTACCTTTAATAAAAAAGTAAAATATGTTCTCCATATGGCAAGGTTATGTAAAGTTGCCAGTGCAGCATATACAGTAAGTGGCACCCCACTACATCTTGGCAAATGCACACCAACCCACCTGAAATTCAATGCATTGCGTTCTGGAAAAATAATTAAGTCCAGTTTTGGGTGTATTGGCATTAAAGAAGAACTGCAGGTATTGCTATTTTTGCATAGTTACATTGGTCCAGGTTGGACCAATGTAACTATGCATATATCTTACCTGTGTGATCCCTCTAGAAGTTGGAAATCGCTGTAGTAGACACTATTACCACAGTGATCTCTACTAGCCTCTGGGCCCTGAGCCAAATGGCTGCCCTGCTTGCTGCATTTTGAACACGGGAGGTCAGCTGCCCATCATGGGTGCCATTCAGAGATTGCTTTGCATTCTGATTGGATGAGCTGAGGAAGCACAGTGGTGAGGTCACCCTTTCTACCTCAACCAATTAGAGAATGCTTTGCATTCATTAAGAAAATTCAAAACACCTCCTGTGTTCACAATGCAGCAGAGGAGTCATATACCTCAACTATGCTTTATCTGTTTGCCTCATATATATATATATATATATATATATATATATATATATATACAGTTTATATGAAAGGCGAGGTGATCGGTGGATGTTATGTTTCACCTCGAATGCATTAATTTGCCGGAAAATAGGGTGAAGTCTGGTCCGGGTTTTACCAGCCACCTTGGCAGGGTTGGTTCCGGACCAGATTTTGTGGTCCACTCGTATCCATCAACAGGTGGTATAAAGGAAGCAGGTCTGGATCAGAAGATTGCTCTGGCCTGGGACTCAGAAACCATCAAACCTGAGAGAGCTGCTGAACTGAAGTTTGCTTTATGACTGAAACAAAAGGTTTGCATTGTCTTTGTTGTGTGGGTGACTGGAAGAAGCCCTTCACCGCTCAGTTAGGAAAACTGGAAATGTTTAATAAGAACCTGGATGTCAAGGATTTATTTTCTGTTTTGTTTGTTTGATTTTCATCCAACCTTGTAAAATAAACTGGCTACAAGTCAGATTTTAAGAAAACCTGCTGTTTGGACTGCCTTTTTCCCAGGTAAGGTGATCCCCATTGAGCTAACCCCCCACAATATGTAAAATTAACCTTTAACATTTAGCTTGAACATAACTTCTCATTTTACATGAAAAAACTCCATAAATCTTAACCTTAAAAGATACACTCTAGTCCAAACTGAAAATGTAACCATAAAGTGATTGTGAATGTATTTTTTTAATAGCAAACCATTATACTTGCTTACAACGGTTTTGCACAGAGCAGCTCCAAATATCCTATAAGCCACTTCCTATGGTGGCACATGTGTGGAATCAATCCCCAGCTGCACTTTGTGTGTCCATTGACACTGTAAGGGGTTAGCTCAATGGGGATCACCTTCCCTGGGAAAAAGGTAGTCCAAACTGCAGATTTTCTTAAAATCTGACCTGTAGCCAGGTTTATTTGAAAGGTTGCAGGTAAATCAAATAAACAAAACAGAAAATAAATCCTTGCCATCCAGGCACTAACTAAACATTTCCGGTTTCCTAACTCAGAGGTGAAGTGCTTCTCCCAGTCACCTACAAAACAAAGATCATGCAAACCTTTTGTTTCAGTCATAAAGCAAACTTCAGTTCATCAGCTCTCTCAGGCTTGATGGCTCCTGAGTCCCAGGCCAGAGCAAATCTTTGCTCTATTCCTGCTTATTTATACCACCTGTTGGTGGACACACGTGTACAGCAAAATCTGGTCCGGAACCAACCCTGCCAAGGTGGCCGGTAAAACCCGGACCGGATTCCACCTTAGTTTCCTGTAAATTAACGCATGCGAGGGTGAAACATAACGTCCATCGATCGCTTTGCCTTTCATAATGCCACAACACATAGAGTGGGGCTCTGACCCCCGCTCCCTAGTCAATGGATTTGATTGAAAGCAGTAGGGGCCAAGGACTGTCACTGAGTCCAGTGAGAAGGGAGAGGGAGGGCAGCACTGAGCCAAGATCGGGCTCAGATATGTATTGGGGGGGGGGGGGGCAGTGACAATAGAAGTTTCTTTTAGCTGAAAACCACTTTAAGATGTATGCCAGAAGCATAGCCTACCTGTTCAGGGTGTGTTGGTGATACTGGAACATTCCTTGCTTGCTGCTTTTCTCATGAATCCTTGATATTAAAAAAAAATGTCAAGAAGTTCATCACAGACACAGCCAGATTTAAACTTGAATGTATTTGGTAATGCAGGAAGCAGGGAGAGAGAAAGGTACACAGCACAGGCTTCAGGATGTACTGACCCTGTGGGGTGGTCTGCTTCAGGAGGTACATTTTTTCTGCCCCTGTGAGGTGGCCTGTGTGTGCTGTGGATGAAGTCAATTCAAGAAAAGTCATATTAGGTAAAATGAGTGAACGTTATGATTCTAGCACAGCTTAGCATTTGTTAGATAGCATAAGTAGCTCACCAATTAACTTTACTTGCCAATAACTGCTCCTTATTCTTAACACTCAACACACTAACTTTAATCTCAATGCCTAGCATAACCCCTGGAATGGCTTATGGGCTCAGCAGCTACAAAACTAAAGGACATAGTTGTGCCCCCAAATCTGTAGCTAGTAATTAATTCCCTTTGGTTACTTCATTTTATGTCTTTGCTACCTGTGTATACGTGTCTAAGATTGACTACTTTACTATTTTACATTAGCTGAGATTTAAAAAATTTCTAACATTTTTATTTTCTTCTAGGTGCTAATGTGCAGCAGGGCAGACACTTGGATACACCCCTACATGCTGCTGCTCAGCAGGCCAGTATAGACATAGTCAGTCTATTGCTGGACTTTGGTGCTGACATTAATGCCAGAAATACAGATTTCAAAAGGCCAGTTGATGTAGCTGTTCCAAGAAGTCCAGTGGAAAGACAGTTACTTTTATATGAAGGTGAGTGAGCTTTACTCGGTTAACAAAGGAATTGCTTTTCTTCTGTTAAATAAAACATAGTTTGCCTTTTCTAGAACATATTTATTTATTACATACATCAGAAATTCATAGGTTATCCCTCTCACAAAAGCATAATAATTAGAAATTGTAGGTTTCTTGTTCTCATATCATTGTGTAGGCACAATAAAAAAACAACATTAGTATAATACAAAGGTTTACCATTATGTCCATAGATGTGTATTTAAAGCAGCACTCCAACCATTTCCTATGTTAGGCTAGATCCACACGATCTGTTATGGAACGATTTTCAAAGTGCAGCTAAGCAGTCGATGTCAGCAATGCAGGAGGCAAAGCTGTTGCCTCTTGAATGCCTATTTTTTATAATTCTTTCCATTTTGCCAAATGGACTAGTGTCCCGCAACCATGAGCCAAGTGTTTGAAATTTAGTTTTGAAGCTTAGTCCCGGGGAAAATGCTAGCCCACCCTGTGTCTGGGGGTGCCCCAGATGCCTTCAAAGGTCAGAGGGGTGCTACACCAAATTTCTTCTTCATGCAGCCTACACAATACCTGACATGGAATAGCAAGCTAAACATATATATATTTTTATTTATTTATTTATTTCAGGTACTTATATAGAGCTGTCAATTTACATATATATATTGTACATTCACATCAGTCTCTACCCTTTAAGGAGCTTACAATCTAAGCTAACTCTCATTCATACATACATTAGGGACAATTTAGACAGGATCTAATTTACCTACCAGCATGTCTTTGGAGTGTGGGAGAAAACTAAAGTACCCGGAGTAAACCCATGCAAGCACAGGAAGAACATGCAAACTCCATGCAGGTAGTGTCATGGTTGGGTTCCGAACCAGTGACCCCTTTGCTGCCAGGTGAAAGTGCTATCCACTACACCACTGTGCCACCCATATCAATTACCACTATGCACAAGTAATAAAAAATAAAAAGAAATTGAAGCAGAGTGTAGGAACTTTTACAGATTTTATCTAATATAAGTGTTGGTTGTGCTGTCCATTCATCTGCAGAGGAGAGAGAACTGAGTAGCGGGTGGATTGTGATTTCCCATATAACACTTATCTGCATATGAAGCAGTAGTTATCAGCCTTACTAAACAAATGCTGAGGCCATTAAGTTTGGAAAGGTTGACTGCACAGTTACATTTGGGTTGACTTATCAAAGGAAAATAAGACATTCACTTTCCAAGGGAAGTTGCACTTTGCAATGGAATTTTTTTCAAAGCTTAGTGAATATGGTATAGTTTTGCTGACTTCCAGCATCCACTCACGTGCAAACAAAATGCTGTTTTTTTCTTGCATGTGGGCATTCTTTCTAAAGGGAAATCTCACCACATTCACTAAGCTCTAGGAAAAAAATCACTGCAAATAAAGTGAACAGCATATTGATGTGGAACTCCTTTCCAAATCTGGTCTTCTCAATGGGGAGTTTAGATAAATTCAAAAAATGTTAAACATGTACAGGGATGTTGAAAATGTTTGAGTTTAGTAAATCAACCTCCTGTGCTTATACAAGATCCTACATGTTGCATTTTCATGCATTGCTCTGCTTAGTGCCATTCTGATCAACTGAATGGAGGTTATGATGCAAACCAGTTCTCAAGAGATCAGAGCTACATTGTTTTTAATACCTCTCTGAATAATTATTAGAACACCACTGGATTTAATAAGCAATATTACATGTATGTTTTTCACCATTATGTGCATGTTGACCATAAAATGACCATCATTTTTTTTTTTTTTTTGCTTCTTTTGTCTAGCTAACCCATGTACGCTGTGCCAGCTGTGCAGACTTAGCATCCGTAACTGCCTTGGACAAGCTAGATTACATCTTATTCCACACCTACAACTGCCTACTATGCTAAAAGATTTCTTACAGTATCGAGAAAGTATAAGGAACTTTTAACAGCTGTATGCAGCTCGTACCTACATACTGTATATTAAATGTATTTTCAGATCCCCATTTCATTTAGCAGATAGCGAACAAATTTCAATTTTAGATGCTGCTTATTTAGCTGTATACCGCTAAAGTTAATACTGTGCACTTAGAACTGAAAATAACCTGTTGCTTAACTTGAAATTATTTGAATATTATCTTTGTGTGTGTATATACTGTATATATAAAAGTGATGCTTTCAAAAACACTGATAAAGTACTCCACAAGTTTATAAAGGAACATTCACGCTCCTCCTGCCAGGAACAAAATGTATTCTTCACTACAAGATTCATTACAAAAAAGTACCTACAAACAACAGATGATTTCTGCCCAATTCTGCTGATTCTGGCAGTATTGGAAGACGATCATTATATGTGTGGACAACAGCAGATCTGTTCTCAGAGGCCTAGGTATGGTATTATGGTGTAACATAAGGAAATGATTCCGGACAGCTACACTTCCACTTGATAAGTGGTTGACAGATAGAGCAGGGGACAAAGAGGTAGACGGGTTTCGCTCAAATATTAGCGCTTAGTCATTACCTGCTCACTCGCCTGGAGCGGCTTTTTTTGCTTTATTATGGTATGATGGTGCTTGTCTGTGTGAACATTTTATTTTTATTGCTAATGTAAGTTTAACCATCATATAGCCTCAGTACATGCTGCTGCATTACCCGTATGAAGACTTATGAGCAATGCTATACTGTATGCCTGACTGTGTTGTAGGTGTTATTTATTTAAAGGAGAAGCTATTTTGGCTATACTTCTACGTTTTCAGGCAACAGCATGCTGAAGCCCACTGTCGACTGATCCTGAAGAGCCAGTCCAGGCTATTAGAAGAACCCGACCATAAGCCTGAACTGACAGCTGGCTCAACCTCTCAGCGATTTGCTGAAAGCCTGAGCCAGCTCCTCCTGCCCCCTCCACAGCCCAGCGCTCCAGGGAGCGTGGGTAGGGGGGGGGCAGAGCATAGAGCGGGAGACAGTTTCGAGCTCTCTGCTCACAGAATGCTGAGAACTGAGCGATCAGCACTCTTTCATCGTTCAGTTCTCAGTGAATAGCCGGCAGGGGAGAGATGCAGCATTGAATCGATACTGCATCCACCTAGGTGAGTATACATTTTTTATTTTATTTTTTTAAAGTCCATACTTCTCTTTTAATCTCTAATTACAGTGTAGTGCTGCCCATGAGGCTTATCATCTATCAGATTCAAACAGAGGCCAAAAATGGAAGCACCTATACTTTTCTCATGAGAGAACCATTTTAAAGACGAGGCAGCTATCACTTATTACTTATCTTGCCATATTGTGAACAATTGGCAGCAATCTTTTGAAATCATGTATTTTAGAGTTTTTAATTCTTTTGCATTTGTAGTCATTGTTTCCAAAAGAAATAGAACATTTGTGGTGGACCAGTTCATCTTACACTAAGCATTATTTATTAAAAACATTTGATTTGCTAATGTCACAGCATTATGCAAGCGTAACGACTAATACCCACAATGTTTGTAATGTGCGTTTAATAGTTTCCTTGTTGCCTTTTGCAAGGCGAATGTAACATTTGATCCTAAGAGCAAAATAGCCCTAAGAACATACAACCATGAAAGTTACCATTCACCAATCATGAAAATAGCCTAACATTATAGACTGAGAACATTTGACCAGCAGGGGAAATAATATGAGGGAGACCTCTGCATTGTGTACAGTCTATGGAGATTTCTGTGCAAAGGACTGAATGAATGGGTGTTTGGCCAAGCGAAGCTCCAGCTACAATTATAAGTGAAACATTTAACAGTGGTATTATTACCACTGCTAAATGTGACAGCTTCCTCCTGGTTGTTAGGGTACCAGCACCTGCTGGTGTCCCAACAACCAGTGACTCATTCCAGCCCAGCACATTCAGCTTACAGCTAGGGATTACTGACTGACACTTTAGGTCTGCTATGGACTGTAGGGAGATCCCATGAGAAAAAAAACAGCATAGTGTCCCCCCAAATTCCATACCAGACCTTTTGAATTGATATTAAGGGCAAACGGAATTCCAAAAAAACAAGCGTGGTGTACCCCCAAAATTAATACCAGACCCTTATCTGAGCACATGACCAAGATCATCAAAAGATCTAGTATAGAATTTGTGGGGGACCCCAATGCTGTTTGTTTACATTCCCCTGTCAGTCAAGAATCCCCAGCTGACAGCTAAATGGGCTGAGCAGGGATGAGTCACTGGTTGGTAGGATGCTGGTGGCCACCGGCTCCCTAACAACCAGGAGGAAGCAATCACATTTAGCATTGGTAATACTACCACTGCTAATGTTTCACTTCACACTGCAACTATTAAAAAAAATGTATCTACCCACTATAGTCGCACGATCGGTTTCAATGCTAAAATAAGGGAAACTTGCTGGGAGAATCAGTGTGCCAATCATATGAGCAGGTAATTAAAGTTATGGAGGACTTCTGCACAAAAGATGTTGAAAGAACACCCATATAGGTATTATGGTTAGTAAACAACACTAAGAAGCATTATGTTTTGAAGCAACATTAGGTTTTTTTTTGGTAGTTTTAGAAAAGCATAGTTAGTATCAGATTGAAAATATCATTAAAGTTTGCACTTTACCTACATCATCATGACACATGTAAGTAATACCAAATCATATATTTTTTGTAAAAACGTTCCTCTATCTCACAATTGTTGAAAAACACCCATCCCTCCCATTCTAGACAACTAAGATCACATTGTTTCTAGCTATCAGTCATTTTTAAATGGAGTCAATTGTTTCCAGTCGGCACTATAAGAGTATCACAAATGCTGCACCCATGGTATATCTGCACCCATGATCATTTCAAAATATATATCTAGGAACGATATGTTTTTTTGTATAATAACAAACATTTATAGGACTTGACTTAGATCTCTCACATATACTGCATACTTAAATTTAACCTATGTTAAAATAAGTATTTTTTTTCTTTTATTAGCCTGTACAACATTTATATACATTATGGTATACATTAACAAAGTTCAGTTTCTGCTTCTCTGAGGAAGGTGTATAATTAATGGGTTTGTCTCCCTGCCACATCATTCTTGCACAGCATTTTCATTTCCATTGCCATCAAACCAAATAGGTCATGTTCTGATTTCATTATTCTGAACAGCTGGGGATTACTGATCTACTGACAAGAAAACAAAACAACGATGCCCCATTGGTGGCAGGACAGGACAGGATCAGTGATGTATTTTCTCTTCTTTATTTTAAAAGGAACCTCCAAAAATTATATGTTGGATTATTAAAAAAAAAAAAAAAAAAAGCAACAGTGTAGTTATTTTTTTCAACTGATATCATTTGTTTTGAGTAAATAGAACATTGGATAATTATTTCTGATTGGTTGCTAAAGGTTACTACATTTTTATATTATTTTTTTATAAAATCCTGACCATTTAAACGAGTAAGGGTGGAATTTAGGGTTGCAAAGTAAAAAAAAGGTTTTACAATGTTAGCAATTTCAGGTCTTTTATTCCACTATATTTATCTGATGAATTGTCATTTCCTCTTCATGCTGAGTAAGCTCCTAATAAATTATTTTAGGTCCATAAACTAGGAGTTCTCGAAAACCAGAATTTCCCTCAACTACTGGCTTCGATTTCAGGCTGTGTAAATGACGTCTGATGAAGAGGTTTTAATGGGAAAGCTTCAAGTCAAGGTTTCCCAGGCGACACAACACTTTTTCACAGACACTATGGCAACTAAGATAGCCCATACATTGATCATTTTTTTTTCCAATCAGCAGGTCGAATGAAAAAAAAAGATCCAATTCCCCCATTCACACAATCGAGGTGGATGGGAAAAGCCTTTCTGCTGTGGTATTGTATTCTGACAGCGAGGAGCCTTCCCTGTCGTTAGAATACAATGATCAGTTGTATCATTCAGGGTAAAAACCCAGCAGACTTGTGGTCGATTGACAAATCGACTTGTGTACAACTAGCCTGCCCATACATGGCTTGAAATTCAGCTGGTCCCTGGTGAACCCCTCAAATTTCTATCCTTGTATGGCTGGCTTAAGCTTTGAAAAATTAAGCATAGAACTACGTATTCTGACATTATCAAGTAGTGTCCCCTGGGCAACCTAAATCATGCCACGCTTGTTGGTTGAAGGAAAAAAATGATCAATGCATGGGCTCCCGTAGTCTAAGAGCTTGCTCACACCATTGTGCTGCAGTATAGAGTGTGCTATTACAACATACAGTAAGGCATCATTCATATAGGGTTTACATAGCTGTACATCCATGGAGTGCCATATTTACCTGCATGGGTGTTCTGTGTATCACCCTGCAGGCGCTCCAACTGCTGTCAATTGGGACACAATGGCTGCACGGGCACAGCCGAAGCCCCAATGTGACATTCACACAGATGCGGGTGCATGGCCCCAAATACATCCAGCATTGGTGCAATGTGGTGCCACTTATTCTGAGTGTTGAGACTTCCCAATAGGGTTGCCACATCATCCCTTTAATCCAGGACACATATGGATTACACAGGTTCTGAGGCTAATTGAATGCAGATAAGGCACCAAGTGAATTTAATTACCACCTTAATCAGCCACAGAACCTGTGTAATTGATATGTGTCCTGGATTAAAGGGATGATGTGGCAACCCTACTTCCCAAGGGTTTGATCCCCAGGCCTTCAGTGTTCACATAGCCTGGAGTTTTTATGATGTGAACTACGTATATATATTTTTTACATTTTTGTAATACATGCCATAGTGTGTTACTAAACCCAGAAATATGAAAATAGTTAATTTGCCCCCTACAGTGCCCACAGCTTATAAATCTTCTTTTTACATTAAAATAGTGCCACTATATAGAAAAAAGAGTAAAAACCACGCTATTACAAAAAAGGGGCCCTATTAAAGCAGCAGCCTAAACATGCAATACGCACATTGATGTAACATAGATCTAAATACTGGCTGCGCTAAGCTTTAGGCCCCATTCACACATACGGACCGTTTGTCTGTTTTTCATCCATCCATTGACGGATGAAAAACGGGCATCAATGCAACTCTATGGAAAAACGGATGACAACGGATGATCATTCATTTGCATCCGTTTTCATCTGCTTCCGTCAACATCCGTTTTTCTGAACGGATGAAAGCCCTTTTTTTTATCCGTCAAAAAAACGGATCGGATGAAAAACGGTTGTAAACCGACGAATGGTCAGTTTTTCATCCATTTTTGCATTGGCAGTGGATGTAAAAAAACTGATGAAAAACGGATGACCACAGATGAAAAAACGGATGAAAAAACAGATGAAAAACGGATGAATACTTCATCCGTTTTGATGTGACGGAACTGATGAACGGTCTGTATGTGTGAAAGGACCCTTAGACTGTAAAATCTATTACTGTATATTATGTGAACAAATCAAACATAGTGAAATTATAACATATTAAAACATTTTTCTCTCAATAAGTGAATGTGTGGTGCAACCCACACCATGCGGTGTAAAAATAATATGGTAAACAAAAATCATACAGTGTTAACAAATGAATAGCAATACCACAGGACTAGATTAAAAGTTTATAAACTGTAGTATTGGGTATAAACCTATAAACGAAAAAGTCACTGAATCAGTCCACCAAATTATTTGAATGGCTGAAAGTATATTAAAGGTTCAAAAAAGTCTGTAAGATATAAAAAATGTTCTTTCATGTAGAATAGATAGTAATTTACACCCGGTGCTCCACTCCATTAGTGAACGTGCCACCATTAGATATATCATGCGCTTACCAAAAGAACATTTTTATACCTTACAGACTTTTTTGAACCTTTAATATACTTTCAGCTACTCAAATAATTTGGTGGACTGATTCAGTGACTGTTTCGTTTATAGGTTTATACCTAATACAGTTTATGAACTTTTAATCTAGTCCTGTGGTATTGCTATTCATTAGCCATGGCACTGTATGATTTTTGTTGACCACATCATTTTTAACTGCATGGTGTGGGTTGCACCACACATTCACTTATTTTGAGAAAAATGTTTTAATTCTACTTTATAATTTCACTGTGTTTGATTTTTTTCACATAATATAATGCAATTGATTTTACAGTCTAACGCTTAGCACGACCAGTATTTAGATCTATACTGCCACTATATACCTCTTTCGCTCATCTGTATACCACGGTTTCCTGATAATCTGCACATTTTCTCCAGTGTTGTGTGTCAGGTATGAGGAGATTTCCACTCTAGCCTATATACACGCCCACATGTGTGAGGTCAATATCATCTGACCTGGCTATCTCTGAGTACAAGTGCATGTACCCCTCCAGCATAAAAGACACAACTGAGCATGTGCAGGTGGGCTAGTGTGCCTGTGAGAGCTGCTTTTTCACTAGGTAGACAATGCAGTGAGAGGAGGATCTATTCATACAGGATAAAAGAGGCTTTTTACATAATGCAGAGGATTAACCCCTTAAGTTCCACAGAGAGTATAACAAGCATGCTATTCTGCATATACAGACTGATTTTACTGTTGTGGGTTTAGTAACATTCATCCTTTATAGATATTTACCCTCAAAAGAAGTTACAAAGAATGTATCAAGAATTAGTTGTCATGATGTCATATACAAACATACCTCACTGATAAACTAAGATTTGTTTGCCAGTTAATCTACTTTGTATAATAACTTGTTAATACAACATACACAGTGTATGTTTCCAATTTGTTTAAACAGTAAAATTAAATCAATTCCAAGGAATGACTAAGGCCCGGTTCACACAGGGGCGACTTGGGATCCGACTTGAGTCGCCTCAAGTCGCCCCAGGTCACTTGACATAAGAAATCCCATTGAAGTGAATGGGAGCCGTCTTTATGTATGCTACTGAAGTCGCTCCGACTTCAAGGCGAACTTCATAAGAGATTCCTGTACTACTTGGAGGCGACTTCTATCCAACTTGTGCCCCTAGAATTCAATGGAAGTCGCCTCCAAGTCGGATCCCACATCTTAATGCAAGCGACTTTGTCAGTGAAAAGAATAGAATTTATTTTGGGGCAGCCCCCTCCCTCCCTTCTCTGATTGGCCACAGGCAAAGTCGTCTGGCATAAGTCATGTTGTAAGTCGCCTGAAGTCGCCCTGAAAGTCACGCTGAAATCGCCTAGCAAAGTCGCCCTGAATTTGGATCTCCCCTGTGTGAACCAAGCCTTAGATTCCTTTATCTAAAGAAAATCTCATTTTTTATGTACATGGTTCCAGCAGTACTATCTATAAATGTTAACAATAGGATGGAAATATATCATTTAGGATAAATAGTGCTGCCAATATTTAATATTTGCATTAAAGGGGTTGTAAAGGCAGAAGGTTTTTTATCTTAATGCATTCTATGCATTAAGGTAAAAACCTTTTGTGTTTAGCAGCCTCCCTCAGCCACCCTAATTACTTACCTGAGCCCCATCTCTCTCTAGGGATGTCCATGAATGTCTAAGCCAATCCGAGACACCCCTCCTGATTGTCTGAGACACAATAGCGGCGCCATTGGCTCATGCAGCTGTCAATCAAAGTCAGTCAGCCAATCAGGGGAGAGAGTGGGACGGGGTCGGTTCGGGGCTCCGTGTCTGAATGGATACAGAGCTCTGACTCGGCTCAGGTGCCACCATAGGAAGCTGTTGGCTGCGGGGGCACTCAATAGGAGGGAGGGGCCAGGAGCAGCAAAGAGGGACCTGAGAAGAGGAGGATCTGTAGCTGCTCTGCGCAAAACCAACTGCACAGCGGAGGTAAGTATAACATGTTTGTTATTTAAAAAAAAACAAAAAAAAAATCAAGACTTTACAATCACTTTAAGCTCTGAATAACATTTACAAATGTGCATGTTGTTGTTGGGTTGTAAACTATTTTTACATTAATGTGTCACCTACCCTTCACAGTAGAAATGTCAGCTTGAAACCTGTACTCTGAAAAACCTTTATTATATTATATATAATATAAACTATTTTGTGGATCTCAGTGGAGGGATTTTGGTAAGTACACAGCTTTACGGGGAGCGGATGTCTGGTATGATCCTATACTTCTAAATACTCCTGCACTGTTATACTACTCCAGTTAAGTTGTATGTTGCTTACTCATGCACACTATGTGATCATTTATAACAGACAACAGATATATTCTGCTTTCTGTTATAATTCCCAATATGCTACAGTGGGGAAAATAATTATCTGATCCCTTGCAGAGTTTGAAAGTTTGCCCACTTACAAAGAAATGAAGGGTCTATAATTTTTATCATAGGTGTATTTTAACCACTTACCAACCGGGGCCCTTTTTTACATTTGTTGCTAGAAAATTACTTAGAACCCCCAAACATTATATATTTTTTTCAAACACCCTAGAGAATAAAATGGCGATCATTGCAATACTTTTTGTCACTTTTTGCATTTGCACAGCGGCCTTTCAAGCGCACTTTTTTGAGTTAAAAAATAAAACAACAGTAAAGTTAGCCCAATTTTTTTGTATATTGTGAAAGAGGATGTTACGCTGAGTAAATAGATACCATATACATTACGGTTGAAAATTGCGCGCACTCGCGTTATGGCGACAAATTCCGGTACTTAAAAATCCTCATAGGCGAAGCTTTAAAAATTTTTAAAGTCTTTTTGAAGTCTTTTGCTAGAATTATTGCTCACATTCTGGAGATTGTGGCGATACCTCACGTGTGGTTTGAACACCGTGTTCATATGCAAGCGCGACTTATGTATGCGTTTTCTTTGCTGCGTGAGCTCGCGGGAACGGTGGCGCTTTAAAATTTTATTTCTTTTTTTAAATTTTATTTATTTATTTATTTTTAACACTGTTCCTTTAAAAAAAAAAAATCTGATCACTTTTATTGCTATCACAAGGAATGTAAACATCCCTTGTTATAGTAATATATGGTGACAGGTATTCTTTATGGAGGGCTGGGGGGGTCTAAAAGACCCCCCCATCCCTTCTTTACACTCCACAGTATTCAGATCGCCAAAAACGGCGATTCTGAATACTGTAATTTCTTTTAAAATTGGCACCGTTAGCCGCCGAGTAAACCGGAAGTGACGTTATGACGTCGTTTTCCGGAATTTGCTGAAGGAGAACCGATCTGCGCCGATTCCGGCTTCCTTCAGGTCTCCTCTGAGCCAGCGGACGAGCCGGATGGTAGCTCCGGTCTCCCGGTGGGAGGCCGGAGAAGAGCGGTGGGAGGGGGGTGCCCCTTCCAGCACCCAGGGAAAATGATGGAGCGGCTCCCGAGCCGGACCGGTCGTTATCCCCGGATAGCCGACCATCCGCTCTAAAAAACAGTACCGGGATATAGCCTGCAGCTGCAGGCTATATGCCGGTACAGCCACTCAAAGTAGCCACCACCTATTTACGGCACTGGGAGTGAAGTGGTTAAATGATAAAGACAGAATATCAACCTAAAATCCAGAAAAAAACACATGATACAAATGTTATGAAAAACACATGATACAAATTGAATTGCAGTCCAGTGAGTAAAATAAGTATTTGATCCACAAGCAAAACATGACTCAGTACTTGGTGGAGAAACCCTTGTTGGCAAGCACAGAGGTAAGACGTTTCTTGTAGTTGTTTACCAGTTTTGCACACATCTCTGGAGGGATTTTGGTCAACTCTTCTTTACAGATCTTCTCTAAACCCTTAAGGTTTCTTGGCTGTTGTTTGGCAACTCGAAGTTTCAGCTCCCTCCATAAATTTTCTATAGGATTAAGGTCTGGAGACCTTAATGTGCTTCTTCTTGAACCACTCCTTTGTTGCCTTGGCGGTATATTTTGGATAATTGTCATGCTGGAAGACCCATCCATGACCCATCTTCAGAGTTCTGGCTGAGGGAAGAAGGTTCTCATCCAAAATTTTACAATACATGGTCCCGTCCTTTGGCCCCTCAATGCGGCAAAGTCAGTCTGTACCTTTAGCAGAGAAACAGCCCAAAGCATAATGGTTCCACCTCAGTGCTTGACTGTAGGGACGGTGTTCTTAGGGTCAAAGTCAGCATTTTTCTTCCTCCAAATACGGCGAGTCAGAAGTCAGACTGCATTGTCTGTTTGAAATCATGCAAGTTCACCCCATTCATGCAGGTTAGCACTGAGCTTCCACTCGCCATCCTAAATTGGGGCTGTTCAAAGGTAGGACTGTAACAGAATAGTAAATCAGCCAAAGACCAGACCATGCTTAGCTTATAGAGGAAATTCATCCTTATCTTAAAGCCCTACTCCCAAAAAAAACTTTTTACCACCCCCTTCCACCCATCCTCCTGTGCTAGCCGCCTTTTTTCCCCCTTACCTGGTAGAGCTGCACGATTAATCGTATTAAAATTGCGATCTCGATCCACCCCCCCCCCCTGCAATCTCCATTGGGCATTACCGCGATTTTCAGTGCAATTAATGGGGTCCAACTTGCGGGGCGACCCAACACGACTTGACAGTAATAAAAGTCAATGCAAGTCGCCTGAAGTCTTTACTAAGTCGGAGCGACTTGAGTCTCAGGGGAGACTTCCAAGTCTGGGCAGAGAGCCAAGTTCTGAATCACCATTGATAAAAGACATTAAAAGAGATACAAAGTAATTTACTTCAAAGGAATGCACTCTGAATGAACTCCCCTTGTATAGATGCTTGGTTTAACCATTTAAAGACTAAATCTTTCCTAACACTTGCTGTTTACAAATAAAAATCCATTATTTTGTGCTAGAAAATGACTTAGAACCCCCAAACATTATATATTTTTTTTAGCAGAGACCCTAGAGAATAAGATGGTGGTTGTTGCAATATTTTATGTCACGCGCTGTTTTGCGCAGCGGACTTTTAAACGCAATTTTTTTTGAAATATGCCCCTTTCAAAAAACTAAACAGTGCTGTTAGCCCAATTTTTTTGTATATGTAATATATTACGCCGCGAGAATCGTGAGAGAATCGTCATCTTTATTCTAAGCAAAAAAATTGTGATTCTCATTTTGGCCAGAATCGTGCAGCTTTATTACCTGGTAAAGCCAACAATACTAGCCTACGTCCCCCATCAAGGTGCCTTACAGCTACTGGTTTTGGTGTGGGGGTCTGCGAATTCAGTGCTGCAATGGCACCCTGAAACCACCAATTCCCTACTGTCCCCCCTGTGATGACATCAGTCCTCTTCTCTTATCTGAGAGGGCCTCGCTGGCAAACATTCAAGGCAGTGATATGGACACCTGAAGAAGGAGTAATCAGGGGAGGAGAGGACTCAGGGATGGGGAGCTACATGACCATGTGAAGACTGTAATGATATCATGTACTGGACACATGAAAAGCTGTAGCTAGCGGCCATGTTGTTCAGGAATCATAGGTCAGCCATGACAGTCTTGCAGAACAATTACAGCAGCAGTGATCGTACCCCCTCCCTCCTCCATTAATTCATGGAATTCATAGGCTTAACTTCAAAAGAGCTGTTATCTCAACAGAAACCAGCACTTAGGCCATTGCAGAACTGTAAACAGCTAATTGAGTTCTGGCAGGATGTTTGTTAGTTCTACTGAACCAGACCCCTGACCAAATCCATTAAGAATACATACAGTATCTCACAAATGTTCAATCCAATTTAAAAAATGTATGGTTCCCTGTTGAGTGACTTCCCTCTCACAGGGTAGTCCAATGGGGTTCCCGCTCCTGTTCTGCAGTGAGGAGAAAACTGGTGATCCTGGTCTGGATACACTAGCAGTTGGCTACCCCACCAGGAACTCAGCTAGCTGAAGCAGTGCTCTGCATTAAATGGGACTTGCAAGATAGCTGCATACTCTTCTGCTCACCAGTGCCCCATATGTTGGACACAACATCGGAAGACCCAGCGCCTGCTGGTAGCTCATGTGTCCACCTGTGTACTCGATGGTCGTCCGCGACCCAGAAGGCTACAACACAGGTTGTATACCCCGTGACCACTCGTC